>OZ012741.1:34097002-34169239 GCA_963859935.3 Lathyrus sativus | reverse complement strand
TGAAGCTGCTCATACTTCTGGATTTCAATCATGGTAGGCTCTGAAGGGAAGTCCTTCTTGACAGGAGGAAAAGGCATCAACACTTTTTTTGCTCTGTTACGAATCCAGTCCACATAAGGAGGGTAAGCCTAATTGTTGCTCTTCCCCAACGAGGTCTTTCCCTTGCGGTGAACGTTATTCCAAGCATGTTCGAATCTAACCAGATCATCCCCTTCTAATGCGCCAGTGAGGTACAGAGATTCCTGTACCTCTTCATCTTTAGGAGGGCCCCTCAAGGCATACCCGAATTGCCTGATAGCGATAGACGGATTATAGTTGATATAGCCCTTCCTACCCATAAGAGGGACATTAGGAAAGTTCCCACAATTGTAGATGATTTCATTCCCCAGGCGATCTCTATCAAACCAATCAATGTCCTCGGCAGACAAGCTCATCAGACGCTCAGACCACTCTTTCGTTTCTGCAGTCTTTATAAAAGGACCATCCTTCGGTAAGTGAGTGACAAACCACCTGTAGAACAGTGAAGCATAACAGGATACACTTTTACCTCTTCTATTCTCGTTCTTGTAGTGCACCGAATGATACACGTCTCCGAGCAATGTTGGGATTGGATTCCTTGAGATGAAGATACGCAGAGCATCCACATCTATAAAATCTGGAATATTGGGGAATAACATGATACCGTATATGCACAGCGCCAAAATAGCTTTGAATGCCACCCAGCATTCCTTCTTGGCGTAGTGTCGGGCTCTCTCAGCTAGAAACGGTAATGGGAACCCCTGGGCTCCATTTCTCTTGACGGTCTTTCCTTCCAACTCAGAAACATCAATATGCAGAGCTGTAGCAATCTTAGCCAGATCTGGCTCCTGGTCAATAGGCTAAAAGGGTACCTGAGCAAGAATGGGTATCTCCAATATGACAGAAAACTCTTCTAGAGTGGGGGCTAGCACATAGCTTGGAAATGTGAAGCAACGCAGCGGTGGGTCATAAAACTGAAGTAGAGTCTGGAGTCCGTTCAATTCGTACACAGATGGCTTGCACACAACACTGAGTAGCTTCCCATAGGTTCCTCTGATGTCTCTCATATCTTCCTTACCAGGCAAAGAAATCAAACTCCTCAGAGTAGTAATGTCTGGAGTAGGGAATTTGTAGGCCAAAGTTCTTCTCACATTGGGCTCCATGATGGACACAGAAAGGACAAGATTGCTAGAATCGAGAGAGAACTGCACACCTGCAGCACAGATACGTGTTAGATGCAATGCAATATGAAAATGTAAATGCGAATGCAAAATGCAGCAGGAGATCAAGGGTGATGTGTTGTGTTGTGCTGTGTTGTGAAGTGGCAGGTCATAATTTTGCTTCAGCAAGAAAATACCACAGTCTGATAATAAAAGCCCACTGAAACCCATAATACTGATTCACTGTCAAGAAAACCAGGTGGTCTGGAGGTTATGGTTTCCTGCAAAAACCCGACCCCGCTCACAGGTATGGACTTAATCACTAACAAAGGTACGGAATCCTATGCGTTCATCAGCGTCACAGACTTTCAAGAAACGATGACACGATACCCAGAAAATGTGGCATCATCATCTCCTGAAGTGGCCTCACTCAGCTGAATCACAAGTGATCGGTTCCCAGAGTCGACAATCCTTAGATCTGAAATCCTTTCGACGGCCCATTGGGCTGGAAATGGAAATCATCTTAAAGAACCTCGTCTGAGTGCAAATTGTGTGGGAACTAGTGCATGCATAACATGCAGGTTCACCACCAATCTGCTCTAATACTATGTAGCTCTCAAGCCTGGGTCTGGCTTATCACTCATCAGAGCCCCTCCCACAACAACACAGATAATCATATCATACTGAAAATAAAATGCGGAAGGTAAAAATGTGATAAATAAACACAAACCAACAAGTAAACACGCAAGCACTAAGATTGACTCTCGCACAGGGATATTGGATCCCCAGATTGACTCGCATTAGGGACGTTGGATCCCCAGGAGACTATAAAGTCCCCAGCAGAGTCGCCAGCTGTCGCTACCGCAAAAATAAGGTACCGGCAAAACAGAAGAGTCGCCACCTTTTGTTATTTATCCCTCAGAACAGGAAAGGAAACGACCGGGAAAACCTGACGAAAAGGTATAAGACAAGGTCATCGCAACCATGTCTGGGTTCGGGAGTCAGTTACACAAGGGGAAGGTATTAGCACCCCTCACGTCCATCGTACTCAATGGGATCCACGCTTGTTGTGTTTATCTGACAGGTTTATTTACTATCTACCTATCAAGGCTGGTCTGAAAAGAAAGGAAAATGACTCGGCAAAGCGTCGCACTTTATGCCTACGTATTCTCATCAGAGAATGAGAAATCAGAGTCAACGTAGTTCGAATAACTATGGGTGATGGGGGAAGGTGGCTCGCCAATACGTCAGTATTGTGCCTACGTACTCTCAACAGATATGAGAGATCAGAGCTTACGTAGTTCGGGATAATACGGATTACGGGAATTCAGATTCGTCTGTTTTTTTGAGTAGGGTTAACAAACAGTTCTAGCAGTTTGGCGTACGCAGCTCGACCCTTGGAGACTTAGGCGTTACCGTTTGCGGTAGAACTGGGAGTTAACGACACTCTTTTCTTCAGAAAAGTTTCCTTTGAATTATGGGCCCACGGAGCAAAAAGGTTTGAAGTTTGTTTTCTGTCTTTTACGGAAGAACTATTTTTTATGGTTGTCTGTAGTTTGTATAGCACTAGACACTATGACTTAGGAGTGAATGCGTCGTATAGCGTCCAAAGGACTTATACTAAACATCCTAGATGATTGAGAGGAAACCACTCAATTATCATTTCCCAAGTAGCTTAAGGCTCGTAACGTGCTTATACTAACTTGCCTTTATTACTTTTTTTACTGTTGTTTTGACATGAGAAGAGAACAAACTCTACGGGGAGACTGTCAAGTCCTGATGTTGTCATGCCAAGGATTCATCCTATGGTTGAGGTTTGAAACAGGGATCTCCTAGAAGTTATCATGCATAGGTTTCAACCTAAAGTTCTAATCATCACTTCCTTATCAAAGGCAGTGAGATTCCTAGGGGATCATGGCAATGGTATACAGAAACAGATAAAGCATCAGCTTAAACAGTAAACAGATATACAGTAAAGATGCCAAAAAGAACACAATTATTCCATCATTACAAACATATTACAAAAGAAAATATGAAACTAATTGCCAAAAAATAGAAAATTAAAATAAAAAGCATGGAAATATCCTACACATCTCAATCTATATCCACCAATTTTCTCAGAATTTATTACCAGCATTCGTCATTTTTTATGAATTAAACAAACAAGCAATTAAAATAAAAAACAGAGAAAAAAGAAATAAAAGAAATAAACGCAGGGAGGTGCAACTAACAGGAGAAACAAGGGTTTATTCGCCTGGGCCCAATATGAGGGGGGTGCGAAAAGCGCTGGGAATTGGGCCCAGTCTCAACTCAGCAAATTTTTCATTGTGAACGTTACCAGGAGGTGCCACAAGCAAGACTTCTACGTGTTAATCCTGTTGGGCCTAACAGTGGGGGCGTGGATAGCAGCTGAATCCAAAGCCCAGAGTTTCAACTCATGAAACTCTGCGTTTCATTAAACGGATTGGGAGGCACACGTGGCCATGCGCGTGATCGTCAGATTCGCTTACCAATTCAACCCCTACGCAAGATCCAATGGCTGTGACAAGAACTGAGAATTCAAACTTAAAACGGAGGGAACATGAACATGGTGTCGCTACTGCGAAAATCGGCGCCGGCTGACAGAAGAGTCGCCACCGTGCGTTATTTATCCCTCAGAGCGGGAAAGGAAACGCTCGAAGTAAACCTCGCAAAAAACGGGGAAAGGTATGGTCATCGCAACCAAAACCTGGGTTCGGGAGTCGGTTACGCAAGGGGAAGGTATTAGCACCCCTCACGTCCGTCATACTCGACGGGATCCACGCTTGCTTGGGTTGTCTACTGGATGCAAAACAATCTATCTACGGCTGCTAAATCTAAACGGAAGGGAATTGACTCGATAGAGCGTCGCACTCTATGCCTACGTATTCTCAAGAGAGAAAGTCAGAGTCAACGTAGTTCGGGACTACAGGGAAAATTGGCTCGCCAAGACCTTGCGTCTTGTGCCTACGTACTTCCACTGCATGGAAGATCAGAGCTTTACGTAGTTCAGACTAACTACGGCTAAACAAACATTCTCACACAACAGCGAGAAAAACAACTGGCTTCACAGGGTCGGGAACCTATGGGCAAAACTATGGCTTGGTCTCAAATGCACTCGGGCAAGAGAGAAAAAGGGTTACAATTAGTCGTCAGCGGGAAAGTCTCGATCGCACAGCAGCGAGAGAACAGCAGTTAGTCGTTAGTGTGCTCGCTAGGATATCGCATCCTATGCCTACATATTCTCGTCTGGTACGAGAAATCAGAGCAGCTGTAGTTCGGCTACTTCGGGACCACAGCTCAAATCTCGTTTTATTAATCTCCGAAAAATGGTTACAATGAGTCGATACTGAAAATAAATCTCCTAGGAAATGCTATCCTATCCTATCCTGAAAAATCGAATGAAAAAGTCCCCTAACAAGTGGACGTCTAAAACTATCCTAAAAATCGTAAAAGAATTTCTATGACAATATACCCTAAAAAGAAAATGTACTCCAAAAATATTAAACTCTACTTTAATATTTTTCCCTTTTTTCTTCTTTTCTTTTCAGCATATTTTTCCTCATCTTTTTTCCTATTTTCTTATGGATTTTTTCTCTATACTTTTCTCCTCTTTTCTTTTTCAAAATATATTCTTTATATATTTTTCCCTTTTCTTTTTCTATTTTTTCAAATGTATTTTATATTTTTATTTTCTCCTTCTTTTTTCTAAAATATTTTTTTTTATAATATTTCTTTTCTTTTCTTTTCTCCTTTCTTCACAATATTATTTTTCTTTTATTGTTTTGTATTTTTCTAAAAACTTTAAACAAAAGAAAAAATGAAAAGAATACAAAAAAAAAGGGAGGGGGGTACACTGCTATTACAGGGGGATTTAACAGAAAATAAAATAAAAACTGAATGGCAAACTTGGGCCCAGCCCAATAGCTGGCTTCAGCCAAAAACGTGGGGAGGGGGTATGATGCTGAACTGGGGGTTAGCATGCCAGAAACGTCATTGGGCTCAGGCCCGTTCTCATCAGAAAAAAAAAACACGAGGGGAGGTGTCCCCAAAAATCTGTTGGGCCTGGCCCAATCTACCCTTCTCCTTCTCTCTTCACTCTCAGAACAACCGAGGAAACCCTAATCCCTTCTCTAACTCCCTCCGCCGCCGCCGTCTTTGTTCTTCTCCTCTCAACCTCTTGTTCTCTCTCGTTCTTCACCTTACAATCCAACGTCTTCTTCTCACCAGATCGCTCACCATCGAATCACCAATGATCTCAATCAACACAAACTGGCTTGATGATTCTCAGAGTTCTCGAAGAGTTTCGCTGAATCTGAAGCAGGATGAACACCTTGAGTGATGATGATGACGAATCTGAAGATTCTGAGGACTCTTGTTGAAACTGAGTTCCTTGGAGATTGTTCGCGGATGAATGCTTGAAGATTCTTTGGATGTTTGTGAAGGCGATGAACTCGTGAGATGATGATGGTTGGGTTTCTGAGAACTTTCTGGGGATTGTTCTTGATACATGCATGAACTTGTTGAAGTTCTTGTTGGAGCTTCTTTCTGGAAATCGCGTTGAAGGGATGAGTGAAGAACTTCTGGAAATCGCGTTGAAGGGGTGAGTGTTCTTCGCTGAGGATGACGTTTCTGGGTTTTTCTTGAAGGTTGGATGAGGATTGTGACCGGAGTTCTGGGTTTTTGGTGGCTGTTTGTGAAGTGATGAAGATGGAGGTTTGAGGAGGAAGATGAAGGTTGTTGGCCGGAATCTGGAATTTTGGGGTTTTCCGGTGAGGGGGCGGTGGCCGCCGGCCATGCATGTCGGCCGGTGGGGTGCTTCAGGCGAGGGTTATGGGGATGACGCGTGGTGGAGTAGTGGTGAGGAGGGATGCATGTGGGACGCGTGTCCCCATGCGTGGCAGAGAGAGAGGTGATGAACTTGTGAGGTGGCGTGTGTGGGATGATGAAGCGTGGGCCAGCCTCGGCTTCACACGTGGCGTGCTGGTTTTATAACACTGGGATTCGCTGGAAGCTTCCAGAAGATGCTGGAAGTTGATGGATGAAACTGGACTTGGACGAAGATAGCCTCTGAATTGGGCTTTTTGCTGAACTGGGCCCAACGAACAGAATAACTGTGGACTGCAAAACTAAATGAAAAGATTAATGGACTAATTAACCAACCTAATTAACTGAATGAATTAAAATCTGATTATTATTCTAATTAATTCTAAAAACTCCTAATAAAACTATAAAAAAACTATATTATTTATTATTAAAAGAAACTCTAATACTCTAATAAAACTATAAAAAAACTATATTATTTATTTAAATTCTATAAAAGAAAAATCTATTTATTTCTATAAAAGAAAAACAAAACTATATTCTTTATATCTAAAATAAAATTCAAAAACTCAATTAATATTCTAGAAAAATCTATATTATCCTAAAATGATTTATTTAAAAAGAATTAAAACTATTGAAAATCCTATTAAATCCTAAAAAAATGCTAAAAGCTATTAAAATCTAAAAATGATTAAAAATCTATTTAAACTGATAAAAAAACACCCGAAACACGAGACGAGAGCTGTGATCCCTGATAAAATCAAAACAAAATGAAAAATGCACTGTATGCAATATGCAGATGCGAATGCGGTTATGCGTCGAAACCTCGAGCCAGATACGAGACCCGGTTGGTCAAATTTTAGGGTGCAACAGCTGCCCCTATTCAAGCGACTTCGACCTGAATGGGTGAAGAGCGCTCAGCCTTCAAACATTCAAGGTAGATGACGGTTGAATACAAATGGAACCCTGAAATTTGCCAACCGCAAGAATATACTGCAAAGCTGCTTGAGGAATAGCTTCCAATAACTGAAGTTTGGTTGTCACGGCAACAACTGGTCAATTTTCTGATAACATTTTCTTCTCCTTTTCAACACCTGTGTAACGCCACAAGTATTGAAATAATGCTTCGGAAAAGCAAACGACTTGATTCCCATCTCTCTCATGGGATCAAATCCGGTCAACTCACAGTTCACTGCAAACTTGAGGACAATTCTCCTGGGGAATTCTGAATGGAACTGCCTGGCACCTATATTGACGAAGGGGGCAGCTTCAGAAGTTCGATATGTCAATCTTTGTTGTTGTTGTTTTTTTTTCTGATGCTGACGTAACAACCAAATATGAAGAATCACTCCGCTGGGGAAGACGAGAAGCTTAACCACACCACTCTGCAGGTGAACAAATTCGAAATCCAATAGGTAACCATCCTGGTCCATGTTTCGACATGCGTATGCTTGAAATGATGCAATGTCCTATATGACATGCAAATGCTAATGCAAGCTCTAGCTGCCAGAGAACACCAGGTCTGAAAATCACTTGGCAAAATAAATGCCGAAGGTAACGCCGACTCTACTGGGGATGAACTGAAGTCACAGATTTATCTCAGCAAAATAAATGCCGGAAACGGGAAATCAAATCCGCTGGGGATAACTGTCCTGCTGGAGAAATGAAAAGGCAACCCTGCTTGGCGACTTCACTGGGGAGAAAACAACTCTGCTTGGGGATGCTCTCTTCAAACATTGACAACTGGTTGTGCTCTGCGGGGATTGACCCAAACTGAGGTTAATCGTATGCAGCACACTGCTGGAAATGCCCCTACTATCAAGGATGTCGATCTTAATCTGCTGAGGATCCTTCTGATCCTACTCTGATACGGGGTAAAATACGATCTCGACTCTTCCGGGGATAATAAGCAACTTTTATCTGCTGAAGAGTAACAATTCTGATTTAACAACATCCACAGGGATTTCAACCATTAATCGGGGCACTGGCATTAATTGAGCTTCGTATCGGGGAACATGACAACATGCGGGTCATTGGGAATTACTGTGCCAGATACCTTTAGGTTTTTTTGTTTTTCTGGTTTAGGATAAACATGGACTATGTACACAGTGGAAGATATAAGAAATACTAGACGAGAACTAGCATTCAGGGTGGACTACCAAACGAGAACTGATAGGTGAGGTAAATTGAACAAACATTGATTTTTGTTTGGACATCAGACGGGCTGACTGGATAACAGACTGAGGTATAGACAACCAGGCGAGAACTGGCTGAAAGCTGGCGTACACCAGATGAGAACTGGTATAACATATAGGTTAAAACATACGATGATCAGACGAGAACGGGTTACACGACGACATGTACCAGACGAGAACTGATACAACACTTGAAGAAACGGCGACCAGACGAGAACTGGTTACCAATAAACTGCACCAGACGAGAACTGATACTTACAATAAACTGCACCAGACGGGAACTGATGCTTACGATAAACTGCACCAGACGGGAACTGATGCTTACGGAAGGGTGGGCCAGACGAGAACTGGTTACCGATTTGCCAGGCGAGAACTGGACTTTGGAAACGACTGGTTACTGACACGCAACAGGTTTAAACTGCAGGATAAGGATCCAATGACAGCAAGGCTCTTCTAAGGAATGCTGATGTTTTTGGTTTTGATAAGGGTATTGACATGATTCCCCGATACTCAACTCCAGCTGGGGATAAACAGGCTGGTTTGAATGACTTGCCCCAATACACTCAGCTGGGGGTAACAAGACTGGCTTGAACAACTTGCCCCTGTCTAACTCCTGAGAATACTCGCTCTGAACAGCTTGCTACGAGAAGACTTCGAGAATATTTGCCCTAACATCTGCACGACAAAAGAATTCAATCTCCAATTAAACACCTAGCAACCCAGTTGATTTCAACATTCTCTGTGATGACTTGCCCCTGAATGAGCGTTCTAGCGACTTAACCTGATCTGATTATCCACCGGAAGGTTCTGCTTTCAAATCTCCGCATTCTGTATAACTGCCCCTGATTGGCTCTCGAGAAGACTCACTTCTGATCAACTGCTTCTCAAATAAACTGCCCCTGATCAACTGAAGCTTCGGGACTTGTCCTCAGACTGACTGATTCCGAACTTACTGGAATATAATGCCCCTGATTCACAGGTATTCCCAACATTCACCATTCTGGTTCAGACTGCTGAATTACTCAGTCCTGCTCGATTATTCTCTGTTGGAATTTCTTCTATGCCAACTACTAACCTGCAATTAGAATCGTCTGTTCACGAATGGTAATTTTAATGCAATGGTTATGCAGATTTTGAAAAAATTTGGAGCTGTCACTCATTTACATGCTATGATTGTGAGTGATGAATGAACCAAAGTTCAAACGTAGTGCTTATGTGGTCAGTGGAAAATACAACAAGGATGTGACTAGCAAGTCAAGAAGGAGTCAGGTTACTCAACCTTATCGTAATGCGCTTCAGACTAACCCTACCTCAATTAGGTCTTTTAAGGGTTGTATCGTGGTCGGGTTCACGGTTCGTGAAACAAAGGATATTTGGCTCAAATTTTGATTTGTACCCACCCCTTCTACGTGATGATCTCCGATCCTAAAGTTCAGTTAACCTGGCTCGAGCGCTCGCCTCTTCGAGAGGTATGTTGAATGGTAAGAACCACAATTAAGGAACTCACAGGGCTTTTCCGGAGTGACAGTTACTCCTTCTTCGCTTTCGGTGTCTGTGTACACGACTTTGTGACTCGCTGGGGAAAAATTTCTTTTATCCCTTCTTTTCATTCTTTTGGTTCCCTAACTTTTGCCTGGACTGACTCATTTTGAGTTCTCTTCAATTTTTTCTTTTTGAAGTCCAGCGGGATGCCCTAATTTTTGCCTAAGTATTAGCTTTCTCAGCTTTTCTTTCTTTTTACTTAGCGGGCTTTCTTTCTTCTTTCTTTTGGAACAAAGTCGTGTGACACTGGTTGTCTTGATTGCTCCGAAAGGATTGTAACTGTCTCACTCCTGATTGGTGAGGTTTGACCTCTTGAAAGGTGTAAACTGATTGGTCCTTGAAAGACAACACCCTTCTGTAAGACTTGAACGCTCGGTCAAGCTAACTGACAACTACCCTTCCCCGGGTTAAGATGTGAGGGTTTTAAAAGTCCGAAAAACTTCTACTTCCTGGCTCGAAGTGGTTAACAAGGGACTAACTCCTTATATCTCCAGTGTTTAGGGGATTTGAAACAATGCCTTGTACGTCATCGGTACGGTCTTATCTGAAAGCATACAATCATCGGTTATGAGTTTAGTTTCATCATCCTCCCTCCTAACTTTGCTAGTCACAGTGAAAAAGTGGAGTAAATAAAATGCAAGTGTCAGTGCAATGCAGTAAATGAGCGACAACGACATGATTAATTCAGAAAAATGCATAATCATTTTATTATTATCACCATTCAAAACATACAACGTTTAAAAGCAGGTAGTAACTAACAAAAAAAGAAACTACAAATGCAAATGATATAAAAGTCTGAGGACTGCCAACGCTGAGGCGCCCGCCTGTCCGAACCACTGGCTTATGCTGGGGAATACCTCCCGAATCTACGAGCTTAGACAGCCGAGCGGTTGGGATGAACAAACAGAAATCCTTCCCGAAAGGAAATGCGACCCTGATCAATCAATTGCTGTACCTTCGCCTGAAATGCTTTACAATCTTCTGTCGAATGCCCTGGAGAGCCACCATGATAACCACACTGAACGTGGGGATTATACCCAGGAGGGTAAGGTTCTGGAACTGGCTTAAGAGCTTTCGGCTCCACCAAAGACTTCTGGATCAAAGACGGTAGCAGCTGGCTATACGACACAGGCACTGGGTGAAAAGGAGCTTTCCTTCGTTCCAAGTTGTTGCGAGGTCGACTCTGATTCTGACGCTGATTCTGATAACCTCGGCCACGGGCTCGCTGATTTGCAATGGAAGCGACATAAGATTCCTGATATGGTGCCCCAGGTACGGCTGTCTGTCCAGAATAACGAGACACAGAAGATACTGACCGCTGAGAAGACGGAGAACCATCAGATTTCACCGATTCGACTTGAGAATATCCAACATCTGTCAGGACCGTGTTGATCATAGTTTCATCTTCAGATTGAGAGCTACAGAGAGATTCAGTTTCACTGGCCTGACCTCTTGAAACATTCGGGATTCTTCCAGTCTTTACACCATACTCGATGTGCTCTCCCGTCCTTACCAACTCAGTGAAATTTGGTGCGGTTCCAAGCATTCTTTCGAAGTACGGGCTCTGCAAGGAGTTTACGAACATGCCTTTCAGCTCTTGGTCTAGGAGCGGTGGTTGCACTCTACCAGCAAATTCTCTCCATCTCTGAACATACTTTCTGAAAGATTCATTGTTCCCTTGAGACAATTCTTGCAGCTGCATGCGAATAGGAGCTTCGTCAAGATTATAGTCGTACTGCTTCAGAAAGGCATTGGCTAAGTCCATCCATGACTGAATCTGATTTCTCTCTAACTGCATATACCACCTCAGAGGTGCCCCAGTCAGACTATCTTGAAAGCAATGAATCATCAGCTTGTCGTTGTGCACAAAGGAAGTCATTCTTCGGCAGAACATCACCAAATGTTGCTTCGGGCAACTATCTCCTTTGTACCTTTCAAACCTCGGAATTCTGAACTTTGGAGGTAACACTAGGCCAGGAACCAGACACATATCTGCAGCACTAGGAGTAACAGCGTCTTTACCTTTCAAGGCTTTGAATCTCTCCTCTAATGCACGAAACCTTTCAGCGTACACGGGAGCTAATGGGTCTTCATTCTTTGCTGTCGGGACCTCTCTTCGGGGCTTTGGCACAGGGAAGGCAAAACCCTGGTAGTCTGAGACATCAACAGAAGGAGAACGTACACCTCGGGCAACAAACTGCTCACGCAGACCTTGGTCTTCAACAGGTGGATGCACAAGCTGAGCTGCAGTAAGGTTGTTCACTTGCGGAAAGTCTTCGTCGTGCGGAGATCCATACAGAGGATTGGACGTCACGGTGAAACCTGACAAGGTATCAACAAACTGGAAGCTGCTCTCTGACATAGCTACCAATGGTCTTCAGCTGACTTCGATGCTCGATTCTGACCAAATATGCTTTAAATCTGCTTCAACCCCTTGGTCGTCTTCAATATTCACCTTCAGAATCAAAATAACGGCTGGATAAGAGCTCTGACTAGCTGGCGAATGGTATGCAATACGATGCGAAGATGCCTATGCAAATGCAATGCAATGCAACAAACACGGGATCACAGCCCCCACACAATCTAAATACTGCTGCACTGCTGACGGAGTACGGTTGCTCTGAAGAGAAGACCAAAATAATGGGTAGGTTGGGAGTCAAGTTTCCTGCAAAAAAACCCCCCCACTCATAGGTATGGACCTATATCTGACAAGGTACGGCATCCTATGCGGTCGTCAGCGTCACAGACTTTCAAAACTGACGATACGATTCCCAGAAGGAGTGGCATCATCAAGTCCTGAAGAGGCCTCACTTAGCTAACTTCCAAATGATCGGTTCCCGGAGTCGACAATCCAACTGACCAAACAACCCCCTCGACCCAAAGGGTAGAAAAAGAAGTCAACCAGAAGAACCTCGTCCGAGTGTAAATTTCGCGGGACACTAGTACAAGCAAAGCCGGTACGCACCCATTAATCTCTACTCTAAGTCTAAGGTGCACTCCAAGCCCAGGTCCGGCTTATCTCTCAATCATAGAACACCCGTAACACCCCAACAGCGACAGATAATATCGATAAATAAACACCTAATAGACAAGCAAACAAACGCTAGGATTGACTCTCTCTAGGGACGTTGGATCCCAAAATTGACTCGCGTTCGGGACGTTGGATCCCTAGGAAACTATGAAGTCCCCAGTGAAGTCGCCAGCTGTCGCTACTGCGAAAATCGGCGCCGGCTGACAGAAGAGTCGCCATCGTGCGTTATTTATCCCTCAGAGCGGGAAAGGAAACGCTCGAAGTAAACCTCGCAAAAAACGGGGAAAGGTATGGTCATCGCAACCAAAACCTGGGTTCGGGAGTCGGTTATGCAAGGGGAAGGTATTAGCACCCCTCACGTCCGTCGTACTCGACGGGATCCACGCTTGCTTGGGTTGTCTACTGGATGCAAAACAATCTATCTACGGCTGCTAAATCTAAACGGAAGGGAATTGACTCGATAGAGCGTCGCACTCTATGCCTACGTATTCTCAAGAGAGAAAGTCAGAGTCAACGTAGTTCGGGACTACAGGGAAAATTGGCTCGCCAAGACCTCGCGTCTTGTGCCTACGTACTTCCACTGCATGGAAGATCAGAGCTTTATGTAGTTCAGACTAACTACGGCTAAACAAACATTCTCACACAGCAGCGAGAAAAACAACTGGCTTCACAGGGTCGGGAACCTATGGGCAAAACTATGGCTTGGTCTCAAATGCACTCGGGCAAGAGAGAAAAAGGGTTACAATTAGTCGTCAGCGGGAAAGTCTCGATCGCACAGCAGCGAGAGAACAGCAGTTAGTCGTTAGTGTGCTCGCTAGGATATCGCATCCTATGCCTACATATTCTCGTCTGGTACGAGAAATCAGAGCAGCTGTAGTTCGGCTACTTTGGGACCACAGCTCAAATCTCGTTTTATTAATCTCCGAAAAATGGTTACAATGAGTCGATACTGAAAATAAATCTCCTAGGAAATGCTATCCTATCCTATCCTGAAAAATCGAATGAAAAAGTCCCCTAACAAGTGGACGTCTAAAACTATCCTAAAAATCGTAAAAGAATTTCTATGACAATATACCCTAAAAAGAAAATGTACTCCAAAAATATTAAACCTACTTTAATATTTTTCCCTTTTTTCTTCTTTTCTTTTCAGCATATTTTTCCTCATCTTTTTTCCTATTTTCTTATGGATTTTTTCTCTATACTTTTCTCCTCTTTTCTTTTTTAAAATATATTCTTTATATATTTTTCCCTTTTCTTTTTCTATTTTTTCAAATGTATTTTATATTTTTATTTTCTCCTTTTTTCTAAAATATTTTTTTATAATATTTCTTTTCTTTTCTTTTCTCCTTTCTTCACAATATTATTTTTCTTTTATTGTTTTGTATTTTTCTAAAAACTTTAAACAAAATAAAAAATGAAAAGAATACAAAAAAAAGGGAGGGGGTACACTGCTATTACAGGGGGATTTAACAGAAAATAAAATAAAAACTGAATGGCAAACTTGGGCCCAGCCCAATAGCTGGCTTCAGCCAAAAACGTGGGAGGGGGTATGATGCTGAACTGGGGGTTAGCATGCCAGAAACGTCATTGGGCTCAGGCCCGTTCTCATCAGAAAAAAAAACACGAGGGGAGGTGTCCCCAAAAATCTGTTGGGCCTGGCCCAATCTACCCTTCTCCTTCCTCTCTTCACTCTCAGAACAACCGAGGAAACCCTAATCCCTTATCTAACTCCCTCCACCGCCGCCGTCTTTGTTCTTCTCCTCTCAACCTCTTGTTCTCTCTCGTTCTTCACCTTACAATCCAACGTCTTCTTCTCACCAGATCGCTCACCATCGAATCACCAATGATCTCAATCAACACAAACTGGCTTGATGATTCTCAGAGTTCTCGAAGAGTTTCGCTGAATCTGAAGCAGGATGAACACCTTGAGTGATGATGATGACGAATCTGAAGATTCTGAGGACTCTTGTTGAAACTGAGTTCCTTGGAGATTGTTCGCGGATGAATGCTTGAAGATTCTTTGGATGTTTGTGAAGGCGATGAACTCGTGAGATGATGATGGTTGGGTTTCTGAGAACTTTCTGGGGATTGTTCTTGATACATGCATGAACTTGTTGAAGTTCTTGTTGGAGCTTCTTTCTGGAAATCGCGTTGAAGGGATGAGTGAAGAACTTCTGGAAATCGCGTTGAAGGGGTGAGTGTTCTTCGCTGAGGATGACGTTTCTGGGTTTTTCTTGAAGGTTGGATGAGGATTGTGACCGGAGTTCTGGGTTTTTGGTGGGTGTTTGTGAAGTGATGAAGATGGAGGTTTGAGGAGGAAGATGAAGGTTGTTGGCCGGAATCTGGAATTTTGGGGTTTTCCGGTGAGGGGGCGGTGGCCGCCGGCCATGCATGCCGGCCGGTGGGGTGCTTCAGGCGAGGGTTATGGGGATGACGCGTGGTGGAGTAGTGGTGAGGAGGGATGCATGTGGGACGCGTGTCCCCATGCGTGGCAGAGAGAGAGGTGATGAACTTGTGAGGTGGCGTGTGTGGGATGATGAAGCGTGGGCCAGCCTCGGCTTCACACGTGGCGTGCTGGTTTTATAACACTGGGATTCGCTGGAAGCTTCCAGAAGATGCTGGAAGTTGCTGGATGAAACTGGACTTGGACGAAGATAGCCTCTGAATTGGGCTTTTTGCTGAACTGGGCCCAACGAACAGAATAACTGTGGACTGCAAAACTAAATGAAAAGATTAATGGACTAATTAACCAACCTAATTAACTGAATGAATTAAAATCTGATTATTATTCTAATTAATTCTAAAAACTCCTAATAAAACTATAAAAAAAACTATATTATTTATTATTAAAAGAAACTCTAATACTCTAATAAAACTATAAAAAAACTATATTATTTATTTAAATTCTATAAAAGAAAAATCTATTTATTTCTATAAAAGAAAAACAAAACTATATTCTTTATATCTAAAATTAAATTCAAAAACTCAATTAATATTCTAGAAAAATCTATATTATCCTAAAATGATTTATTTAAAAAGAATTAAAACTATTGAAAATCCTATTAAATCCTAAAAAAATGCTAAAAGCTATTAAAATCTAAAAATGATTAAAAATCTATTTAAACTGATAAAAAAAACACCCGAAACACGAGACGAGAGCTGTGATCCCTGATAAAATCAAAACAAAATGAAAAATGCACTGTATGCAATATGCAGATGCGAATGCGGTTATGCGTCGAAACCTCGAGCCAGATACGAGACCCGATTGGTCAAATTTTAGGGTGCAACACATGGCGGCTCTGCAATTTTCACACGGTGGCCGGCCTAGTGCCGGTCATCTTCTACCTCACGACGGGGAGAACACCAGCCATCCAACCTCGACGAAAACTCCATTTTTTTACATCATTTTAATTGTCTTGCTTCCTAGGTTCTTAATCTAACCTCCAATTTCATTTTTAATCAGTATTTACAGAGATACACGAATCACAACTTGGATCACCATATCCTAAAATTCCATGATTCATCCTAAAAACTACACAGAATCCACCTATGGTTCAATTACAACCTAGCCACATGAATCTAAGATGCTAAAAACGTGTAAGTCAAGTGCAAATTTGAGAAGTGAAAACCTGAGTTTAAGCTTCGAGCAAGGTAGGTTTCAGGCCTCAATTCTTCTCCAAAGAGTGCAGATCACTTCAGTGAATGATGATGAACGTTTCTTGATAGCCAATTTCTACTGAAACTCTCCAAATCTCCAAATCCGAAAATCAAGTTCCAAGCCCCTTCACAAACTTGCTCCAATGGATTCTCAACTGAATTTTCCACTAAAAGGTTCACAGAATGATCCACATCCAATTTATATTCAGTTTAACAACTTTGGAGGCCCAAACAAAGCCCAATTTGGGATTTTCAAGTTTCACTTTCCTTCCAAAATTTCAATGATGGTATGCACATTTTGGCCTTGCTCTCCCCTCAGATCCAGTCTAATTCACTTACTTAACAGTTGTGGAGTACAACGGCATAGTTTTCCCTCTTTGATTCCAATCAAAGGGATGCATTTGGTATGTTTCTTCATCATGAAGTAAGACTCCATATGGCCATGTTATGAACTTCAATTCAAAAATGTGATGATGACAAAGTATTTAGAATGTCAATTCCAATCAAAATGATCACAAATTTGGCCTGAAAACATCCCATTACCAATTGTTTTGAATTTTTCCCTTTAAATTCATTAAAATAGACTTTTGTGAATTTTCTTCAACCATTGCTTGATAGAATCCATGTCAATGGACTCTTGATACTTGTCTAAGCTAAAAACATCATTTTGAGCAACTTTCATGTTGAACAAAACTCCATTTGAAGCTTGCAAGATAGTGAAATTGACCTATAATTCAAAATGACCTGTAATGTCCAAATACCCAAAATACCCTTGACTTGTCAAAGCCATAACTTGAGTTATACAAATCTAATCATGGACTTATAGTGCTATTTAGAAAGCTAACATTCATGTTGACCAAAAGTTCATAGGAATCATCCTTCTAGGGCAAAAGTGTCATGCAAGTTGGGTAACTTTCAAACTCCGAATTCACATGCCTCAAATGACTTGTAACTTGTCTGGCTCATAACTTGAGTTCTATAAACCCTATCAAGGACTTCTAGTACTCAAATTAAAGCTAAGACCATGCCCTACAACAATCATGTTGGGGTCAAGATGAGATGAAGATCATATCTTGAGTTAAATAGCCTGGAAGTCAGGGGTCAAGCTAGGGGATTTTACACTGTCAAGTCTTAGAAACCCTAGCCTGAAACTTCTCAAACTCTTCAATCATGATGAGTTAACCTTGGAATCATCCTTAGAAAATCTCAATGTATCAATCCATGATCCCATGGCTCTTGAATTAAGTCTCAACCTTCTTCAAATCCTCAGTTGACTTAGGGTTGACCCAGTCAAACCCTAGCTGCACCAATCATGGATGAGGCTTCTTAGTCTTGCATAAGGACTTGTCCGAGCTCCCAGCTCTCACAAGACCTCAAGTCCAACTTCATGGCCTCAGAATCATCTGCTGGCTTTCCACAACCCTCAAGTTAGGAGACCTACACACTTGGCTTCAATACTCTCTCTAAGGATCTTTTAACTTCTTTGACAAGGATATCAAGCCTTGAACATCTGAATAACCTTCTTAGCTAGGCTCACAGTCTTGTATAGCTCTTGATTGGTAATCATACCTCTTGATCTCCTGCATATATGTCAATGAAATTCAAATGATAATGCTAATGTGAATGAAATGCAACATAAGCTAGGTAGAGAAAAGTTGGGCAAATTTTGGGGTGCAACAAAATGTTCCTCATCATGCTAGCTTTCATTTGAGCTCAAGTTTCAATCAAGAGGAACCAAATCAAGTGAACTATGATGGCTCAAATTTGATGTTTTGGAAGATGTTGCGAGGCATGACTTATGGTTGATCTTGACATATTCTCCAACCTAATCTTGCAAAGGCTCATTTCATGCGCATAAAATGTCAAGTTTGAACTTAGAAACTTTGCCAAAACAAGATCAACAAGCCTTGTACCACTCATGTACCATTTGGAGCAAATTGGTCATAATAAGAATTTAAGACAACTTGCTTGAAAAGAGGATGTATCCACCAAGACAAGCCCGACCATTTTACACACTCCTCTGGTCATTCTTTCCACTCAGCAAAAGGATAGCCAAAGCGGCCAGCCATGCCATGATTCGTACCTCATGCATCATCCATCATCCATTTCAATTTCTCCCAAAATTTTCAGAACTTGCTACCACACGATTAACCTCAGTAATTAATCATTTTAACCACACAAAAGCCTCATATAAAAGCCAAAAGTGAAACCCTAGCAAAGGCAGCCACCATTGTGAAGAAGATTAGAACATTTCTCTCATTTTTTCTCTCTGAACTTTTCTTCGAAACTCAATTTTTTCTGGCCTTTCCATTAAAACTCACCTCAAATCATATTCCTCACAACATTCTCTACTTTCTGTATGCATTAGAAGCTTGCTGAAAGCACTAAACTCGTGACCTGTTCAAACTTGGTTGATAATTTAAGGAAGATTCAAGGATTTCCAAGATTTCCTCAAGGTTCTACAAGCTCCAAGGAAGCATTTTGTGGCTTTTGGTGGCTTTACAACAAGTTTTGAAGTAGCAGTGGACATACTCCACTAGGTAACTCTCTGAACTTTTTCCTTCCATTTTAGACACATGTTAGGGTCATGCTGGGTGCATTTGAAGTCCTCCCTAAGGGAGGCAATGTTTGTAAATCATATTAGTTAAGTTTGATGGATTTTCAGTTTGAGTGTCCAAATTTGTTGCTTTCGATTCAACATGTAAACGTGTGTATTTTTTATTTTTGAGGCTGGATTTGAAACCTACATGAAATTCTGGGTCGAGGGGTGCCTTTGCTTTTCATTTCTGGGCATTTTTGAATTCACTCTGGTGAAGCTTAGTCGGAGAAGACGACCAGAACTAGGGTTCCGGCGTATGAAGGTGGAAGACGGGCCGAGGTGGCTTTGGTGCCCTATTTTAAATTCAAAAATGTTGAGTTGTTCTGTTTTGAGCTAATGGATCATCCACATCGTTCCCAACTCAATTAATGATCTCCCAGCATGGCATCTGACTATGCTGGGGATGTTGGGTGGGCCTGATTCAATTGCTACCCACACCTCCTTGTTTCTGAGCCCAAACCAGTTTTACACGTTATGCAGTTCTTTGGAGATATTGCTTTTACACCTCCCATTTCTACTTTCATTTATTTTATTTCTTTTCATTTTTGTTTTCATTTTAATTTTTTAAAAATGGTTCTGATCATCCAAAAATTCCCTAAAAAATATTTTCTTGCATTTCAAGGTTTTGTTTAATTTTTCATAATTTTATTTTCTGATTTTATTTTCATTTACCATTTTATTTTAATTTAGCAATTGAATGTGTTTTTAAATGTTGTTTTCTTTGGATCATAATCATTTGAACCTCCCATTCACATCGCCTATGATCAAAGCTTATTCTCCTTTTAGAGGATGAATTAATGTCTTTGAGGGTGATTTTGGTTCATGTTTAATCATTTTAAGGTTGACTTTAAGTTGACTTTTCTTGCCCCTCGATTAATGCTCGATAAGGTGGAGTACCCTTGATAATCAATTCATTTGGTGATTCCTTGAGTTGAGTTTTACTTTGAAACTTTGGCTTCTGTTTCCTATTGGGCTTGGATACTTTATGCATTTTATTTAGATTTTATTGAGTAATCCTCCTATTTTTGATGAAGCTTGCCAGACAAGTCATCTTAGAGGAAGTTCATACAAACTAGTTTGACCTAGTTCCTTTTGGAAATGACTTTTATGGATCCCATATGCACCCTATGAGCCTTGATTCTTATTTATGTCATGATTAAGGTGCTGGTATTTCATTTTTAGGTCACACATTTGTGTAACTTGTTTTGCAAGTCATTTAGAAGTTAGGCATTACCACTTGTTTCCAAGTGTTGATCATGAGATAGAACTTTGGTTCTTCCACTTGCCATGACTTGGTTGATGTTTGTATCTTGTTTCCAACTTGATTTAAGGCTTTTTTGTTGATGGTCCACTTCTTCCGCATGTGGTTTCGCTCTTATTCCAGATGATTTGGTGTTCACACTCACACTTTGAGTTTGTCTTGGATGATTGGCCATTCTCTTGCATTTGTTTGCTTTCCCCTTTTGCATAATCAATTTGAATTGTTTGGTTGAGATGATTTTCATTTTCTTGATGCCCAAGCTTCTTTCTCCCATCTTCTCTTTGATCATGGTTTTGTTCTATGCTTAACCTTCGTGTAAGTGATTGATGTTTGAATGGTTGTAGGAGTTGTTACTTCCCCATTTCATCTCACTTTTTTTGACTTGTTTAAATCAATTTGTTTTGATCATTTGTCCTTGTTGCATCATTTGTTTCTCACCTTTCATCTGTACATCTTTGCATGTCATGTTTGCATTTGTCTTGACTTGTTTAAGTCAACTTCTTCTTATTTCTCATTTCATATGTGTTTGAATTATCTGTTGTTTACTTGGTCTTTTGCCATGATCCCTTAGGGTTCCTAGTCCCTCTGTTTAAGATGGGAGTAGGAGAGACATTAGATGTTCAATCCTTTGCATGCTAACATTAGGATAGACTTCCCCTCTTAATCCCAACTTCAGGAGCATTGTGCATGATAACATTAGGGTTCAGTTTCCCCTTAGAGTTGTGTCTTCTCTTCTCATCCCCTAAACATCTTAAGACACTTAATAAAGGATAATAAATGTTGTACGCTATGAGCCTTAAGTACTCGAGGAATGATAGTTGGGGGGCCTCCTCTCAATCTATCTAGAGTGTTTAGCGCATGCGCTTTGGACGATATGCGACGCATTCGCTCTCAAGTCATAGTCTTTAGTGCAACGTGAGTTACAAACTTAACTCAATTCATTTCTTCATAAAAAAACACAAAACAAAACATCAAAACTTTTTATCCCTCGGGATTGTTTGGAAAATCATTTTCAGAAAGAGTGTGTTAAGTCTTGACTCTACCACAAACAGGCATCGTTCCTAACTCCTAGAACCATTATTTAACCCTACTCAGTTAAAACACTTGAACCAATTTGTGGTCGTGTTAGCCTGAACTATGTTTTGCTCTGATTTCTCATACCAAATGAGAATATATAGGCACAAGACGCAATATCTTGGCGAGCAACCTCCCCCGTAGTTTCCCAAACTACGTTGGCTCTGGCTTTCCTATTGCACGAGGGAATACGTAGGCATAGGGCGGCGATGTCCTATCGAGTCAGTTCTTTCTGTTTCCTCCCGTTTAACAGTAGCAGCCTTAGATAGTTTTGTTTTCACCTATAAATTTAGACAACAACCATGGATCCCGTTGAGTACAACGGATGTGAGGGGTGCTCGTGCCTTCCCCTTACGTAACCGACTCCCGAACCTAAGATTTGGTTGCGATGACCTGTCTTTTCCCTTTTTGTAGGTTTTCTCTGATCGTTTCCTTTCCCTCTCTTTGGGATAAATAACAAATGGTGGCAACTCTTCTGTCTTTGCCAGCCCCTTCTTCACAACGGTGCGACAGTATATGGTATAAATCATTTGTCAAATTTGTGCCAGCATTCAGTTATAACATGCCCGTATTTTCCACATAATTGACATCTTGGTCAATTGCCTGTGTTAGGTCGACCTCTGCCACAACTTTGACCTCTAATGAAGTGATTTCCTCTACCATGATTGTTAGACGACAGCGAATTGTCTAGAGGGGGTGAGTAGAAACCCAAGCCAAAGTCAAAAAATAAAATTTGGTTTTTAAAGTTATTTTAAAAAGAGTGCGCGTGGAAGGTTTTGGTATGGATCGACAAATATCGTCTATAAGAACCTAATTATTAGAACTCGGATATGCAAATCCTATTATGGAATGAAAAACACAATAATTGAATTTAACCTTTAATCGAGTATCAAACTTTTACTCGTTTAAACTAATTCACCTAATAATGCTATTTACAATGATAATGAGCAAAGATTTCGAAATATGCAATTTATCAAACACTTGTTGTGCGAACGAATTTTTCGAATTTCCTTTGTGTTGTTATTGATATGAAAACCACTTATAATCAAAATTAATTATAAGCTAATAAACAATCAAATTAAAACAAAAATATCATAGGAAAATTCTTACGAGTCAATCAATTAATCAATGTTATTTGACAAATTTGCGCAATGAAAAAATAAAGCAAGTAAAGAGATAATAAAGAGATCGACATGAGGATTTTTTTACGCAGTTCCCCACATTTTTCCTCGCGTGTGGATACGTCTGCGCCTAATTTCCAATGTGGAATTAGGATACTTTCTTACTATACGAAAATTCAATGTACAAGAAAAATGTTCAATAGCAACCATACAAATACTATCGGTTCTGACGTTGATTCAACCCCTTCTCTTCTTTTGATCTTTAAAAACACCAAGATAACAATGGATTCCAATTGACTTATCGATATTGCTACTCCTTTATGTTCTTTATCTCCAACCTTTTGCGCATGATCGGTAGCATCGATTGTTCCACAAGACTTCAATTTGATTCTTCATTCCCTATTACTTCCTTTGCATTATTTATCTCCAAATGATCCTTTGCGTACTTTATCTCCAAAGGCTTTCATAACGTCACAATCCTCTCTTAAACGTCTTGCACGAAAACTCCCAAATCTACACACGATCTTGGAGGACAAACCCGCAGTTTTTCTGAATGAAGACCCCTACAAATCTCAACCTGATATTCTTGACTACACAAGAACCTAATCGGACGTTATTAGGCCTTCACCTAGCTGGCACCCCAAGAAAAAATTATCATGTGTGATTTGTCAGTGTGTAAACATAGAACGAATGTTGAAGATGATGAGCAAATACAGGCTAATTTTATGGTATCACCAGTTTGAAATGAAGCATGAATGATGTATTTATAGTTTTGGAAGATTAGTGGCAAAGAGGTAATTTTTGGAATAAAAGGAATTAAAAAATTGACCAACTTAAACAGTATATGTCAGCCTGAAGGTTGGATGTTCCAGCACATAATGTCAAATATAACAGTATGTGTCGACCTGAAAGGACCTATGTGCCGACCCAAATCAAACAGAGACTACCAATTTATTTAGGATAGTAGATGTGTCGACCTGACTTTGGCAGAGACTACAGGCTTCATTATTGAGTTACATGTGTCGGCCTGAATAGCGTATGTGTCGACACATGTAGTGCATTTTTGTACAGAAAACTGTATTCCATGATTGTGGACAATTTTGAAGTGGTTTTTTATGATTCTTAAGACCTCTAATGCAAGGGTGTCACACAAACTCAGAGATGCCGTCCAACACACAGAAATACTAAGTTTTCTTATAGTTTTGACGTCATGCAAAACATCTAACGAAGAAGTTGCACTCACATACTCCCCTTATTTGATGATGGCAAAACTTACGACAAGGCATTTCATGTTGGTATCAAATTCTCCCCCTGACTTTGTGCTTTCCTTCTTCATCTCGCATATTCTTCTCCCCCTTTGAAAATATCCAAAAGAAGAAAAGAAAATCGTGAGAAATATCATATTCCAATACAAATAGTAATATATCACTCAGAGGCGTTTTTGCACAGAAAGGCAACAATCACATATCCCCATATATATGTAATGAAGCAAAATTGATAAATAACTAGCATTACAAATCAAGTAACACAAAGTAGAAATAAATAAATAAATAAATAAATAAATAAAGCAATGCAAGAGCAAGCTCATTAAGTTGCTACAATTGCGTCACACATATCAAACATATCATAAAGGAACTCCCGATGCAGCACATGCATGTGCCTAGCATAATGACAAGAACATGTCACAACTTAATCCAAGATGAAAAAATTATCATAACACAAGACACACAACTACAATAACAATTTATGCAATTAGCAAGCTTAAATACAATAAATAAAATGAGCCACATGCTTATACAATTAAGAACAAACTTATACAAATGTGAAAGAGTTAATACATGAAGATACTATATACATATACATTGAGAACACACAATGGTTATCAATAAAAAAATTTGGAAATGAACATTCATGGTTTTCATCATTTGAGAAAATATCAAGCATCTTTAACCAACAAATAACATGCATTAAGAAAAGTCTTACTTTCAATGAGAAATTAAAACAATACTACCTCACTCTTGATGGGATAAACGTTGCACTCACATGATGTTAAAAAATCAAAATGAAACATTAGAGAAATAGTATAAAGTGCAAGAAAGTAGTTTAACTCCCCCATGAGACTCATTTTAAACTCTCTCTGAATAAGTTTAGAGAACCCTTTTGTGGTGTCACCAATAATGTTGTCAATTGGATGATCCTTGGAGGTTCTTCACTCTAATGGAAGACCATCATTCTCTTGTTGAATTTCATCATCTTCCTTCTCATAGTTGTCATCTTCCTCCTTTCATTCGGATAATCGGATTAAGGCACTTTTGATCTCTTTCCCTCACATGACAAAATTTGATCGAGAGTTTTTCGAGGCACCTTTATTCTCTTTTTCTCGCGCATTGGCATTTATTAGTCCACTTTGGGACGACTATAGAGATTCAACCATTGTTAGGCTAAGTAACTGGGTGAGGGTTACCCAACTTAGGAGGACCAGTTGTCTTCACCGTCATTATTCATCATTTTTTAGGGTGCCAAAGTCATTCTCTCAATCAACTTTTTACATGCAATTCTATTTAATCATGTTGGAATATCATTATGAACTAATCGGGGAATACTTCTCAAATCCAAGTACTATGGCACAAATCTACACGTTGGACTCGTTTCCTTACTCTGGGAAATCTAGGGTGTTCAGGTTATACCTCAATTTCCAAACTTTCCCAAATTCCCTAGTTTCAACTTTTCTTCCCTCAAACTCTATATACTTTCCTGACTACCTCACACATCACAGTGTTCATAAGAAAAATTTTACGATCCTCATTCGGGGAGAGTTCAAGGCGATTTTTAAACAAAAGCACACAAACACAATTAAAAAGTACTTAAAACGAAAACTCAAAACAGTAAAAGCTCCCCCAAACTTGAACTAAACATTGTCCTCAATGTTTTAGAACAAGAGAGGAAGAGATGCAACTCACAGAGATCCTTACTGAGGAGTCGGAGGGTAATGCAACACCCATTTGCTACATCCTAGCTTACACCTGTAAGGTCTTGTTTATTACCTGCAAATGAAATAAAATAACAACAAAAACAAAAAGAAAATGCTCTATTATTAAAACCGTGGGTTTCCTCCCACGCAGTGCTTCATTTAACGTCGCATGGCTCGACGGTTCACTCCCCATTGTTATGGGGGATATTTCAGCTTCCACACTTTGTTGTTTGATCTTTCCGCCACAAAGGACCAGTCAGGTTCGAAAATAAGAGCGACTTTGTGTATCAAATCACGTTAAACATTAATGTTCTTCCTATTTATCATCTTGACTCCTCGAATGAAGTTTGAAGTCTTGCTGTGTGCCCTAGACGACTGAGATATTGCAACCTGATGGGTTACACCAGAGACTTTTTCAGGACGTGGTTTTGAACTTTTGCCATTTTCCATCGTTTTGATCATTCCAACTGAAGGTTGATTATTTTCCTCTTTACCTCACTTCTTGATGTCCAACACTTTTAAAGTTATTTCCTCATCAAAAGATTTCAAGGTTAGAGTACCTGTTTCAATATCAATGTTGCATCGTCTAGTAAGCAAGAACGGTCGGCCAAGTATGATGGGAGTCTCTTCATCTTCTGGGATATCTATATCTCAAAATCAACTAGGAAGGTAAAATTTTCAATCGTCACCAGTACATCCTTTGCTAGCCCATATGACCTCTTAGTCATGTGGTCAACAAACTTCAAGTTTGTTCCCGTATCGCTCACTTTTCCAATACCTAACTTTTTGAAAATAGATGAAGGCATGAGACTCACACTAGCACCTGAATCAATAAGGACCTTCTTGAAAGTTCTACCTTTTATAGTGCAAGGGATTGCTACAGGTCCAAGGCCTTTTCGCTTGATGGGGATTCTCCTTCCTTGTGATATTTCACTACACTGCTCAGTTGAAATGTTCTGCTCCTCACCCATTGTTCTCATTTTCGCCATTACCTTTTTCATGAATTTCTTGTACAAAGGAATTTGCTCGAGTGCTTCAAAGAATGACATATTAACCTCTAACTTTTTGAAAATTGTGCTGAATTTTTCAAAGTATTTCTCCTTTTGATCCTTCTTTGTAACTCTCAGAGGGTAAGGTAGCTTGATTTTTAGTTTAACCTCCTCTTTCTTTTTCTCTTCAGTTGACTTCACAGGTGGTAAGGATCTTTCCAGTTCTTTCCTTTTTTTCTCTTACTTCAAGTTCAACCTCTATACACTGATAATCATTTGTTTCTCTTTCTTCCTCTTCTTCCATGACTCCCTGACTTCTTGTTGTGACAGCATTAACATTCTCATGATTTTTTGGATTCGGTATTGTCGCACTCGAGAAGGTTCCTTGAGTTTGCATGGAGAGTTGTTGTGCTATTTGTCCCATTTGAACCTCAAGATTTTTTATAGCAGTTGTGGTGTTCCTCTGATTATTCTGTGTCTCTTCTTCGAATTGTATATTGTGAGTGTTGCACCCTAATTTTTGACCATAAGATCCCACCTCTGTTTTGCGCTGTTATATTTATGTTTCTTTTTGCAACTAACCAGTTTGTGCAGATACAATGGTGTCAGGTGTAAACGATACCTATTCTCTCGAATTGAGCATTTCAGGGTCTGACCAGTCAATCCTGATTCAAAGTGATCCTAGAGTTTACACTTGATACGGGTCCCACCTTCAAAACTCTTTCTCAGCTCCAGACCGTCTCTGGATCAATATTTTAAGGGTACTTTGTTCTCCAAGAGTCTTGGTCATTTGTCAAGAATGTTTTAAGGTTACAAGGATAGAGCACAGAAGGATTTAATGATTCAAATGTTCGAGTTTAATTTGACAAGCTTTCGTCTAAAAAAGAAGACATTTTTACGTGACTCAAGTTTAAGTTATAGGTCCAAGTTCAAGTCAATCCGGAATCCAAGCCTTTAAGTTATTATTCAATTTTAAAAGGCTACATGGTTCAAGTTTAAGTTATGATTCAGTGTGGCATTGTTTCCGGGTTTTTAAGATGATCCACATGTCCTTACAAAATTTGTCACCATTACAAGAACTGGATGTTTGGACATTTCTCACGTGGTTCTTATCAAATTTTAGTGCAAGATTCATAATCCTCACAAGTCAACTTGAGTTTGTTTAAGTCATCAATCCAAGTCACCATTCAAGAAGGTTTTTTTAGCTTAAGAGAATTCATGGATTGGAGTTCACATGCTACATAATCCTTTCTAGAATACAAATGATTCTCTAGAAGTCGCCATCACATGTCACATAATTTCAATGTTGAGTTTGCAAAGTATTTTCAAGACCACCAAACCATGTTAGTCATGAATAATTACATCAAAGGCACCGTTCACTTCCAAATGATACATATTGGTTCTGTGGATATAAACTAAGTGCAGTACAATATTTTGCATTATGTGGATATAAACTAAGTGCAGTACAATATTTTGCATTATGTGGATATAAACTAAGTACAATAACAATGTTTTAAAACGCATAACTTTACAAGGATCATCAAAGTATGAGTTGTCTCTAATGTCCATACTTTATCCTAACTAATACAAGCTTCATTCCCTAATGAACTAGAACCGTACGACAAACCGTCATGTTATTCTTTCCAGGCTCACATTCCAACCTGCCAATAGAATTTGATAAGTTAGTAATGCAATGTGTAGCGGTAAAAAATCGTGAGTGTAAGCTATTGATTAGCTTAACTCAAAAGAACAAGAGTCGCCACCGCACTTTTATTTTATCCAAATAAAGGAAAGGAAAAAGAGCGAACAAAACCAAAGAGTTCTGAAACAAGACAAGAAACAGAGATCGAGGTAAGGGGGTTGGTTACGCAATGGGAAGGTGTTAGCTGTAACAACCTTCTAAACCCCACGGATAATATATGAATAATCAGAGTAAATTTCCATGCATTTACAAAAGGGCATTACACATAACTTTCAAAATATCAAAACCACCTGTCATGCTCATTACTATTTCAATATAAAATTATGCTTTACAAAACTTCATTTTGCATGTAGCAGCGGATTCAATTATACCACAATTTTCATAAAAGAAACATTTGTTTTTATCACATAAAACAACATCACTTAGGCACTAAGGCCAACATCATAATATTCTAATGGATATAAACACGTTTATAGAGTACATAATGTATATCTTAAACACAACCCAAGTGATCCCAGTGTTACATGACCAGAGCATGACTCGACCCAACATAATTAAATCACTAAACGGCTACACCAAAAGCGACCTCGTAACTACGAGCAATACTACTCCTTGATACCTGCACGATGTCATGTAGGATATCATTCCAGCAGAAGGGTGAGAAATATTATCATAATAACAATGCATATAATTATATATACACAAATACACAAGCACAAAATACATATATTCCACATTTTCTCACCACAAATCATTATAACTCATCATGTACAATACAACATATATATAATCAAATATGGATAATCACCAAGCATATTTATCATGCACGTATCCATAAATCTCAACATTCCACATGAACATACACATATTATGTTTACTCACTAATTCATAATTACACATTCACAATTCTCAAATCAACAATTCATGTTCATAAGCATACTTTCATACAATGATCACATACTCACAACTCTCAATTACACAAGTAATGCACATACGCGTATTCCACCATTCTCACCATACTTCATCATAACTCATCATATACTTCACAAAGCATATATATATATATATATATATATATATATATATATATATATATATATATATATATATATATATATATATATATATATATATATATATATATATATATATATATATATATATATATATATATATATATATATATATATATATATATATATATATATATATATATATATATATATATATATATATATATATATATATATATATATATATATATATATAGGCAAATACAATTATCAAACATATTCATAGTTCACAATTACACAAGTCATGTACATACACCTATGCATAACTTCATACAACAATCATATATTCATTCCATGAGACTCAATGCAACTCATGCCATGTGGTACCAACACTTGTTATCATTTTTCGGTTTTTACACTTAAACCGGGTCCACCCTTCTAGACCGATAACAACAAAAGCCCGTTCCCTAAGCTTTCAAACCCACTCTTCTAGGTTTGGGACAAGCCACTAGTCTCCACGAAACTAGCAAACATTGCCTCTTGACTAAATGATGCATATGCAATCAACAACAAAATGCACTTAAGACCGATCACACGTCTTAATCCCATGCATTCACATAATTCCTCCCTTCAAGAATTAAACAAGATTGCACACACAACATATCATATAATCAAGTATTCATACTTTTCATCAACATATTTGTCAAACAATGCACGCATATCTTACAATATGCTCCCATGCATTAATTCACAATAATCGGATACAACAAATATGCATTCATAATTCAACCTCATTACCTTTTCAAACAATGCACACATACTCACAATATGTTCTCATGCATTCACAATATCGCATATAATCAATATGCATTTACACTTCAATATCATTACCACATTTATCAAGCAATGCACACATATTCACAATATGTTCTCATGTATTCTTCACATACAAACAATATGCATATATTTGTCAAAAGACTATATTTCATAATCGATTCCACCATCTAGGATTCACGCCATACGGCTACCCACAGCATATCATATCACAACATGCACAAGCTATACGTTATATAACAAAAGTATTCTGCACAATAACACATCAATCACACACATTCGCGATGGTAAAAATCAACACAACAATATGTTTTCAATTTTCTGCTATAATTAAACTAGGTACAAGCCTCAAAGCCATTTTTTCTAGAAAGACAATCTCGCTAACTTACCAACGCTTCGAACGGGGGTCAAAACCGACTTACGGTTCAAGAGTTATGAATTTTTGAAGTTTTTCAAAAAACCAGAATTTTGCCTAAACACGGCTACGGGATTTTGCATTTTCGCCCGAAAATCCAACCGATTCAATTCTTTTTTTCGAAACAAACACATACTCATACTCACCTAACATATAGCAGTGAATTAGAACCATTAAACACGATTTCTACGACGTCTGATTTTCACTCAAATCTCAAACCCTCAATTATCCAAAAATGTCAAAACTCACAAACTCAACCAAATTCAATCAAACGAAATCCAATAATCACGGCTAAACATTACCCGACTAAACTATGCAATTTATTTTGAATTCTAACCGTTCAAAACTCAATTCTACCGATTAAACCATTTATGCCCTAGAATGGAAAATGGAGAAAAACACCCAAACAAACTCAAACAATCCATACATAATCACATACATTGATAAGATAATGATATTTCACACCCTTACCTTGATTAAATCGGAGCTAGAAGTTGTTCTTGAGCTTTTCTAAGTTTTTCCTTCTTCTCCTTCTCTTTTCTCCTCTTTCTCCTTCTTTCTCTATTCTTTCTCTTATGTTTTCTATTCTTTTCTTTTCTCTCCAATTTTCCTTATATATCCTTCTCTTTTCTTTCCCTCTACTTTCCTTTTATATCTTTCTATTTTCTTTCCATCATAATTCTTCTCAAAATATATACCAATTCATTTTCTCATAAAATATTTCATCTCATCATTAATTAATTAGAGAATATATAGTAAATCCACATTATTCTACCAAATAGAATAAACCAGTTAAATCCATTAACTCATATAATTGAAATAAATCCAATTAATTTATTTAAATCAAATAAATCACATAAACCAATTAATTAGCACAATTAATCACTTATTGAAAAATTGGGCTGTTACATTAGCACCCAAAACGTCTATAGTACTCTATAGGAGCCCTTTGAAATATTTACGTTTTTTGGTTTGAAAATGGTTTGTTTGAAAAGAGATTGGGGAGATGAGAAGAGAATTATTTTTTAGATTTTTGTGTTTGGAGAGACTTATCGCCTCATGCCTATGTACCCACAAAGTGCAATATGGGATCAAAACTCCGTAGTTCGTGGTACAAATGACAAAAAATTGTTGGTTTTGATTGATTTTAGATGTAAAGACAAGTCGTCATTTTAAGGAGAAAACTGCGACTATTCACCCACGAGTATTAAGACAACATCTGCGTTACATAAAGATGGAGGATTTGCTTGGATTATCAACAAGACTATCACTCAACATCAACGTGGAAAATGTCAAAGTCTTAATAATATGGGGAATAGGAGACTTACATCTCAACTATAGAAATGAATCATGTCTAAACTTTTATGAAAAGTTTTAAAGTCAAAAAGTGCATAAAGGCACAAAAAGAGTTGATGAGTTTTTTGTATTTTTTATGTCTTTTGAAATTGGTCAAAGCATGATTATCATTGATTGACTTTTATTAAGAAGAACAAAAGTTTAAAAATCACTTGACGAAAGTCAAGTTTTTATTGCGAAAGCGGTTTTGAAGTTTGAAACTAAGAAGGTTTTGAAAGAGGGAGAAAGTTTTGAAAATTTAAGAAGGGGAGGAGATGAAGTGACTATCCTAGAAACCAAAATAAGAGCTAGAGGTAAGAAAGATCTAACCGACTTGTAGCAAACTCCATAGCAAGCAAAAAGAATTCCATCTGATTTAAAGCATAAGCTAATGAGCGAGCCAAATAAAGGCTAAGATCCACAATACTCCAAGCATAGGAATGAGAGCCCTAATTCTAAGTCCAAAGGTCCATGAAGTCCAAGAGCATAACCACAAAGTTAACAACACCAAGTTTTTTAGAGATTTTTTATCCTTTATTAGTGTTTTGAACAAGGTATGGTCCAAGTGGACAAAAGAGAAATGACATAAACATAAACAAAGATATGATATGAAATGATAATATGGAAACATAAAAGTAAGAAATAAGGAGTAAGAAGAGAATATAAACAAAATTAAACAAGGATATTGTTAGTGAATTAGTAATTAGTGGTTAGAACATATGATCAATGATGATTAATTCTTGCACTTAGACCAAGATTAATGAAAACTCATTAGAGGATTGATAGAATCAAAGCCTCCTAACAATGATTTTCATAGGTATTGGACTTAAGACAAGCAACTAATCATACTTGGACTTTCAAACATAAGTTTGAGCCACGAATGGTCATTTTCCGATTAAGGGACACTTTAGCGCTATGTTAAGCAATCGTAATCGGGTTTATGTAGAAACCACGACTATCTGAGGCCGGTCAATAATAATGTTAGTGTTAACACATGTTAGAGATGTGATATGTAAATCACTCTCCTAAAACATGCCATACAAAAAGAAAAGAGGTAGTGATCTCATCATAATCAAGATTTTTCATCAATTAATCAAAGGTAATCTATCACTATTCCAAAGTACGGAGAATTATCTCAATGATTATTCGTCCATAGATTTGAAATAATGAAGATTAAACCACCTTGATAATCAACAATCTATGATCCATAGATTTCATCGATCAAAAATAAAAAGAAGAAGAAAGAGAATTAAAATGAAAAGAAACCTCAATTTGAATCTTAAATCGATTAAATCATCATCAATATCAATCACCTCTCTTGGTGGATAAAATCGACACCCAAAATCCATTGATATTGATGAGATCTTATCAAAATTCAAGGTCCAAAACAAAATCTATTTTAAGAAATTATTTTAAAAGAAAAACAAATATTAGAAAAATTATTAAAATAAAATTGAAAGAAAATCTTTAAAAAAAAAGAGAGGGAGGTTTTAAAAGGAAAACAAATGGTGGTGATGTTTGGAACGGGCTAGGCCCAAAATAACATAAAAAACAAAAAAAAGTGCATCAGAAACAAAAATGCTCATCCTCTTCTTCCTCGGAGAGTCACGAGAATCATTCACGCCGAAGCTGTTAAGTTCAAAACTCCATCAAATCAAAGCGACGGGATGCGAAAATTACACCGAACAGATCAAAATCAAAAGCTCTTCACAACAGTATCAATAGTTCAAAGAAATGCAACCAAAAGTAACGGATCGAAAATGACGGTGAAGCTCAAACTACCTTTCAAACTCAGGCAAATGATGAAACCGAAACTCTCCTCTTCTTTCTTCTTCTTCTTCTTCTGAACTCCGAAATTCTGATTATTGAAGTATGGTGAGATTTTATGTGGAAATTTGAATTGGGTGAAGTTTGAAGAATGGTTGAGGATGAATTTCGAAGGTGAAATTTGAAGGGAAACTGAGGAGAAAAAATGTCAGAGTGATTTTGGCTTCAAAGCTTGAGAGAAATGAATGAATGTAGTTTGTATTTATAGATTGAGAGTGAGGGTGAGTGATTTGCCGTTTGTGAGAATTTCATTGCGTTTTGAATTGGGTGTTTACGCGTGAGCTTTTTGCGGATATTTTTCATGTCGGTTTTACTCCTTTTCTTTTTTGTAACTCACTTAGGTGACGTGGATTATTTCATTTTTGTTACAGCTGGCTCAATTGACTTTGTAACACGGCTGGGATTTGGCTTTGGCTTGGATACGTGAAACACAACTGGAATTATATTATCATGACTTGTAATGGCTCACATTAATTGACGGCTGAAGTAGTGATACGTCTCACTTATTTCAGATGGACTCAGTTCCTCTGGTGCAAGATTGAAGTTTTGCTGCTGTTGCTGGTTCTGAATTATGCAGGGATCGAGTTCGGTAATGCGGCAACACCATTCATACCAGAATCCTCCTGGCTCATCTCTTCTCACACTGCTTTCCAAGAACACACTTCGCCTCGCATTATGGAAAATCTGAATTATAGTAATGTGGAGCTATCTCTACTAACCATTCACCGCGCATATCTGATTATCTTTCACTGTCAAGTAGTGTTTGCATCAGAAATGTATATGACAAAAGTCCAATGCTCTGAGTCAAAATCCTGTTATTAAGATGACGACCGAAGGCTAAAGCATCTGAACCAAGTCTCATACTACTGGTCTTGAAGAAGGAGCGGTAAATGTCCTGGTAGAAGTGGTTCCGCGGAATAACACACAAACACATACACAAACAGCAGCAACAGCTAGCATTGAATGAATAAAGGGACCGTGAAGCCAGTTCCGTGAACCTGAAAATCTTCTCTTGAAGCGAACATCGGCAATTGCACACTTGGAACAAGAGTTGTTCCCAACCCGTTTGACTTGGTTAATTTGCTTTTGCATAAGCTCAATTGCCAGTGATTGGTGCTCTATCTCATTGTCAATTTTAACTGCAACTTCACTTCTTTGTCTATTAGAAAGTTTCCGAGCAACCATCGTATTGTAAGACTGATTATTTCTCATCGCAGCATATGCATGTGGAGTCTGCCCATTTTCATCCACAAGGGTCTCCCAGCATTTCAGGCCAAGCTCTTGTGGATCATTTGTTAAAGAGTCAATTACACCCTCAGAATCCAGTGTAGATGCTGCCAAATGCAAGGGAGTAATACCACCAGGTCCCTCAAGATTTGGTGGAAATACATATTTCTTGGATGTGTCATTTTTGCTAGGTATAGAATTATGGACAAGTAAATCAACCATGCTGATGTACTTTCTTTTCACTGCTCTATTTAGTAGTTGGACTGCTTTTAGCATTTCCATTGAGCCTATTGACAAATGTTCTCCTTTGAAGTGTTTATCAACCAACATATCCAAAAGGGTTTTGACTATCACGCAACAGTTTCTCTCCACAGAAAACGTCAGTACAAATTTGAACCTCTCGAGTGAAAAATCTGGAACCTCGTGCACATTCGACAACCTTTCCCTTTAAAACAGCCATCCAAGCTCATTCAGAAAGTGCAAAGCCTCATCCCTTGACTTGAGACTCGAGATGACTGTCGACAACAAACTTCACAAGCATTTCATCAGTGAATGGATTAATCACATCGTTCACAACACAGAGGATATCAAAACAAGTAATAACAGGATCTGTCAATTCAAAATCTTGTGCAAACAAATTCGAGGAATCACGTATCCCTCCAACAGGATTTACAACAGCAATGATAAAACAACTAGCCGAAAGAGATGTGATAATTCCAGCTTTTGATATGTTAGAGTTATTCAAACAATTGGTGTTATTTCGTCGGACCAAGTTGATATCATAGCTTTGACAGTATGATTTAGAATGAGATTTTGTATGAGTCAATATTTTCCGTCATTCGAGCTTACAACCAAACTCAAACCCTCACTAGCGATAAAACATGCCCTTGAACTGATGTTACTGTTTAACAAGCCAGTGTAGACATGTTCGGTATAACCGTCTCCGAAGTCCCGCTCTTGTTGATGCATCATAAGCTTCCATAGCAGCTAGTCTCTCATAATCATCATTCAACAAAAAGCGCCTCAGCAAACATAAAATGCCGAAATCTACAATCTTGTCCTAAGACTCAGAGTCTTCTGCACAAACTTCAGTGAGTGCCTTAATACCTTTAAGGGTTGCCAAGGCAGATTCTACAGCACCAAATTTAGGTTGACTATCCTTTTTCAAACTTTTAAATGGTCCTGCTAAAGGTTCCAGAGAAAGAAAGTCTACCAGTGGGGATATATCCTCAGAATTAGACATAGAACTCAGTTGTTTAGCTGCCAGATTAACAACAGCACTAGAAAGCTGATTTGCAACTTGTGCCGCTGAAGCAATATTTGCATTATTGATTAAAGTCTTCACTTTATCACTTTTTGGTTGACTGGCTCCTTTATCAATTGATTTCTTGATGGAATTTTGTACCTCATTTAACAGCATAACCAACCATCCTTTATGCACTGCATCCAAACCAGCATCTCCATAAACTGCAGAATTATCCTCTTCAAAGTAATGGGCACCAACCTGCAGTTTCTTCTCACTGATTTCTTTGATTTCAGACAGTAAGGCTTTGGTGCTCAAGCTTTTGGTGTCCTGTTGCTTAAAGTAGAAGCTACGATGATTAAGAGATTTGTGATAATTCTTGGCATATATTTCAGCCCAAACTTTACTGAAATCGGCCCGACATTTTGCCCACTCATGAACCAAATAGCAGTCGTGTGAGCATAAGCAACACGTGCCCTGAACCATGCAGCAGGCTCAGAAAATGTTGTCAAGAACCATTTGTGGAAAACAGGAGGAAACATTGGAAGTATTTTATCCTTCATCATCTCATCCTCCGGCACTTCATGAGGCTGACGGATGGGCAAGAGCGGAGGCAAGAAAATAGGCCATGTGAATTACATATATTTGTAGTTGGTGTAATGATATTGTGGGTAATAAATGGATTTTGAATAATGAATAGAATTTTGGAATATGGAAGAATGAAATGGTTAAAATAAATGAATTTGGATTAAAATGAATTCGGCTCCCCTTCATACACACGCAACCATGAGCTCTTGATTTCGTTGTAACACCAACTTGACTATTTTCCACACACCTCTGATAAAAATGAACACAACTACTCATGTACCAGGACATTACTTGCACCTTCAATTTTGATCTTTGACATAATTCTCTGGATTTCTGGACCAAACTTCTCATAGAACACTGCTTGATAAACCAATGAATTTCAACACAAGACAAATTGACCGTGAACAATCACATTTGCTGAGAAAATATCCTACCACCACGGGTAACTTATAGTTGAAGCAAACTCTTGATAGTTTGACCAAGATGAGGTCAAACGTCCATCTGATTTAAACTTGAATGAATGTCTTTGCCATCAATCTCCTTGCAAAACCCTAAACACACAGAGAAGAAGAAGAAACAAACAAATTGAAAAATATTTTTGGTATTTTGGTTAGATGTTAGTAAACATAAACAACAAAAAGAAAGTAAGAAACCCATAAGGGTGCGAAAGCCAAAAGTATGATCTTGTTTGTGGAATGATATGCAAATGAAGTGTGGGATCTTAGGGGTAAAAATTAGGGTATTACAGCTGCCCCTATTTAAGATTCTTCTATCCTGAGATATGAAGATTGACATCTTTGTCTCGACCAGATAGAAGAGACTTAAATATAACAATTAACCAAATTTTTTCCCTAAGAGACCACCAAATGATATGATTATGCTAATGATATGCAGACACAAGACCTCTGTGGGGAGAAAATGCCACAGGAGACAAACAAAAGCTCAGGAGAAAAAGAGAGACTCCACATGAGAAAAACAAAAAAAAACAAGATCATATTCCGATAAAGGAAAGGAAATGACTCAACAGGGAAAGAGATACCAACTGCCAGTTACTGGGCGAAGATATTCGAACCGAAGAGAATAGGTAAAATACTTTCTACTGGTTACTGAGTAGAAAATAAGTGCAAAAAAACACAAGAGAATTGTTATCTACCAGTTACTGGGTAGAAAACAAAGAGATGTATTACTTACTACCAGTTACTGGGTAAAAAGTAATCCACTCGTTGAAATATAATCAACTACCTGTTACTGGGTAAGAAAAGAAGCAACGCTAAGTACTGGTTACTGAGTAGTTTAGCGGGAATAATAAACTTGAATGAAAGGGGTTACCAACTATCGGTTACTGGATAGGGTAAACAACATGTCAACTACCTGCTACTGGGTAGGACAGACTCGACTACCTGTCACTGGGTAGGAGAAAGAGATAAAGGTCAACTACCTGATACTAGATAGGACAAACATACTCGACTACCTGTCACTGGGTAGGAGAAAGAGATATATCATCAGCTACTTGTTACTGAGCATCTCCAATCACATAACAAACTTCTCAAATAAAGAGACAACCATTTGTTGGAAAAAGATATTAACAACTCTGTCGGGGATCTTTAAAAGAGATACGAGCAGGTTGAACCATGCAATAGAATTCTCATCAGGAGCTATTCCACAAAAATTCCAATTGACAGAAAAGCTGGTCAGATAAGGATCTATCACTTCACAATAAACTTCTCTGTTGAGGATGAGCCAGAGAAATGTTATTTATTGCGAAGGTAAATTTCTGGAGATTACACAAGCTGCTCAAATAAAGAGGCTTCCACATGAAGTTGCATAAGTAATTACCAAGAGAGTGTTATCAAAACACTACTGGGGAAATCAAATCTTCATCTTCTGATGTGGATCAATAACAGATTCTGTCGAGGAAAATAAATCCTCAAAACTACCTTCTCGTCATCCCGGTTTCACAGCCCAGGGAAAACCAAAGTAACTGCTGCAAGAGACCAAAGTTCAATCTAGGAACAAACTGGAAAGAAACGGTCAAACAAGACTCGACCCAATGAGGAAATAAATCAACTAGGGAACAATTCCATCCAGATAAAAGCTGGGGAGGAAAGCTAAACAGAACATCTTCCACGAGGCATAAACTCAGTGGGGAATTAAAAATGATAGGTATTTTCTGCTTAGGGGTCGACACTCTAATAAAGAGAGGACACACGCATTCTGCGGGATAACAACATCGGGAAAAGGGAAATACCAACAAAAAATGCAGGATGCACAATGCAACAAAAACATGTTATGCTCAACCAAAATGAATGCGCATGCAATGAGTATGAATATGCTGACAAATCAGACAAAAAGGGCAAACAGAGGGTGAACAAAACACCACAACACCACTGAAATACTCGGCTAATCTCCGCAAGTTAGAGATATCATTGGAGATCGTGCTGGGCATCAGCAACAGAAAACCTGCAAGAGATACACAAGAGCCATCAAAGGAAAATAAATCCTACTACAAGGCTTAAATCTCGCTGAAGAGACAAAGATACCGCTTGGGAAAAGACCCCAAAGATCAATCTTCAACCATCAATAATTCAACAAAAGGGAACAACAATATGAACTCCGCTTTGAGAAAAAAAACTGTTGGAGAAAACATAGCAACACAAATCTTCCAACCCTGCCAGGGGAATAAGAAGTTAACATCGTAGCAAAAAGTCAAACTGTGGGGGATTTTAAATCAACACCCAATCACGAGGTGAGAGAAAACCCGACATGTGACTGCTATGTAAACACCTATTAGAAGTAAACAACATTGTTCTCTACTTGGGGAATAATCCAAAGCATGCATAACCTCTGCTAGGAAACATCAAAGACAAATCTCCGCATGGGCAAAAACATCAAGGAGAAATGGTCTTCAAATTTCTCAACTGTCCGATCATAACCTGGTTGAATGAATAAAACATATTCATCATTTGAATCAAGACTTTGTTATGGAAAACCGTTCAACACTCGTCTGGTTTATCCAAAGAAACAAAACTCTGCTAAGGGAATATCAGCAAACTCTACTGAAGAGACCTCAATATAGCTCAAATGGGGAAACATCAACACAACTCTACTGGGGAGCTGCCAATAAATTCTACCAGAGAGGCAAGAAAGAACCCTGCTGAAGAGAACACTTACGCTTTTTGCTTCAAGATTCTACCATTCTTGAGATTACTGTTGACATTCTTTCTTTTATTTTCACAAATCAAAGAAAAATATTTTTATGATTTTCAAAATTTAAATCAATTATTCACATTTGTTTCAAAAATCATCATCAAAAATAAAATGAAATTCTATAAACAGAAACAAAATAAGAATTGCAAACAAAGGGACAAAGACCCAAATTCTATTGATAGAATGGTAGTCCGCAAATGGCGTAACTCCATGGATCATTACAAAGTTTGAAAAATGGTAAGTACAATGGAAAGTTCTACACTGAAATACAATGACCATTATTCTCCCTAACAACTTTGAATTCCAACTGTGCTTGAGACTTCAGTGGAGAATATCTGAAGTAAAACCTTTGATAGGAAATGTTGCTTCAAACGATCAAGACTGGCCAAATGCAGTTACTTGCCATGATCCCTAACTTTTGCCTAGATTGCCCTCTCGGGTTTTCAATCTACCGGGATGATTATTTCTGTTTTTGTCTCTAATTTTTGCCTGGACCGCCCTTTCGGGTTTTCAATCCACCGAGACGCTCATTTTTGCCTAAGCCGCCCTTTCAGGTTTTCAACTTAGCGAGTTGTTCTTTTATTTTTTTAGGCGAAGTATTTCTTGACTGCATTGGCATTCACAGGACGAGTGAACTCTTCTCCATCCATAGTTGTAAGAATTAATGCACCGCCAGAGAAGGCTCTCTTAACAACATATGGGCCTTCATAATTAGGAGTCCACTTGCCCCTAAAATCAGTAGTAAAAGTCGAGATCTTCTTGAGCACGAGGTCACCTTCTCTGAACATACGGGGTCAAACCTTCTTATCAAATGCTTTCTTCATTCTTTGTTGATATAATTGGCCATGACACAAAGCCGTCATTCTTTTCTCTTTAATCAGATTCAACTGGTCATATCTACTTTGACACCATTCAGCCTCAGACAATTCAGTTTCCATCAAAACTCTCATAGAAGGAATTTTAACTTCTATCGGGAGCACTGCTTCCATCCCATAAACAAGAGAAAAAGGGGTTGCCGCTGTTGAAGTGCGAACGAATGTACGATACCCATGCAGAGCGAAAGGAAGCATATCATGCCAATCCTTGTATGTAACAACCATCTTTTGAATAATCTTCTTAATGTTCTTATTAGCAGCTTCAACAGCCCCATTCATCTTGGGTCTATAAGGAGAAGAATTATGATGCTCAATCTTAAACTCATCGCATAATTCCTTCATCATTTTGCTATTTAAATTCGACCCATTATCAGTGATGATCTTGCTCGAAACACCATACCGACAGATGATTTGATTCTTGATAAACCAGACCACTACTTGCTTAGTCACATTTGCATATGATGTCGCTTCAACCCATTTGGTAAAATAGTCAATAGCCACCAATATGAAACGGTGTTCGTTCGACGCTTTAGGCTCAATCATTCCAATCATATCAATGCCCACATTGAAAAAGGCCATGGAGAAGAGATAATATTGAGAGGAGTTGGAGGCACATGAATCTTGTAAGCATAAATCTGGCATTTATGGCACTTTTTCACATATTTACAACAGTCAGATTCCATTGTCAGCCAATAGTAACCTGCCCTTAACATCTTTTTAGCCATAGAGTGTCCATTGGCATGGGTGCCAAAGGATCCTTCATGGATTTCTTTCATCAACATATCTGCTTCGTGTCTATCCACGCATCTGAGCAAGATCATGTCATAATTTCTCTTATACATTACGTCATCATTCAAGAAGAAACTACCAACCAATCTTCTCAAAGTTTTCTTATCCTTCTTGGATGCTCCAAGTGGGTACTCTTGATTCTGAAGAAAGCATTTAATATTATAATACCATGGTTTATCATCAACAACCTCTTCAACTACAAACACATGAGCTGGTCTATCAAGACGCATCACACTAATCTTTGGCACATCATTCCAATGATTTACCATAATCATGGAGGATAAAGTCGCTAAAGCATCTGCCATTCGATTCTCTGCTCTTGGCATATGGTGAAACTCAACTTTATTGAAGAAAGTTGACAACCTTCTTGCATAATCACGATAAGGAATCAAATCAGGTTGACGTGTCTCCCACTTCCCTTTAATCTGATTAATCACTAAAGCTGAATCTCCATACACATCAAGAATCTTGATTCTTAAATCGATAGCTTCTTCCAAGCCCATTATACACGCTTCATACTCATCCGTATTATTTGTGCAAGTGAAAACCAACCTTGCAGTGAAAGGAATATGAGAACCATGAGGAGTAACAATAATTGCACCAATACCTCTGCCATATTCATTAACAGCTCCATCAAAAATCAAACCCCAACGGGATCCAGGCTCAGGTCCTTCTTCAGGTAATGGTTCCTCACAATCTTTAACCTTTAGATACATCACATCCTCATCAGGAAAGTCAAACTGAATAGGTTGATAATCATCAATTGGCTGGTGTGCCAAATGATCAGCCAAAACACTTCCTTTTATCGCCTTTTGAGTTCGGTACTCGATATCATATTCTGATAACAACATTTGCCAACGAGCAATCCTCCCAGTTAAAGCAGGTTTTTCAAAAATATACTTGATTGGATCCATTTTAGATATCAACCAAGTTGTACAGTTCAACATATACTGGCGGAGGCGCTTGGCAGCCCAAGCTAGAGCACAACATGTCTTTTCAAGCATCGTGTACCGAGACTCACAATCAGTGAATTTCTTGCTCAAATAATAAATGGCAAATTCTTTTCTCCCGGATTCATCTTGTTGACCCAGAACACAACCCATAGACTCTTCTAGCACGGTCAAATACATGATCAAAGGTCTTCCTTCTACGGGAGGAGACAAAATAGGAGGTTCAAGCAGATACTCTTTAATTCTTTCGAAAGCTTTCTGACAGTCTTCTGTCCAGACACAACCCTGATCTTTGCGGAGAAGTTTGAAAATCGGTGCACATGTGGCAGTCATATTGGATATAAATCGGGAGATATAGTTCAAACGTCCCAAGAATCCTCTTAATTGTTTTTCTGTTCTGGGTGCAGGCATCTCCTGGATAGCTTTAACTTTACCAGGATCAACTTCAATGCCTTTCTGACTGACAATAAAGCCTAACAATTTTCCAGAACGAACACCAAAAGTGCATTTATTAGGATTCAGACGGAGCTTAAACTTTCTCAAACGTTGAAACAACTTCAATAAATTTTTAATATGATCTTCTTCAGTCTTCGACTTACAAATCATATCATCCACATAGACCTCAATTTCTTTATGCATCATATCATGGAACAGAGTGGTCATAGCTCTCTGGTACGTTGCACCAGCATTTTTTAAACCGAAGGGCATCACTCTGTAACAGAATTTTCCCCAGGGTGTAATGAATGTTGTTTTTTCCATATCCTCAGGTGCCATCTTTATTTGATTATAACCGGAAAATCCATCCATAAATGAAAAGATATTGAACTTAGCAGTATTATCTACCAACAAATCAATGTGTGGTAGTGGAAAATCATCTTTTGGACTTGCTTTATTCAAATCTCTATAGTCAACACACATTCGGACTTTTCCATCTTTCTTTGGAACAGGCACGATATTGGCCACCCATTGAGGATATTCGACAGTCACAAGAAAACCAGCATCAATCTGCTTTTGAACCTCTTCTTTAATCTTCACGGCCATGTCAGGATGAGTTCTTCTCAATTTCTGTTTCACGGGTGAACATTCAGGCTTTAATGGCAAATGGTGCTCCACAATACCAGTATCAAGACCAGGCATGTCTTGATAGGACCAAGCAAACACGTCAACACATTCTCTAAGAAGCTCTATCATCCTCTTCTTAACATCTGACTGAAGCAGTGCCCCAATCTTGACTTCTTTCTTATCATCATCAGAACCCAGATTAACCAATTCCACCGGCTCTTCATGAGGCTGAATGGCCTTTTCCTCGTGCTCAAGCAAACGAGAAATCTCATCAGGAATTTCTTCAATATCCTCCTCTTCCGCTTCAAACACAGGGAACTCAAAGTTGGGAGAGGGCATATGGTCATTGTTTCCAATGGGTTTAACAATCAATTTGCACAATGATTTATGTTTGATTTTAGAATATGAATAAAAAATGAAAATATTATGCAGATAAGAGTGATTATGACATTATTATACTTTTTTTCGGTTTTTTATGTTACCATTTTTCAGAAATAAAGCAAAAAGGAAAAAACAACATATGAATAAACAGAAAAACATTTTATTGATGATGATAAAAGTTGAAACAAAGCCCTCACAAATTCACTTTCACCTTGGGCAGAGTGAAAGGATTTTTGAAAGAAACAAAAACAAATTACTTTGAAACATGAACAATAGTAGGAACATCAACAGCGATCCAATTCTGGCATATCAATCCACGTGTTACAAAGTTGGGCATTTCTTCCTCTTGGTCATCTTCAAGAATTGCAGTTGTAGAATGATCTTTGCAATGGATGAACCTAGCACTTCGAAAAACTTCATGAATACTCTTCAGCTCATTTTGGGTTGAACCAGATGTAAAACCCAAACCAGCTCTATCTTTTTTCTTAGCAACTTCAATGATTCGGCCCCATCCATTAGCTTGGCCATTATCCACTACATGTTGTGCATCTTTTAGAGAAGACATGGACACCCCATCCTTCTTAACAGCTTTATCAACCACAGAAAGAGCCTGAAACGGAGTTCCAACATCCTCTTCCGCATCGATATAAGAAAAAGACGACAAACTGCTTACCAACATAGCCTGTTCTCCACCAACAACAACAAGTTTACCATTCTGCACGAATTTTAACTTTTGGTGCAGTGTCGAAGTAACAGCTCCAGCTTCATGGATCCATGTGCGTCCTAGAAGACAACTGTAAGCAGGACGAATATCCATGACTTGAAAAGTGATCTGGAAAAAACACGGACCAATCTTGATAGGGAGATCAACCTCTCCAATCACAGTTTTCCTCGATCCATCAAAGGCTTTCACAATGACCCCATTAAACCTCATAGGAGTACCTTGATAAGATAATCTGGACAAAGTAGATTTTGGCATCACATTCAACGATGACCCAGTATCAACCAGCACATTGGATAGAGCGTCTTCCTGGAAATTCATGGAAATATGGAGAGCCAAATTATGATTTCTTCCATGCTCGGTCAACTCTTCATCACAAAAACTCAGATTGTTACACACAGTGATATTGGCAACAATGCTATCAAACTGGTTAACAGTCACATCATGATCTACATAAGCTTGTTCCAATATTTTCTGCAACGATTCATGATGAGCCTCAGAGCTCATTAACAGAGATAAAACATATATTTTTGACGGTGTATGTAACAGTTGATCCACCACATTATATTCACTCTTCTTGATCAATTTCAATACCTCATCATTATCTGACTTCTGACTTACATCACTTGATTGACCAGACTCCACAGAAGTCTTCAACTGAATTTGCTTACCCACAGTATCTTCACTTGTCTTTGAGGGCACATTAGCAAATACTCGACCACTTTTGGTTACACGTCCAACATCAGCAATAGTCACAACTGAGGGAAGAGAAGGAATGGGAACCTCTTTTCCATCTTCCAACATAGTAGCGTTGTATTTGTAGGGAACGGCTTTATCGGATTCATACGGTGTCGGGCCAGGCAAACGGATAACCAAAGGCGTCACAGCAGATTTTTGACTATTGTAAGAAATTACCACTCGCTCAGGAATATTGAAACGTGGGACTATGACATTCACCTCGTTCTCAACTTCATTTCTGTTTGCAGTAACCTGAATCAAATTCTCATCGATCATCTTTTTAGTTTCCCTTTTTACAATCACACACCCACGAGGGTTTACAGAACAAATACAACAGGCGGCATAATCATGCTCAATATCATGGAACTCACTCAAAGTAGCATGCATTTCAACAAGAGATCTCCGAATCCAGCGAATATCGAAAATACGGTATGTACCAGGGCAACCATATACCATATTGACAGTTGCATTACCATGTTTAGGAAACGGATTTGATTGCACATTAGGGTTGGTATCTTCAAAAGACAGAATACCACTTTTTACGAGCTTTGCAACTTCATGTTTCAGAGGATAGCAATTTTCGATGTCATGTCCAGGGGCACCTTGATGAAATGCGCAATGAGCATTTGGCTTATACCACCATGGAATTTCAGTTGGAACAGCCGGCGGATCACGAAGTTGAACCAAATTCTTCTTTATTAAAGCCGAAAATAGCTCAGTATAAGTCATTAGAATGGGATCAAATTGTGTTTTCCTTTGTGTACAACCTTGTTGAGTTGTCTTCTCTTGGAAACGTGGTTGATAACTTGCAGTAGCTTGAGCGGTAGGGGTGTTACTGATAACAGGCGTAACAGATGCTACTTGTTGCTGACGACGACTACCATTGTTGTTCACAACTCTGCGTCTTCTAGACCTTTCCTGAGATATAGCATTAGTTTCTCCCTCTTTTTTCTTAGGGAACCCAATTCCAGGCTTTTTTGTACTTCCAGAATTTCCTTCTTTTATCAGACGTCTCTCACGGACAGCTTCCTCTAATCTCATCCCCATATTAACCATTTCCGTGAAATCACTAGGAGTGCTCACAACCATCCTTTCATAGTAAAATGGACCCAGAGTCTACAGAAAAATCTTGGTCATTTCTTTCTCTTCTAGTGGAGGGCTTATCTGAGCTGCAATTTCACGCCATCTCTGCGCATATTCTTTAAAAGTTTCTTTCTCTTTTGAGACATTGCGCGGAGCTGATCACGGTCTGGCGCCATATCAAGATTATACTTGTACTGACGAACAAAAGCTTCACAAAGATCGTTGAATGTCTTGATTTGTGTACTATCGAGTCCCGTATACCACTTCAACGCAGCACCAGTAAGACTATCTTGAAAATAGTGGATCAACAACTGATGGTTGTCAGTATAGGTAGACATCTTTCTAGCATACATGATCAAATGACTTTGCGGACAAGTGTTCCCTTTGTATTTCTCAAAATCCGGAACTTTGAACTTGGCGGGAATCTTCACATTTGGAACAAGACAAAGCTCATGAGCATTCTTTCCAAATAACTCCTTTCCCCTTAAAGCCCTGATTTCTCTCTGCATTTCAGCAAACTGATCTTGAAAGTCATCTATTCGATCTATAACATCTAAACTCTCGCTCGGAGCAGTGTGGAAAATTTGTTCTTCAGTATAAGGCATAGCGTGAGTTACAGGCGGTGGCACAGGTATGACAGTAGGAACAACTGGAACTTTAGCATTAGGAACAACATTAACCACAGGAGGTGGTACAGCCATGACAGCAGGGATTCTAGAACCTTCGGGAACAGGAGGTCGATATCCCTCTGGCACATAATTGGTAGGCATGCCCCAAGGGAAACCAACAGGCATTTGATATTGAGAAGTATTAATCGGGGCCACAGAAATGGCGTTGATTCGATCTCAGAAATCACAGTCATCTGCACAGGAGAAAGAGGAGGTGGTGGTGGCTGATTCTGAGCAGCCACCATAGCTTCCATTGCAGCAGTGAGTCTCTCCAAACCATCTTTCAGAGTTGATATCTCTTCACGGAGCTCGCGGTTCTCTTGTTGCAACTGATCCATATTTTTCTTAGAGTTAGCCCGAGTGTTGTAGTGATGCGACAACTTGACTGAAGGAAGGCCAAAAGAAACAAATAAGACATTTGGAAAAGGAAACACACAATGCACGATGATGCGAATGCAAATGCAAAATGTAGGTGTTTCAACCAGTTTTCAAGGATCTTTAAGATATAAAGCAATTACAAACATCATAAAGAAAAATAACACTTTTTGAAATACTGATAAACATCTCATTTCATTGAATATTGGAAAGAGTTACACTTGGAAGTACAAGATACAATAATATCAAAATAAGAAAAAGCTAGGTCCTAAGGAACATCTGATGACGATCCAAGCTGATACTTCCTTCGGAGTCTCTTAATCTCTTTCTCATAGTTGTGCTTCATGGTGATCTTCTCTAGCACAAGCTGGTCCACAATACCCTTCCAAGCACCAGAAGTAGGAGGATGTGATGATGGAGTAGTAGAGGAAAATAAATCCTCTGCATGCCTCTTCACAGCGCGCCGCTCAAGTAACTCTATCAAGTCGTCTTTCTCCTTTATCTGTTTTTGCAATTCCATCTTCTCTTTGTCAGAAGCTTGAAACTTACTTTCCCACATCTCTTTCTCTTCCTTCATCTTAGCCAAAGCATCTTGAAGTGTCTTCACATCATCAGAAGAAACAGGGAGTGGCGTAGGGAGTGGCAAAGAGATCACCGTAGTCAGAGGTTTCTCAATAGGATAAGGCATCTTAAGCTCCATAGCCCTCTTCTTCACCCAAAGCGTGTAAGGTTCCAAGGCAATGCAAACCTGTCTTCCAAGCTCCTCTCTATCCAACCTGTGAATCTTAGTCCAGGCATGAGCCATTTTTCTTCTCAAACCAAGAGAATCATCCCCTCCTTGAAAGAATAAACCCTCTAATAAAATATTTTTAGGCCTATCCTTCAACATATAACCCAATTGACGACGAGCTAAACTCGGGTTGTAGTTAATTCCACCTTGTATTCCAAGAAGAGGAACATTGGCGAATTCTCCACAACTATCAATAATCTGGACATTATCATAAATCGAAGAAGACCAAGTGATATCAACATGCGTAAGAGACATAATCCTTTGAGACCACCTTAAGCAATCCTTGTTTTTCCTAAAAACAGATGTCTGGGGTAAGTGTGAAACGAACCAATTATACAGCAGAGGTAGACAACAAACAATGGTACCGTTTCCCTTAGAAGTCCTACTATGGATGGAGAAATAAGTGTCACCAAGCAAAGTTGGAACAGGGTTCCCAATCAAGAAAATCCTGATAGCATTAACATCCACAAAATTATCAACATTAGGAAACAAGACTAGTCCGTAGATGAGTAAAGCAAATATAGCCTCAAACGCCAATGTGCGACCAATGTCAGCAAATAAAGTGGCCTTCTCAATCAAGAACTTAGCAGTCAAACCTTTGAGGCCTCCCTTAGTCTTTAGATTTGCATCAATATCCGATTTTGTTAAATGGGTAGCTACAGCAATATCTTGAGGCTTAAGCGCTTCCTCCAAACCAGTATACGGGACCTTATCAGAAACCGGTACACCCAACAAATAAGCATATTCTTCCAAGGTCGGCATGAGCTGATAATCGGGAAAAGTAAAGCATCGATAAATAGGATCATAGAACTGCATAAGGGTATTCAGAATTCCGTCTTTAATATTGGTAGAAAGAACAAATAAAAGTCTCCGATAACGAGATAAGAAGCCTGAACGATCATCTACCAAGGACACTAGCTTTCTCAACTTTGTCAGATCAGGAGCCCGAAAATTGTACTTCTGAGTGTTTCTCCTTCCAATGTCCATAATCAACAATATTTGCGATGTTTGCAAAAGAATATCTCTGAGATCCTTAAAAACCAACTAAAACACAATGCTCATGAATGCATGAGTGCAAGATGCAACACCCACAAACAAGACATACAAAGCACACAGGTTCAAAGGTTCGGCACGAGCATGGAGCCAAAGGTAAGAACCAACCAACCCACAATGGTATGTACTATAGTTATATCATCACCTGTAGAACAAGGTTCTAAAAAGTTCCCAGAATCATAATTCCATCTTTTGGATATTATCGGCTTAAACGACTACTCGTCGGCCAACAATATTCTCAAGAGAAACTCATCTGAGTGTGGTATCGCGTAACGACTAATTCAAGTCTACACCTGAACAGCCACCGCACCACGTCCTAATAAGGCCAAGATGGGTTAAAGGGTTCTAAGGTCCTCAGCTTCTCAGACTCCCAATCGGAAAAAGTAATATCAATTACGACTACTCATAAGACATCAGTAATTCCAAAGGGGCCTCCACCGAGCGGGGGATCTCAAGTCACCTTAGTAAGGACTACTCCATGTAAGCCAACAAGACTATACCACCCTCCTATCATAAGTGCACTCAAGTCCGGGTATAGGACTTATCTCACCACACAGATTACCAGGCACCAAAACAGAACAATCAATAACAAACAAGTCAAACAAAAAAACAATAAATAAATCAAATTAGGCGAAACCCACTAGGAACCTAAACGTCCCCAGCAGAGTCGCCACTTTTCTATAGCGGTAAAAAATCGTGAGTGTAAGCTATTGATTAGCTTAACTCAAAAGAACAAGAGTCGCCACCGCACTTTTATTTTATCCAAATAAAGGAAAGGAAAAAGAGCGAACAAAACCAAAGAGTTCTAAAACAAGAACAAGAAACTAAGATCGGGGTAAGGGGGTTGGTTACGCAATGGGAAGGTGTTAGCACCCAAAACGTCTATAGTACTCTATAGGGGCCCTTTGAAATATTTACGTTTTTTGGTTTGAAAATGGTTTGTTTGAAAAGAGATTGGGGAGATGAGAAGAGAATTATTTTTTAGATTTTTGTGTTTGGAGAGACTTATCGCCTCATGCCTACGTACCCACAAAGTGCAATATGGGATCAAAACCCCGTAGTTCGTGGTACAAATGACAAAAAATTGTTGGTTTTGATTGATTTTAGATGTAAAGACAAGTCGTCATTTTAAGGAGAAAACTGCGACTATTCACCCACGAGTATTAAGACAACATCTGTGTCACATAAAGATGGAGGATTTGCTTGGATTATCAACAAGACTATCACTCAACATCAACGTGGAAAATGCCAAAGTCTTAATAATATGGGGAATAGGATACTTACATCTCAACTATAGAAATGAATCATGTCTAAACTTTTATGAAAAGTTTTAAAGTGAAAAAGTGCATAAAGGCACAAAAAGAGTTGATGAGTTTTTTGTATTTTTTATGTCTTTTGAAATTGGTCAAAGCATGATTATCATTGATTGACTTTTATTAAGAAGAACAAAAGTTTAAAAATCACTTGACGAAAGTCAAGGTTTTATTGCGAAAGCGGTTTTGAAGTTTGAAACTAAGAAGGTTTTGAAAGAGGGAGAAAGTTTTGAAAATTTAAGAAGGGGAGGAGATGAAGTGACTATCCTAGAAACCAAAATAAGAGCTAGAGGTAAGAAAGATCTAACCGACTTGTAGCACACTCCATAGCAAGCAAAAAGAATTCCATCTGATTTAAAGCATAAGCTAATGAGCGAGCCAAATAAAGGCTAAGATCCACAATACTCCAAGCATAGGAATGAGAGCCCTAATTCTAAGTCCAAAGGTCCATGAAGTCCAAGAGCATAACCACAAAGTTAACAACACCAAGTTTTTTAGAGATTTTTTATCCTTTATTAGTGTTTTGAACAAGGTATGGTCCAAGTGGACAAAAGAGAAATGACATAAACATAAACAAAGATATGATATGAAATGATAATATGGAAACATAAAAGTAAGAAATAAGGAGTAAGAAGAGAATATAAACAAAATTAAACAAGGATATTGTTAGTGAATTAGTAATTAGTGGTTAGAACATATGATCAATGATGATTAATTCTTGCACTTAGACCAAGATTAATGAAAACTCATTAGAGGATTGATAGAATCAAAGCCTCCTAACAATGATTTTCATAGGTATTGGACTTAAGACAAGCAACTAATCATACTTGGACTTTCAAACATAAGTTTGAGCCACGAATGATCATTTTCCGATTAAGGGACACTTTAGCGCTATGTTAAGCAATCGTAATCGGGTTTATGTAGAAACCACGACTATCTGAGGCCGGTCAATAATAATGTTAGTGTTAACACATGTTAGAGATGTGATATGTAAATCACTCTCCTAAAACATGCCACACAAAAAGAAAAGAGGTAGTGATCTCATCATAATCAATATTTTTCATCAATTAATCAAAGGTAATCTATCACTATTCCAAAGTACGGAGAATTATCTCAATGATTATTCGTCCATAGATTTAAAATAATAAAGATTAAACTACCTTGATAATCAACAATCTATGATCCATAGATTTCATCGATCAAAAATAAAAAGAAGAAGAAAGAGAATTAAAATAAAAAGAAACCTCAATTTGAATCTTAAATCGATTAAATCATCATCAATATCAATCACCTCTCTTGGTGGATAAAATCGACACCCAAAGTCCATTGATATTGATGAGATCTTATCAAAATTCAAGGTCCAAAACAAAATCTATTTTAAGAAATTATTTTAAAAGAAAAACAAATATTAGAAAAATTATTAAAAGAAAATTGAAAGAAAATCTTTTAAAAAAAGAGAGGGAGGTTTTAAAAGGAAAACAAATGGTGGTGATGTTTGGAACGGGCTAGGCCCAAAATAACATAAAAAAACAAAAAAAAAAAGTGCATCAGAAACAAAAATGCTCATCCTCTTCTTCCTCGGAGAGTCACGAGAATCATTCACGCCGAAGCTGATAAGTTCAAAACTCCATCAAATCAAAGCGACGGGATGCGAAAATTACACCGAACAGATCAAAATCAAAAGCTCTTCACAACAGTATCAATAGTTCAAAGAAATGCAACCAAAAGTAACGGATCAAAAATGACGGTGAAGCTCAAACTACCTTTCAAACTCAGGTAAATGATGAAACCGAAACTCTCCTCTTCTTTCTTCTTCTTCTTCTTCTGAACTCTGAAATTCTAATTATTGAAGTATGGTGAGATTTTATGTGGAGAGTTGAATTGGGTGAAGTTTGAAGAATGGTTGAGGATGAATTTCGAAGGTGAAATTTGAAGGGAAACTAAGGAGAAAAAATGTCAGAGTGATTTTGGCTTCAAAGCTTGAGAGAAATGAATGAATGTGGTTTGTATTTATAGATTGAGAGTGAGGGTGAGTGATTTTCCGTTTGTGAGAATTTCATTGCGTTTTGAATTGGGTGTTTACGCGTGAGCTTTTTGCTGATATTTTTCATGTCGTTTTTACTCCTTTTCATTTTTGTAACTCACTTAGGTGACGTGGATTATTTCATTTTTGTTACAGCTGGCTCAATTGACTTTGTAACACGACTGGGATTTGGCTTTGGCTTGGATACGTGAAACACAACTGGAATTATATTATCATGACTTGTAATGGCTCACATTAATTGACGGCTGAAGTAGTGATACGTCTCACTTATTTTAGATGGACTCAGTTCCTCTGGTGCAAGATTGAAGTTTTGCTGCTGTTGCTGGTTCTGAATTATGCAGGGATCGAGTTCGGTAATGCGGCAACACCATTCATACCAGAATCCTCCTGGCTCATCTCTTCTCACACAGCTTTCCAAGAACACACTTCGCCTTGCATTGTGGAAAATTTGAATTATAGTAATGTAGAGCTATCTCTACTAACCATTCACCACGCATATCTGATTATCTTTCACTGTCAAGTAGTGTTTGCATCAGAAATGTATATGACAAAAGTCCAATGCTCTGAGTCAAAATCCTGTTATTAAGATGACGACCAAAGGCTAAAGCATCTGAACCAAGTCTCATACTACTGGTCTTGAAGAAGGAGCGGTAAATGTCCTGGTAGAAGTGGTTCCGCAGAATAACACACAAACATGTACACAAACAGCAGCAACAGCTAGCATTGAATGAATAAAGGGACCGTGAAGCCAGTTCCGTGAACCTGAAAATCTTCTTTTGAAGCGAACAGCGGCAATTGCACACTTGGAACAAGAGTTGTTCCCAACCCGTTTGACTTGGTTAATTTGCTTTTGCATAAGCTCAATTGCCAGTGATTGGTGCTCTATCTCATTGTCAATTTTAACTGCAACTTCACTTCTTTGTCTATTAGAAAGTTTCCGAGCAACCATCGTATTGTAAGACTGATTATTTCTCATCGCAGCGTATGCATGTGGAGTCTGCCCATTTTCATCCACAAGGGTCTCCCAGCATTTCAGGCCAAGCTCTTGTAGATCATTTGTTAAAGAGTCAATTACACCCTCAGAATCCAGTGTAGATGCTGCCAAATGCAAGGGAGTAATACCACCAGGTCCCTCAAGATTTGGTGGAAATACATATTTCTTGGATGTGTCATTTTTGCTAGGTATAGAATTATGGACAAGTAAATCAACCATGCTGATGTACTTTCTTTTCACTGCTCTATTTAGTAGTTGGACTGCTTTTAGCATTTCCATTGAGCCTGTTGACAACTATTCTCCTTTGAAGTGTTTATCAACCAACATATCCAAAAGGGTTTTGACTATCACGCAACAGTTTCTCTCCACAGAAAACGTCAGTACAAATTTGAACCTCTCGAGTGAAAAATCTGGAACCTCGTGCACATTCGACAACCTTTCCCTTTGAAACAGCCATCCAAGCTCATTCAGAAAATGCAAAGCCTCATCCCTTGACTTGAGACTCGAGATGACTGTCAACAACAAACTTCACAAGCATTTCATCAGTGAATGGATTAATCACGTCGTTCACAACACAGAGGATATCAAAACAAGTAATAACAGGATCTGTCAATTCAAAATCTTGTGCAAACAAATTCGAGGAATCACGTATCCCTCCACAGGGTTTACAGCAGCAATGATAAAACAACTAGCCGGAAGAGATGTGATAATTCCAACTTTTGATATGTTAGAGTTATTCAAACAATTGGTGTTATTTCGTCGGACCAAGTTGATATCATAGCTTTGACAGTATGATTTAGAATGAGATTTTGTATGAGTCAATCTTCACCGTCATTCGAGCTTACAACCAAACTCAAACCCTCACTAGCGATAAAAACATGCCCTTGAACTGATGTTACTGTTTAACAAGCCAGTGTAGACATGTTCGGTATAACCGTCTTCGAAGTCCCGCTCTTGTTGATGCATCATAAGCTTCCATAGCAGCCAGTCTCTCATAATTATCATTCAACAAAAAGCGCCTCAGCAAACATAAAATGCCGAAATCTACAATCTTGTCCTGAGACTTAGAGTCTTCTGCACAAACTTCAGTGAGTGCCTTAATACCTTTAAGGGTTGCCAAGGCAGATTCTGCAGCACCAAATTTAGGTTGACTATCCTTTTTCAAACTTTTAAATGGTCCTGCTAAAGGTTCTAGAGAAAGAAAGTCTGCCAGTGGGGATATATCCTCAGAATTAGACACAAAACTCAGTTGTTTAGCTGCCAGATTAACAACAGCACTAGAAAGCTGATTTGCAACTTGTGCCGCTAAAGCAATATTTGCATTATTGATTAAAGTCTTCACTTTATCAATTTTTGGTTGATTGGCTCCTTTATCAATTGATTTCTTGATGGAATTTTGTACCTCATTTAACAGCATGACCAACCATCCTTTATGCACTACATCCAAACCAGCATCTCCATAAACTGCAGAATTATCCTCTTCAAAGTAATGGGCACCAACCTGCAGTTTCCCTTTTACTTCCACGGTTTGTTGTTCATCTTTGAAATCAATATTCCAAACTGAACACCAACTCCCATTGTAGAAATTCTGCGGGCTGTGCCTAGAAGCAGAAATCACTATGGCAAGCTCAAAATCAGAACCCGGACCCTCTGAATCCTTTCCATTTACACAGTAGACAGAGCAGACACCTTTTGGATAAACTTCTTCCACATATTTAAGTATCTCAGCATCCAGACTGAATCGAAATTCTTCAATGTATGTAGATACAAGTTCTTCATCCAGTGCAGGTCTCACCTCTTCACAAACTTGTTTAACATGGTCAACTATTGCAACTTGAGCAGTCCTAGGATCAAGAAACGCATTTTCCTCAAGCTCACCAAAGGAAGTAACCAGTACGTCTCCGCTTCGGTCAGGCATTGAAATAACAATGAAGTGCGATTTGTTGTAAAGAGGAAACGCTTCGGAAGCAGCTTCGTTGAACAAACCTTCGTCGTTGAGAATGGATTTCACATCTTTGGCAACGTATTGAATTTCTCCGGGAGGAGAATTAAGAAGAAACCATTTCGCTATTTCAACTTTCTGCTTCCCGCTGAGTTCAGATTCTTCTTGATATCTGCAAACGTCAGTTCCTCCAGCAATGGCTCCATTTATGTAAGTAACTGCTCTGGCAGAATCACCACCCTGTGATGAAGGTAATGCATGCCCTCCTGCAACAGACACATTATCATTTCTAGATGGAGTAGCAACAAGTCCTGATGCATTATCTATCTTTATTCTTTTATTATTTAGCTCCATTCCAGATGCTAGTGAGACATTATCATTCAGTAACCGCTCACTAGAGAGATCTTGCTTATTTACTCCTGATAGCTCATTAGGCACGGATACAATTATATCCGGCTTACCGTTTTGTAGATTACTGCAAAAAGCTTCACCTTCACGCACAGTACGGTCTGAATCAAGACATTTATCTTCTCTAACCCCAGTATCACCATTTGACTGCCATGCTTTGCTAGAAGTTGACTGATCTAATGGCACACAGTCATCACCATTTCTAGAAGTATTTATATGCTTTGGGCTCATTATGGTGGCACCAACACCAGGACTACCATCACCTTCAGCAACATTTCTTCCAGGACTATTCTTAGCCACGGCATCTTCAGTATCCTCAGCCCCCTGGGGAAGACAAGATACACAAAGCATGGGTTCTAAAAATGTTGTCCAAACCTTCATAACTTTATCCAACTGTTCAGTTGTGCAAATTTCTCCACATGAGTATTTTATAAGCTGATACAAGTCTTCATGGATGTCTCGGTCAAGATATTCAAACTCCAGGTTTGGAAGAATAGGCCGTCTATTTCCAGCAGCAATTGCAAGAAGAACATCGTCTTCTTTGTGTTTCTTCTCACTGATTTCTTTGATTTCATACAGTAAGGCTTTGGTGCTCAAGCTTTTGGTATCCTGTTGCTTAAAGTAGAAGCTACGATGATCAAGAGATTTGTGATAATTCTTGGCATATATTTCAGCCCAAACTTTACTGAAATCGGCCCGACATTTTGCCCACTCATGAACCAAATAGCAGTCGTGTGAGCATAAGCAACACGTGCCCTGAACCATGCAGCAGGCTCAGAAAATGTTGTCAAGAACCATTTGTGGAAAACAGGAGGAAACATTGGAAGTATTTTATCCTTCATCATCTCATCCTCCAACACTTCATGAGGCTGACGGATGGGCAAGAGCGGAGGCAAGAAAATAGGCCATGTGAATTACATATTTTTGTAGTTGGTGTAATGATATTGTGGGTAATAAATGGATTTTGAATAATGAATAGAATTTTGGAATATGGAAGAATGAAATGGTTAAAAGAAATGAATTTGGATTAAAATGAATTCGGCTCCCCTTCATACACACGCAACCATGAGCTCTTGATTTCGTTGTAACACCAACTTGACTATTTTCCACACACCTCTGATAAAAATGAACACAACTACTCATGTACCAGGACATTACTTGCACCTTCAATTTTGATCTTTGACATAATTCTCTGGATTTCTGGACCAAACTTCTCATAGAACACTGCTCGATAAACCAATGAATTTCAACACAAGACAAATTGACCGTGAACAATCACATTTGCTAAGAAAATATCCTACCACCACGGGTAACTTATAGTTGAAGCAAACTCTTGATAGTTTGACCAAGATAAGGTCAAACGTCCATCTGATTTAAACTTGAATGAATGTCTTTGCCATCAATCTCCTTGCAAAACCCTAAACACACAGAGAAGAAGAAGAAACAAACAAATTGAAAAATATTTTTGGTATTTTGGTTAGATGTTAGTAAACATAAACAACAAAAAGAAAGTAAGAAACCCATAAGGGTGCGAAAGCCAAAAGTATGATCTTGTTTGTGGAATGATATGCAAATGAAATGTGGGATCTTAGGGGTAAAAATTAGGGTATTACACAATGTTACATTCTACAAAGGTGTGATTTAGATATCCAAGGCAATGATCGAAGAATGTACTATTTGACATAATAAGGCCATTTTGAAACAGCAGATGTTCTTGAATTTCAACACAAACTCAAGACATGTTTGACAAAATCTCAAAAGCACGATTCAAGAGAAGAGTAACTCCAACTTTTTCTCCAACACGCTAAACCAAACAAGCTGCGGATCCTACATCAGAAAAGCCATCAACAATAAAATGAGTCAACTGTTTCGAACACCGTAAGAGTAAAGACATGAGATTTAGTCACGGTTTCAGCAAGTAGCATTGTTTAAAACATTATCGAAGCATGAAAATTATGAAATGGATCCTGTGACAAACATTAGCGCTATCACGGCTTTTGAAGCGAGATTGTATAAGAGTCTTACCTTCAGATGGTGCTCCCAGTGATGCAAAGTAACAAATCCCTTTGTCGATGGTCAGGAATAGCTCACGTGGTGTTCCATTTTTTCGGTAACATTGCTGCTCCACAATTTGTGTCTTGCAAATTGTACTTTGGCATCTTCCACTTTGTTATAAGCAGTGTCTACTAGAATATGCAGCAGAGCTTTTGTAGCATAGATGGATCGTCATCTGCTGCCGCCCAAGCTGCAAGTGTTGTGCAGAAGGCAAGTGAGAAAGTGAAGAGAATAAGAGACACAAAATACGCATAATGACAAAACAACCGGTTCAGAGAAATATAGAGTCCAGTGTTAATGAGCTGAAGGTTCCTTTGCAGAGGATCAGGTCTAGGATGTTTATGATGATGATGACGGAATGCCTAGATATTATGCTAGAATTCACAAGGTGATCTCCATAAATCCATTTAGAATGCGAATAAGTTGGCTTAACTCTCGAAACAACACTGAATTGGGCCCAATAGAATGGGTAGGTTCTGGTTTTTATAAAACTTATGGGGATTTCAGAACTGGAAAGCAAGAAGTAACCAAATCATTAGATTCATTTTCACACAATGTTAGGTGGACAAAAGGCAACAGAGGACTGTCAGTTTATAACTTTTTGAGCTAAGCCAAACAAGAACTGATTTTATACAAGGCGACCTCACCTTCACCTTTCTCTCCAAGCTTTGCCAAAACCCTTATCCACCGCAACTTCAACGGAACCCTTCAAGCTTCAATTACGCTGCTTCGATCCCGTTTCCAATTCAAAACCTACATAGGAGACAGCTGCATTCAATTAGAATAAAACAGAAACACATCAAGGCCAAACAAGAAACTTTTATCACCATAAAGTCATGTTCCCGATTTATAGCAGGCATTAAAGAACATTACGACATATCAGAACAGGAAATCAAGATTTCTATAACCAGCACAAACATGTCCGACTAAAATTGGAAAACACTTCAAGTCACGTATCTTCTTTCCAAAAAAGGATTCAACAGGATAATCTCAATCCTTAAATTTAGAATCAGAAATCTTCTACTCAGGGGGCCTATAAATTGGAAAGAGAATAGCAGATGGAGAGGGGGGAATTCACAACATTCTAAACAATCACAAAACCACGAAACCCCAGAGTTCGTAAACCACAAAAAGAGGAAAAGAACTTATCTTTTCAGAAGCCATCGTCGGAATCCCTTCAACAAACCACCGCCGGAGAAACCGCGAGCGATCCACTTTTCGCACTCCCATCGCCGGAAAACCGTTCATCTTCATCGCCTTTGGATCTGCAGAAAAGTATATCAAATCGTGAGGATTCTTTTCTAACATTTGCGATTTTTTTGTTGTTGTTTGTTTTGGATTTGTGTAGAAAAGCATACAAGAAGAAAGAGGTGGAAATCGCAGAAGTGAGAGAGAGCAAGGAGAAGAAGGGCGATTGAGGACGGGAGAAGAAGATAAAGAGAAAGAGGCGAAGGAGAATCGGAAATCAGAAGAAGAAATTGAAAGGGAAAAGAAGAGAAATTCGCGATCGTGGGAGAGAGGGAGAGAGCAGGGCGAAACGGAAACGGCGGAAGGTTCAGTTTGGGATTAGGGTTCCTTTTCCCAATTTTGTTATTACTGTAATTCCTTACACACACACAAACCACACACTCACCATGCGTTTAACCTCTAATCACCCTAAAATCAACCTATTAATCTGCTCTCTTTTTTTTAATTAATTATAACTAATTAATCCTTTTTTAAAATAAACTAACAACTTTTTTTTATCATAATCATTATCTTTTAATTTAATTATTTAATTAAGTCACCTTATTTAATAGTTAATTATTTTACCTTTTGTCTAATAATTCCAATTAATCAACATTTTCATAATATCTCTTTTATTATAATAATTCAGTAAAAACCTAAAAATATAACTTATTTGCATTTTAATAAATCTATTTCATATTAATCTTTAATACTTTAATAATAACACCTTTTATTAAGGAATTCTAGCTAGTTTTTTTTTTCAATAATAGGATCCCTTTTATTTAATAAAACTCATTTAATATTTAAAATAATTTCAAAAGTAATAAACTTTTTTTCTTAATTCTAATAGTAAACAACCTTTTTATAATTTATTTAATAATAACAACACAACTTTTGTATAAAATTAAACCATTCCATTCAAGTTTTTGGAGGTAGGTAATAAATTAAATCATTTTTATTTAAAACATTGCCTGTTAAAACCTAATTTAATCCAACTCTTCTCAAATCAAATTTCACCTTAAAAATTAATCTATTAAAATCAATCCAACTGCTCGCTTAAAATAGACCAACTAAAATCAATTCACATCGTAAAACCCAATCTAATCGTGCACGCTCACACTTCACAAGACACTCTCACACACTTCAGCGCTTTCATGCGTATATGTATGTTTATTTATTTGCCCTTTATCATTTCCGCGATTTATTTTCCGCATTTTACATTTATCGCTCATCCTTTACATTATCGCATCGCATTGCATTCCGTCCAAAGGAAAAACCTAGACATGATTCAACAATTGTGTGTAGTGCATCTCATTTGCATCATGCTCCCGCTTGATCCTTGATCCCATTCAAGTTGATCTTTCTAAGTTAGATCCTACCCCATAAGGAGGACCTTTGTCTTTATCTTTACAACATAGAAATAAACACAAACAACTCAATTCAAACATATTCAAACACAATAGAGAAATAGATATTAATCATCCTAAGCGAGATAGAACTTCCACCCCATATCAATACAATCAACATGTAGGGACTTTGCCTTAAGAGAGATAGAGGCGTACATCGTCGATCAATATCCGAGTACTTGAGCCCTTCTCTTAAGACGATGCAAAGACTATTTTCCTACAATTTGTGGCGGTTAAATCTCTCTTAAAATGACAACTCGTATCTTTCTCCTAAAATCAATCAATCAACTACCCTAAAACCGTAGGAACTTTTACCACGGTCAAAGAACTCCTCAACCCTTTACGGGAACTACAAATACTCTGATTCCACTCCCGTCAGGATATGTAGGCATAAGATGCGATATCTTATCGAGTATACTTAGAAATAAACCCATAGGTCTTTCATCCTTAAGCAGATAACCCTTAGCAATAAACAAACATAAAACAAGAGGTTCCTGTAGAGTACTACAGAAACTTAGGATGCTAGCACCTTTCCTAAGTTTAACCGACCCCCGAACCTAAAACTCTCTAAACCTTGCATTTGCATTGCATTGTGGGAATTTCGATCTTTATCCCTTCCTTTGGACAAATCAAAGTTCGGTTGCAAAATGAATTAAAGATTCAAACTAATCAATAGTTTGGTATCCAAATTTCACCGCGACAGAAATGGCGACTTCACTGGGGATGCCTCAGTGGGTTTCCCTAACTTGTTTTGTTTTTATATATTTGCTTAATTGTTTACTTGTTTGTTTATTGTCTTTGGGTGATACCTTTGAGTGGTGAGACAAAGTCCTACACCGGACTTGAGTGAACTTAAGATAGGATAGTGATATGTTCGACGAGGCTTATAGGGAGTTGAATCCCGACCAAGTTGACTTGAAAATCATGCTCAGTTGAGACCCTTTCGAAAATGGTTCGGTTGAATGAGTAATCGTGAAAACTTTTACTATAATCGATTGGAGTCTATGATATTGAGGACCATAGTTACCTTTAACCCCACTTTGGCCTTTATTAGGATGTAGTGCGAGACTATGAGGGAGTACACCCGAAATAGTGCTACGCGATGCTACACTCAAAAGAAGTTCTCTTGAGAATATTATTAATCACCGAGTAATTGAGAAGTTGATAATATCCGAAAGATGGGCTAATGACTTTGGGAACCTCATTAGAACCTTGTTCTACAAGTACAATCAACTTTTAGTCGGTGTCCTTTGGGAATGGGTATACCCTTTGCTCCATGCTCATTACAAACCTAGGGTCTCCCTTGTCTATTTTATCCTTTGTGTCCTTATGTGCTTACTTGTGTTTGTTGCATCCATAAAGCATCATGTTGCATTAGTTTCATGGGATTCCTAGCTTATTTATAAACATTATAGAAACCAATATGGATTACAAAAGAAACTATTTTGAAATATTCTTTTAAGAGTCCTAACTCGGATGACCTAAGGAAGTTGGGAACTTATATTGAAGATCAATAGAAGTTTAAAGGACATGAGACTATTATCAAAGATCTAGAAGGACAATGGATTTCTTCTTTCGTTATCAGCAAGAGAAGTAGAGAGATAGAGAATTTATTTTCCTCTATCACATTATTCCTCAGAAGACGATTATGGACCACTTATCTTCAAGAAGATCCAAGTGGAGGAACAAATCAACAAGCACGATGAAGGACTTCCTTAGGGATTTATTAGCTTTTATTTAGCTATTAAGTAAGGACTCTTATAAGGTTGTTTCCTTGTGATCCAATAAAAAAATAAAATAGTGAAAAAAATAATACATGAATTTTATTTGGTATTCTGTAACGTTTATGAAAGCTTGAGTTCCATGAAACCTTTCATTTCTACATTCTGCATTAGCATTTAGTATCTTGCATGTGCATGTGTCTCTCCTCTTCTGTGGCTCATCCGGTCTTCTGTCTTTGTCTGTCAGCTGACATCTCGACCATCTGACCAAGCTTGAAGTATCTACTGAAGGATAGTAAAGATAACGAAGGATATGGATCCCATGACTGGTTTCAGAGTAAGGACTAATCCGTTATTTGATCTTCCCTCTGATAATGTTCAACAAGTGGATGTTTCTACACAACCTCAGCCTGTGCAAGATAACCTGGTTGGTCAAGTTGATGAAAGAGTTTCCCAGTTTCCACAGAGTATGCCTAATCCTCAGAATGTTCATGCTAAGATGAAGATGGATGATCCCAGGTTTATAGCAATGGAAAAAGAATTTCGTGATCTTAAAGAACAACTGAAAATAGTGAAAGAAGTTAATGCATCTGATCTTGATGCTCGTGACCTATGTCTGGTTCCAGGTGTAATTATTCCTCCGAAGTTCAAGATGCCTGTCTTTGAAGTGTACAAGGGTGTTAGTTGTCCAAGATACCATTTGACGATGTTTTGTCAGAAGATGGCTGCTTATGTTGGCGATGACGAATTGATGATGCACTGCTTTCAAGAAAGCTTATCTGGGGCATCCTTGATATGGTATATGAAGCTACAAAGGAACTGTATTCAATCTTAGAGAAACTTAGTCGATGCTTTCGTGAAGCAATACAATTATAATTTGGACATTGCTCCAGACAGTGATTAACTAGAAGGAATGAGTAAGAATGATGATGAATCTTTCAGGGAATATGCTCAGCGATGGAAAGAGTTGGCAGCCCAAGTGCGTCCACCACTTCTAGAGAAAGATTTAACCAATATGTTTCTAAGAACACTGCCAGACTCTTATTATGTTAGGATGGTAGGCGTTGTGCCATTAGATTTCTCCAAGATTGTGGAAGTCAGAGTAAACATTGAGAATACGCTCAAAAGTGGAAGAATTCAAGATAACTTGAATAACCAAGCTAATGAAGAAATTTCAGTGGATGATTCCCTAGAGGAAAGAAGTGTTGATGTTAATATAATTTGGGATTCCTCTCAAATCCTTCCAGATCTGAGTTCCAGTACCTTATCCTCAACATCAGTATGCAGTGTCTGCTCAGCGCAAGCAACGACTACCTCATAAACGAAGATTAACTTCTCCATATCAATATCAGAGTCGACAGGTTTGAAGACGATTTCAGAATCAAGAGACACCTCTGAGTATTCCGAAAGAAGAAACTCGCTGGTTTGATCTTATCCCAATGACTTACTGTCAACTATGGTCTTATTTTGCTAGAAACTCAGCAATGACGCCCAGAAAGACTAGAATCATGAAGTCTCGCCCACCGTGGTTCGACTTGAACACTAGCTGTGAATTTCATGATGAAGTGTTGGGGAATTCGATTGAAGAGTGCAAAGTTTTTCATGAGAAAGTCCAAGAAATGATAGATGACGAGGTGCTAACCTTCAAAGGAGGAAGCCCGGTCGTGAATGGAACACCATTATGTTGATCACCTATTTATTTTCGTTCACTTTTATGTTTTATTTCTTTGATTAAAAGCATAATTGGCATGTAAGAACATGTTATTTTGAATAAGTAATGCGATAAATGTTTGTCTTGAAGAAACCCATTCATGGTCACTCAAATTTTTTATACAACTTATAATGCCAACTTTATCCATTTTTTCCTCACTTCGGTGAAGAATTGGAAGGAGGATGATGAAGTAAAACGCGAGGTCTCTTGATGTATGCTTTCGAATAAAATTTACTGATGATGTAAGGCACTATTTCAAAACCTCCTAAACACCAAAGACATAAGGAAGTTAAATCCTTTTTAACCCTTTCCAACCTCATTTTTAAACCTGGGGCAGGGAATTTTTCAGTCAGCTCAATTGAACACTTAAAACCTTTCAAAAAAGTGAACATTTTTCAAAAATGGACGGGTACATAAGCTTTGACCCTTGTTTCCTTTGTTTTACCAATCGCAAACTAAGCCCAGATACATCCCTTCTAAAGTCTTAATTGAAGTAAGGTTTACTTCGAAAGCATACTCGGTGAGATAACGTTTCCTGACTCCTATTGGGTTATGCTCGATTTTCGTTGGCTTTATAAAAATTAATTTATATCCTAACTAGTGATTTCAGTCACCAGTTATTGGGATATCTCTTTCCAAAACTTCAAGACAAACATATATGTTACATTAACGGTTTCAGAATTAACATTTCATACGTGTTGATCTTTGCCGAGGTCATAGAAAGTTTTGTATGCGAGCATCAACATTAAGTTTGTTCTATTGGAACTTGAAGATCCTGCTAGACAGGGGCAACTATGTTTCTAAGTGGTTTGTTCTGTGCAAATTTGACTTCGACTAAAGAGCTATTTCTGAAGACTCAGTTATAATATCGTCGATCAGGGCCAATTACGTCGAGATTCGGCGAATCTCTCTAAAGAGTTTGAAAACAATGGGACGCCATATTTTCTGTAAAATCCTCTTGGAACGACTTCTTCTCATAACCACATGACTTGGGGCATCTGATAAGTAAAGATTATCTTATCCATTCACAACACCTGTTGTTCAAATGGTGACTACCATTACAAATTTTTAGCAATTTCACAACATTCTTCCTCATGTCCCTGATAAATTTTATTTTTGGTGGTCATGACAATTCTCCGATAAAGCTTTTAGATGCAGAACACCCAGTAATTTGCTCAAACTTCACCTTCCTAATGAAGTGGACGTATTTCGCTCCCCAGTGGATCTTTTTACAACGTTGGTCTTCCCCAGCAAGGCGGGTGTTTATTTCATCCCCTTTGAGTCCGACTACAACATTTTCAACGACTATGACGATCCAGGATTCCTTATTAAGATGGATATTTATTTTATACATGTGTTTCTTCGCTTATGAGTTAGATCCACTCCTAGTAGATCTTTATTCTCACCTTCAGCAAGATAGCTATGATTCATCATGACAATCTTTCAGACTTATCAAGATGTTACATCCCTAAGTGGAATGTTCTCTATTCCTCAAGAGAAGTTTTCAGCTCTGAAGCAGGAGTGTGATCCTATACATGGTTCTCCACCTATCCCCAGTGGTACTTCTATCTTCAAAGACTGGTCGGATGTTTGCTCCGAGATGTTTCACCTCTGTTTGCCTCTGTTCGTTTGTCTTGGCAGCATAAGCATATGCATAACATATAGATAGATGGCATGACATGTGCATTTTCTGCATCTTCTTGTTTTTTGTTCTGTCTCTTTGGTTGTGTTTATCTCCGAGTGACTGGTTATGTCTTCTCCTTCCAATTAGAGTTGTCAGCCCTAGGCAGAAAAAGCATAAAATTTCTATTTCCCCACGAAGATTGATCCTCGTGGAAGACGGTTGCTTTAATTAAAATCCCATTTGAGTTCATGCCTCAATGGTCGAGTCTTGTTTGACAGTTTCTTTTCAGATATTTCCTGAATTGAATTTCGGTCATTGGCAATCACATTTTGGACATCTCCGACCTTTGAACCTGGATTCAATGGGCATTTATTTTGCACTTTACTCCCCAAGAAGGAATCTCTATGAAGATCACCATTGAAGACAAGTTACTTCTTCAGTACTATTGCAACATCTTCTCAACAATTTATATTTGAATTGCAAGCGGCTCTTTATTTGAGCAACTTATTTTGACCAAGATCTTATTCAAAACGACAAATGACAGGTCTCCTCAAGACAGTTTGTCCATCCCCAGTGATTATCAACTTCGTAAATTAGAAAACCTTACAGACACTTCTCTTTATTTGAGAGTTCACACATTTTTACAACAGCTAGAATGCTCCTCAGGAACGTATTCCCTGGTGAGTTCATCACACAAGTTTATTTCCATCAAGTGACATCTCCCTAGAGAAGTCAAGGAAGTTTATTACGTTAGTCTTTTTATTTTTAAGACATACTTTACAATTCAACCGGCTCACATCTCTTCTGAAGATCCCCGGTGAAGTTCTACAATCTCCAATACATTACAAATTACAGTCTGCAAAATTCTACAATTTACAACACATTATGGCTCACAGCCAAGAAGTTCCATAATCTACAACGACATCTACAAAGTTCTACAATTTACAACACATTATGGCTCACAACCAAGAAGTTCTACAACAACTACAATGATTTTACAAACTACAAAATTTGCAACCTCTGTGAAGATGCTCGCACGAGTTTTCGTCATTTTGGGCAGAGACTGAGACCAGCTCATGGTTCCCATACCAGGACGCTCGGGGAGGTTCTACATCAGAGACTGAGACCAGCTCATGGTTCCCATACCATGACGCTCGAGGAGGTTCTACATCTACAGCTGAGACCCGTTCATGGTACCCAGACCATGAGGCGTGGGGAGTTTATCGCGTCCTTTTCAACAATCATTCAAACATCTTACATTTCTTGGTTAATCTCGGCAGTAGATTTCCAGAAGACTTCGTCAGAAGTATTTCTCCAGCAAACTTCAACACGGAATCTCGGCAGCAGATTCCTTAAAAGTTTTTTACAGTAGATACTTTGGCAAAAGTATTCTCAATTAAACATACAAGTCTCGACAGTAGACTTCTATAGCTGATATCTTGAATCAATTACATTTGACACACCCAACAGTTTCTTCAAGTGGTTTTCCTCACCAAGTTCTTCATGACATATTCACAGACACTTTGTGATTGTCAATCTTTCCCTGCGGAGTCTCGTTTTGTTGAACCTGTTCTTCCCATGTGTTGTGCCTAGTTTCTCCCTTGCGGCGCCATTTCTCCATCGGACCCTTTGTCTTGCATTTCATATTGTTGCATATCATTTGCATTCGGTGGCTTCTTAGGGCCAAAAATTCGTGCAATGTTTGTATTTAAGTCCCTCCTATCTCGTCGAGACAAAGATTTCAATCTCCATGTCTCCGAATAGGAGTAACTTAAATAGGGGCATGTGTTGCACCCTAAGTTTTGACCATAAGATCCCACCTCTATTTTGCGCTGTTATATTTATGTTTCTTTTTGCAACTAACCAACTTGTGCAGATACAATGGTGTCAGGCGTGAACGATACCTATTCTCTCGAATTGAGCATTTCAGGGTCTGACCAGTCAATCCTGATTCAAAGTGATCCTAGAGTTTACACTTGATACGGGTCCCCACCTTCAAAACTCTTTCTCAGCTCCAGACCGTCTCTGGATCAATATTTTAAGGGTACTTTGTTCTCCAAGAGTCTTGGTCATTTGTCAAGAATGTTTTAAGGTTACAAGGATAAAGCACAGAAGGCTTTAATGATTCAAATGTTCGAGTTCAATTTGCAAAGCTTTCGTCTAAAAAAGAAGACATTTTTACGTGACTCAAGTTTAAGTTAAAAGTCCAAGTTCAAGTCAATCCGGAATCCAAGCCTTTAAGTTATTATTCAATTTTAAAAGGCTACATGGTTCAAGTTTAAGTTATGATTCGGTGTGGCATTGTTTCCGGGTTTTTAAGATGATCCATATGTCCTCACAAAATTTGTCACCATTACAAGAACTGGATGTTTGGACGTTTCTCACGTGGTTCTTATCAAATTTTAGTGCAAGATTCATAATCCTCACAAGTCAACTTGAGTTTGTTTAAATCATCAATCCAAGTCACCATTCAAGAAGGTTTTTTTAGCTTAAGAGAATTCATGGATTAGAGTTCACATGCTACATAATCCTTTCTAGAATACAAATGATTCTCTAGAAGTCCCCATCACATGTCACATAATTTCAATGCTGAGTTTGCAAAGTATTTTTCAAGACCACCAAACCATGTTAGTCATGAATAATTACATCAAAGGCACCGTTCACTTCCAAATGATACATATTGGTTCTGTGGATATAAACTAAGTGCAGTACAATATTTTGCATTCTGTGGATATAAAGTAAGTACAGTAACAATGTTTTGAAACGCATAACTTTACAAGGATCATCAAAGTAGGAGTTGTCTCTAATGTCCATACTTTGTCCTAACTAATACAAGCTTCATTCCCTAATGAACTAGAACCGTACGAAAAACCGTCATGTTATTCTTTCCAGACTCGCATTCCAACCTGCCAATAGAATTTGATAAGTTAGTAATGCAATGTTACGATCTACAAAGGTGCGATTCAGATATCCAAGGCAATGATCGAAGAATGTACTATTTGACATAATAAGGCCATTTTGAAACAGCAGATGTTCTTGAATTTCAACACAAACTGAAGACATGTTTGACAAAATCTCAAAAGCATGATTCAAGAGAAGAGTAACTCCAGCTTTTTCTCCAACACGCTAAACCAAACAAGCTGCGGATCCTACATAAGAAAAGCCATCAACAATAAAATGAGTCAACTGTTTCGAACACCGTAAGAGTAAAGACATGAGATTTAGTCACGGTTTCGGCAAGTAGCGTTGTTTAAAACATTATCGAAGCATGAAAATTACGATATGGATCCTGTGACAAACATTGGCGCTATCACGGCTTTTGAAGCGAGATTGTATAAGAGTATTACCTTCAGATGGTGCTCCCAGTGCTGCAAAGTAACAAATCCATTTGTCGATGGTCAGGAATTGCTCACGTGGTGTTCCATTTTTTCGGTAACATTGCTGCTCCACAATTTGTGTCTTGCAAATTGGACTTTGGCATCTTCCACTTTGTTATAAGCAGTGTCTACTAGAATATGCAGCAGAGCTTTGAAAGGTGTATGCTTGGCCACGAAGTCGAAGTAACGCACATGAAATAGAAGCGAACATAACCAAATCAATAAAACGACATTGTATAACCACAAGTGAAATGGACTAATAAATCTTACAACATCTAAAGAAGTTAAGAGCTCATACTTGAAGATTCTTGATTGAACTACAAAGGATACCTCGTCTTCGCATCTCCAAATTGTTAGTCCTCCTCCCAATGTTTTTAAGCCATCAAATTTTCCCCCTCCCATCAGCAGCACCAGAATTCTCGACGTCATCCTGCAAGTAACAATTCAAACCATCTGTGGGGTTCCCACTCCAGAATGGCTGGTTTTGGTAGCATAGATGGATCGTCATCTGCTGCCGCCCAAGCTGCAAGTGTTGTGCAGAAGGCAAGTGAGAAAGTGAAGAGAATAAGAGACGCAAAATACGCATAATGACAAAACAACCGGTTCAGAGAAATATAGAGTCCAGTGTTAATGAGCTGAAGGTTCCTTTGCAGAGGATCAGGTAATAGGCTGTTTATGATGATGATAATGTAATGCCTAGAATATTATGCTAGAATTCACAAGGTGATCTCCATAAAGCCATTTAGAATGCGAATAAGTTGGCTTAACTCTCGAAACAACACTGAATTAGGCCCAATAGAATGGGTAGGTTCTGGTTTTTATAAAACTTGTGGGGATTTCAGAACTGGAAAGCATGAAGTAACCAAATCATCGGATTCATTTTCACACAAGGTTAGGTGGACAAAAGGCAATAGAGGACTGTCAGTTTAGAACTTTTTGAGCTAAGCCAAACAAGAACAGATTTTATACAAGGCGACCTCACCTTCACCTTTCTCTCCAAGCTTTGCCAAAACCCTTATCCACCGCAACTTCAACGGAACCCTTCAAGCTTCAATTACGCTGCTTCGATCTCGTTTCCAATTCAAAACCTACATAGGAGACAGCTGCATTCAATTAGAATAAAACAAAAACACATCAAGTCCAAACAAGAAACTTTTATCACCATAAAGTCATGTTCCCGATTTGTAGCAGGCATTAAAGAACATTACGACATATCAGAACAGGAAATCAAGGTTTCTATAACCAGCACAAACATGTCCGAGTAAAATTGGAAAACACTTCAAGTCACGTGTCTTCTTTCCAAAAAAGGATTCAACAGGATAATCTCAATCCTTAAATTCAGAATCAGAAATCTTCTACTCAGAGGGCCTATAAATTGGAAAGAGAAGCAGATGGAGAGGGGGGAATTCACAACGTTCTAAACAATCACAAAACCACGAAACCCCAGAGTTCGTAAACCACAAAAAGAGGAAAAGAACTTATCTTTTCAGAAGCCATCGTCGGAATCCCTTCAACAAACCACCGCCGGAGAAACCGCGAGCGATCCACTTTTCGCACTCCCATCTCCGGAAAACCGTTCATCCTCGTCGCCTTTGGATCTGCAGAAAAGTATATCAAATCGTGAGGATTCTTTTCTAACATTTGCGATTTTTTTGTTGTTGTTTGTTTTGGATTTGTGTAGAAAAGCAGACAAGAAGAAAGAGGTGGAAATTGCAGAAGTGAGAGAGAGCAAGGAGAAGAAGGGCGATTGAGGACGGGAGAAGAAGATAAAGATAAAGAGGCGAAGGAGAATCGGAAATCAGAAGAAGAAATTGAAAGGGAAAAGAAGAGAAATTCGCGATCGTGGGAGAGAGGGAGAGAGCAAGGCGAAACGGAAACGGCAGAAGGTTCAGTTTGGGATTAGGGTTCCTTTTCCCAATTTTGTTATTACTGTAATTCCTTACACACACACACAAACCACACACTCACCATGCCGTTTAACCTCTAATCACCCTAAAATCAACCTATTAATCTGCTCTCTTTTTTTAATTAATTATAACTAATTAATCCTTTTTTAAAATAAACTAACAACTTTTTTTATCATAATCATTATCTTTTAATTTAATTATTTAATTAATCCACTTTTAATTAAGTCACCTTATTTAATAGTTAATTATTTTACCTTTTGTCTAATAATTCCAATTAATCAACATTTTCATAATATCTCTTTTATTATAAGAATTCAGTAAAAACCTAAAAATATAACTTATTTGCATTTTAATAAATCTATTTCATATTAATCTTTAATACTTTAATAATAACACCTTTTATTAAGGAATTCTAGCTAGTTTGTTTTTTCAATAATAGGATCCCTTTTATTTAATAAAAATCATTTAATATTTAAAATAATTTCAAAAGTAATAAACCTTTTTTCTTAATTCTAATAGTAAACAACCTTTTTATAATTTATTTAATAATAACAACACAACTTTTGTATAAAATTAAACCATTCCATTCAAGTTTTTGGAGGTAGGTAATAAATTAAATCATTTTTATTTAAAACATTGCCTGTTAAAACCTAATTTAATCCAACTCTTCTCAAATCAAATTTCACCTTAAAAATTAATCTATTAAAATCAATCCAACTGCTCGCTTAAAATCGACCAACTAAAATCAATTCACATCGTAAAACCCAATCTAATCGTGCACGCTCACACTTCACAAGACACTCTCACACACTTCAGCGCTTTCATGCGTATATGTATGTTTATTTATTTGCCCTTTATCATTTCCGCGATTTATTTTCCGCATTTTACATTTATCGCTCATCCTTTACATTATCGCATCGCATTGCATTCCGTCCAAAGGAAAAACCTACACATGATTCAACAATTGTGTGTAGTGCATCTCATTTGCATCATGCTCCCGCTTGATCCTTGATCACATTCAAGTTGATCTTTCTAAGTTAGATCCTACCCCATAAGGAGGACCTTTGTCTTTATCTTTACAACATAGAAATAAACACAAACAACTCAATTCAAACATATTCAAACACAATAGAGAAATAGACATTAATCATCCTAAGCGAGATAGAACTTCC
>OZ012741.1:33954855-34096502 GCA_963859935.3 Lathyrus sativus | reverse complement strand
TTAGATTGGAGTATTAGGTCCCCCTTGGAATTATTTCACATTTTTGTGATTTAATTTTAATTAGTTTTGAATAAGGAACTTTAGGGTGCTAGAATTAGGGTTTCAACTTGACATAGGTGCATTCAACACCTAGTTTTGGGTTTTTTTAGTTTGATTTAGGCCTTGGGGTTTATGTGGGGTATAGGGTACATAGCTAAGGTCCCTTAGAAATTAATCTAGGATTTTATAATGAGTTTTGCCATTTTATTTGATTTTTGCAAGTTGATTGATATTGATGTGTTTCCCTCTTGGGAAGTTGTTTGTTTGTTGGGTTTTGGGTATTGCCATTGGGTGATTAAGCTTGTGCTTGGCTTGAGGAGTATGTGAAGACTTTGAGGATGATTTGAGACAAGTAATGATGCTTGGAGCTTGTGCTTGAAGATTGCTTGATGAAGACTTAGGAGATAGGAGATATAGGGAGAGCTCTAGAGTAGGCCGATTTCTTCTGTCAAGCATAGAGAGCTTCTTGTGCCTCTATTCCATCCTATGATACAAGGTCCCCTAAAAGAGTTCCATCTCTCCTTAGGAGGGATGTAGAGCATACTTTGATTGGGTAGAATCTTGAGGATAACTTTCACTAGCTGTGTTAAGATCTTAGTGATTTCCCTGGGTTATCATTAAGCCTCTTAACATTTCAACTTCCTCTATTACTTGATTCTCTCCTGTGAGTTTGTTTGAATTGAAGTTGAAGACCTATTGGGGATAAGAAGTTCATTGATAAGATGAAGCTTGTACCTATCAAAGCTGGGTATCTGTTAAAAGCTAGGGTTTTGCTGATGATTGGAGATGTCTGTGCTTGCTAAAGTTGGAGATTATTGGAGATAAGAGCTTGCCTGAAGCTCAAACCTCATTGAAGAGAGGATAGGATCTTGCCTAAAGTTGTTACTGTCAACCTTGTGCTGTTTATCAACTGTAGCTGCCAGAGCTGGTGCTGTTTGGACTGTTTGCTGTAGGAGCTAGTGTGGTTGTCTGAGCTAGTGTTGGGTGTGGTTTTCTTTGCTGTATTGTTTGTTGATTTGCCCTTAGGTTTGAGGTGGAGCTTGTATCCTCTTTCCTATGGCTTTCTCCTTTGCTATTGTGTATTGCTACATTTCATGCATTTTACTGTTTACTGTATATCTGCTGTTTCTTTTCCGTTTATCCCCTAGGATCTCTGATTTCCTCTGCGCAGGAGGGAATTATGACAGACATTAGGTGTTAATCCATGCATGACAACATTAGGGTAGTTTTGATTCCCCTTTCAAACCCTAGGTTTTAGACTTCTCTTCTATCTCAGAACAATTCAAGACACGGTAATAAGGATAATCGATGTCGTACGCTACGAGCCTTAAGCTATTTGAGAAAGGTTGCTGGAGGGTCAGTAATCTGATTGCCTAGTGTGTTACCCTTTAGGGTGACATACGACGTAGTCACCCTCAAATCATAGTCTCTAGTGCGTCAGAGATTGCAAACATCATAAAAGACAGTTCTTGCGTAAAAGACTGAAAACAAACATCAAAGTGTCATTTTTGTCCGCTTGGACTCTTAATCAGGAAAAACCCTTTCATAAGGAGATAAAAAACAGTCAGACAAGCTTGTGTCTTCCGTAGCCCGAACTATGTTTGCTCTGATCTTTCATGCTGTATGAAAGTACGTAGGCATAGGATGCGATATTCTAGCGAGCAACCTTCCCCTCCTTTCCAGTAGGTAGGCGAACTACGTCAACTTTGATTTCTCGCTCCAGACGGGAATACGTAGGCATAAAGTGGGATACTTTGCCGAGTCATTTTATTTTCTTTTAACCCCAGACCTGTAGAATAGATAGAATAACAATCCGTACTAGAAAACAAGCGTGGATCCCGTCGAGTACGACGGATGTGAGGGGTGCTAATACCTTCCCCTAGCGTAACCGACTCCCGAATCCAGGATTTGGTTGCGATGACCATTCCTTTCTCGTCTTTGCGGTAGGTTTACTTCGCGCGTTTCCTTTCCCTCTGTTGGGATAAATAACGCACTGGTGGCGACTCTTCTGTTCAGCCGGCGCCGATTTCGAATTCGCAGTAGCGACAGTTTTCATATGGTTTAATTTTAATTCATAAGAAACATGAAAATTGATCAATAAATCTTGAGTTTTTTCCCCTGAATATTGAATGTGTTTAGGAATTTTAGGAACAAAAAAAATCATGATTAGCATTTATTTTCATTTTATTAGATTTTTCTACATTTTTATTGACATAAAAATTGTAATAGTTGCTTCATCTGTTTGTTGAATTTTGTTTGAGCAATTGGTATAGTTTCTTGGCTGGATTTTTGGCTTGTGATTAGGTTAGATATGCATGCTCCCCTAAGATTTTTATCACATTTTTGTGATGAATTTAGGTGCTGTTTTAGGACTAGAACTTTAGGAGCTCCCTTTTAGGGTTTAGTTGTGATACCTTGAGGTTTAGGATTTTATTGGAGGACTTAGAGAATGAATTAGGTCCTGATTTTTTAACTGTAGGTTAATAGTAAATGCATGTTCCCATAGAAAAATAATCAGATTTTTAGAATGTGTTTTGGTATTTTTGATAGAATATTCTAGTTGGTTGTTCATTTGGTGTTTCAATGTTGATGATTGATCTAGAATGGATTCAAAGTTGGGCTTCCTTGCATAGTGGGCTTCTAGATCTCATTGGAAGATATCATGGACATGATGAAGCTTGTGTGAAGTGGCTGGTGGAGCTTGGATTGGAGCTTTGCTTTTCTTTTTGTTAGCTTTTTGTAGCTTGTAAGTTTAGGGCTTTAGGAGAGAGCTTTAGAAATAGATTTTTCTTCAAATAATGGTTGGTTTCATTCACCTTCCATTCCCATCCTATGATTCAAAGTCCTCATGTTAAAGTCTAATCTCTCCTTTGGAGAGATGTGTGACATTTACAATGAGTAGAACTTTTGAGGATGTCTCTCTCTGATAACTGGTTGAGTGTCAGATGGGATTCCTTTGGTTTCCTGTCTGCTTCCCATTATCAAACAATCATCTTATTGATTCTCTTCATTCTTGGTGGAGCCTATTGAAGATTGAAGCTTGAAGATGGAGTACCTTTGATTCTCTTGAAGATGAAGGACTTGAAGAACAGTTACAGACTGTGGACTGGATTGCTATCAGAAGATTGCTTTGTTGTGAAGCTGTGGAAGCTGTTGATTTGTTTTCTTGACTGTCTGTTTTCTTTCTGTGCAACTGTATTGATGTGACTTGATTGGTGTGATGCATTTAAATTAGGTCATGTAGTTGAATAAGCCTAAGAGCATCCTAAGGGTTGAGTTTCTCCCCTTGCTTGTATTGCATTAGAGGTTGAGTTTCTCCCTCTGCTTGTATTTTTACTGTATGGCTTTGCTTGCTGGTATTCGGTAGAGCTCTGCTCCCTTGCCTGTGTGGTTTGTGATTTTTTTGATGGCATTCTATTTTCCTTTATGATTGCAGTTATTCATACTTGGCTTGAGGTTGAGATGAGCTTGTAGAGGCTGATGCCCCACACACATTTCCTCCCTCACTTGCATTGCATGCATTTTACAGTCATTTACTGTTTACTGTTTAAGCTGATGCTTTATCTGTTTCTGTTTATCATTGACATGATCCCCTAGGAATCTCACTTCCTTTGATAAGGAAGTGATGATTAGAACTTTAGGTTGAAACCTATGCATGATAACTTCTAGGAGTTCCCTGTCGAAACCTCGACCATAGGATGAATCCTTGGCATGACAACATTAGGACTTGATAGTCCCCCCTTAGTTGAACCTGTTCGTTCTCTTCTCATCTCAAAACAAATTAAAATACAATAATAAAGGTTAACCGACGTCGTGCGTTACGAGCCTTAAGCTATCTGATAAAGGATTGTTGGAGAGTTTCTTTTCAACAGTCTGGATGTTTAGTATGGCACCCTTTGAGTGACATGCGACGCATTCACTCTCAGGTCATAGTGTCTAGTGTGATATTAGTTGCAAACAACCATAAAAGACAGTTCTTCCGTAAAAGACAGAAAACAAACTTCAAACCTTTTTGCCCCGTGGGCCCATAATTCAAAGGAAGCTTTTCTGAAGAAAAGAGTGTCGTTAACTCTCAGTTCTACCGCAAACGGTAACGCCTAAGTCTCCAAGGGTCAAGCTGCATACACCAAACTGTTGGAACTGTTTGTTAACCATACTCGAAAAAACAGATGAATCTGAATTCCCGTAATCCGTCTTATCCCGAACTACGTAAGCTCTGATCTCTCATATCTGTTGAGAGTACGTAGGCACAATACTGATGCATTGGCGAGCCACCTTCCCCCATCACCCGTAGCTAGTCGAACTACGTTGACTCTGATTTCTCATTCTCTGATGAGAATACGTAGGCATAAAGCGCGACGCTTTGCCGAGTCATTTTCTTTTCTTTTCAGACCAGCCTTGATAGGTAGATAGTAAACCAACCCGTCAGATAAACACAACAAGCATGGATCCCATAGAGTACGATGGACGTGAGGGGTGCTAATACCTTCCCCTTGCGTAACCGACTCCCGAACCCAGACAATGGTTGCGATGACCTTGTCTTATACCTTTTCGTCAGGTTTTTCTGATCGTTTCCTTTCCCGTTCTGAGGGATAAATAACGAAAGGTGGCGACTCTTCTATTTTGCCGGCACCTTATTTTCGCTGTAGCGACAGCTGGCGACTCTGCTCGGGAGTAAAGCTCTAAGCGACTCTTGTCTTGGATTCTCGTCCTAGCTGCCTGGGCAATCCCCAGCAGTTGGCGACTCTGCTGGGGACTTGATAGTTTCCTGGGGATCCAACGTCCCTTATGCGAGTCAATAGGGGGATCCAACGTCCCTGTACGAGAGTCAATCCTAGCGCTTGCGTGTTTACTTGTTGGGTTTTATTTATCGCATTTATTTCCCGCATTTTTATTTTCAGTATGATATGATTATTTGTGCTGTTGTGGGAGGGGCATTCTGATGAGTGAGAAGCCAGACCCAGGCTTGAGTGTACCTAGCATTAGTTATGGAAATTAGTGGGCGCGTGCTTGCTTTGCAGGCACTAGTGTCTCATGAAATCCACGCTCAGACGAGGTTCTCCCGGTTGACTTCTTTTCCGGCCCTTTGGGCCTGAGGGGTTGTTGGTTTAGAGGATTGTCGACTCTGGGGACCGATCATTTGGGATTCAGCTAAGTGAGGCCGCTTCAAGAGATGATGATGCCACACCTTCTGGGTATCGTATCATCGTTCTTGAAAGTCTGTGATGCTGATGACCGCATAGGATGCCGAACTTGTGTCAGTTTAGGTTCATACCTGTGAGCGGGGTCGGGTTTGTTGCAGGAAACCTTAACCTTCAGACTACCTGGTTTTCTTGATAGTGAATCAGTTTTGTTGGTATCAGAGGCTCTCACCATCAGATATGTGTTTATTCTTGACAGAGCAGATTTATGGTCTGGTATCAGGGGTTCTTATCATCAGAGATACGTTTGTTCTTGACAGATCAGATTGTGGCCCTTCTCCGCAACAACACAGTCGTCTTGATCTCCTGCTGCATGATTGCATTTTGCATTGTTGCATACTCATTTTCATATCATTAACGTGTGTCTGTGTTGCAGGTACCGTTTCCCCCGGTTCAGGTTTTCTTGCCTTCTGTTGTACCATTATGGGTTCTCTGAGGAAGACTGTGGCCTACGAGCTCCCCACTCCTGATGTTGTTCAGTTATCCAGTCTGATTGCTTTGGCAGATGATTCTGTGAGAGGTGAATTCAGAAAGTCTTATGGGAAATTGCTCAGTTTGGTTCGTAAGCCTTCGGTGTACGAGTTGAATGGGTTATATGCCTTGCTGCAGTTCTATGATCCTCCTTTGAGAAGCTTTACTTTCCCGGACTTCATTCTCGCACCTACATTGGAGGAGTATGCTGTGTTGTTAGGTGTGCCTATCAAGATTCAGATGCCCTTTGTGCATATGGATGTCGAGCCTAATCTGGCTAATCTAGCTCTGTCGCTTCATCTGGATGCCTCTGAGCTAGTCTTGTCTAGTTGGAACAGGGTTCCCGGTTTCTCCTTGCAGTTCTTAGTGGGAAAAGCCCAACAGTGTGCCAAAGACGGATGTTGGATCGTGTTCAATGCCATTCTTGCTCTTTGCATATATGGCATCATTCTGTTCCCTAATATGCCTGACTTTGTAGACTTGGACGCCTTTCACATCTTTGCATCAGGGAATCCAGTCCCTACCTTGATTGGAGATGTCTACCATTCCGTCCATTACAAAAACGAGAACAAAAGAGGTAAGAATGCCTCGTGCTGTGTGCCCCTATTCTATAGATGGTTTGATAGCCATCTACCCAAGAAGGGTCGCTTTGCTTCATCTGCAGCCACAACTGAGTGGTCTGAGCGTTTGATGAGTCTAGCAGTGGAGGACGTTATTTGGTTTGACAGAGATATGTTGGGTACTGAGATTACCTTCAGCTGCAGTGGGTTTCCGAATGTGCCTTTGATAGGCAGGAAGGGCTGTATCAACTATAATCCATCTCTACTTGTCCGACAGTTTGCTTATGCTTTGAGAGCTCTGCCAAAGGATGAAGAGGTGCAGGAATCTCTGTACCTCACTGGTCTTCTAGAGGGGGATATGTTATCTAGGCTTCAGCATGCTTGGAATGGTATCAGTAGACAAGGGAAACCATTGCTGGGAAAAAGCAATAGCCAAGCCTACGCTCCGTATGTGACCTGGATCTGAGCCAGAGCAGAGACCATAGGGATACCGTTTCCTCCTGCCAAGCCAGAAAGCCCTCCAGTGATTGAAGAGCCTACTACCGTGCCTATTCAGCAGTACAATTAGGTGTTAGCTGAGCGAGAGGAGTTGAAGAAGGCAAATGAGGAATTGGAAAAAGAACTGGCTCAGCTCAGAAGCGAGAGAAGTGAAGTCGTCCATTCCTTTAAGAGGCAAACAGAGTTGGTAAACAAGTTAGGTACGGATTTGACTAAGCAGATAGCTGAGCATGAACGCTTGGGTCTGGATTTCAAATCTGTCAATGACGTACTGGCCACTAAGAAGCAACACTTGGATGAAGCGTACTGAAGAATATCCAAGTTTAATCAGCACTGGAATTCCACTCTAGCCAACGGCAAGGAACGGGAGGATAAATTGAAACAGCAGATCTCCAGACTGAAAGCCCAGGTGAAGGCTAGTGAGAAGAGGTTTGATGAAGAAACTGCTCGCAGATATGCCGCTGAAGACCTGCTAAACAAGGCTCTTGCTAACCTGAAAGAACGCAAACAGACGTTTGAATCCAAGAAGCGGAAGCTAGAAGATTGTTTCGGCGAAGGAGCATGGGAAGACTCAGTTGAAGGTCTTCAGTACACTATTATGCAGAGGGGGGGTACTCGTCGAGGGGTTGCTCACTCGGCCTGATCATCTAGAAACAAAAGGGGTTGTTAGAAGAGTTTCACGCCTGTGGCTGTGCTTGACTATATTTTTAATCCTTTGTTTTTTATCATTGTTGTATGCTGACCATCACTAGGCTTGTTGGTCGAGGTCATACTATTGATTCTTCTTGTACTCAGTGACGTTGTATGCTGCCTTGATGGGATATATATATATATATGAGATGTTATTTCCATGACTGGATCCAGACTTCTTTTTATCAGCACCGACACTCAGGCACTAGAATCGGGGGAGAAATCTCCCTAAGGCACAGACACACGTTTGCATTTGCATGAATCATTTGCATAACAGGTACCTTGCCATTTTTTTAACCCCCCTGTTGATACAGGTTGTTTCAGGTTTGTCCCAGGTTGATCCGAGCAATAGAACGGGTACGAGCAGAGCTGAGAGAGGTCCGAGGCCAGCTGAGGTAGGTTATGAGGGACCAGCAAGTGCTCAAAGAGGAGAATGACCAGCTGAAGAATCAGGTGGGCCTGATGGAGGAAGTGCTAAAGAACATACTCCGAAGGGAATGTGAGCAGAAGCCCGAGGCTGCAGTCGGCATACTTGCTTCACGGGTATCTGAAGAACCTGCGCCGAGGCATGATAGGCCTAGAAGACCCTCTGCGCAGCATAAAGCTCATAACGCTTCCCTTCAGCGGCCACGTCAGGTTCCGCAAGACAACCCCAAAGGGCAGGGCCAAAAGAGGAGACTATCTGACAGAATCCTCGATCCAATCCCGATGGATTATGACCAGTTGTTGCAACTCCTGCTCCAACTACAGTTGGTTAAACTTCGAACGTTGGCTCCAATGACTGGACAGCTGCCACCCGACTGGGATGCGAACTCCCGTTGTGAATTCCACTCTGGAGAACCGGGGCACGATATATCGACCTGTAAAGCTTTTAAGCATAAGGTTCAACACATGATTGAGTCAAGAACAATTGAATTTGTGCCTGGCAGCATGAAAGCATTAGGCAAATGCATCTCTTATCGTACAAGAGAGATGGGTGATCCCATGATCTCATCTGAAGATGAGGAAGATCAGGAGTACATTCCACGGTCTTTGAGGTCTAAATCGCCTGACCCGCAACTTTTTCATGTTCCTGGGTTGAGCTCCAGGATGAAAACCCCTGAATAGAGAGGATCCTCATTAGGTCAAACCTCGTCTCCGGATTGCTTCTGCCATACAAAATCAGCAACCTCTCGCTCCGTTGCAGCGAAACTATCAGAGCCCGAATCAGAGTCAACCTCACAGCAGTCGTTCTTCTGATTAAGTCTGAAGACTTCAAGGGTAGCTCCCCTCAGCAGCAAATAAGTGTGAAAGCCCAGTTCCCCGAAAGCTGGCAATCTGCATTGTATCATGTCATTTCTTTACATTTGTAGTTTCTTTCCTGTAGAATTGCAAATTTCGTTTGTAAAGCATGAATGTTTTTCAATTGATATTGATAATGAAATAAATATGCATGTTTTGAACTAATCCATTCGTGTTCACTCTATTGCTTTATTTTATTTCAAATGCTTGTTTAAGTGGAATTCGGGAAGGATGACGAAATCCCATGATGCGTAAGCTTCCGATGCTATGCTTTCGAACAAAAAACCTGTTGATGATGTACATGCATTGTTTCAATTCCCAAACACCGGAGATATAAGGAAGAGAATCCCTTGTTAACCCCTTTGAGCCTAGTTGTAGGAGTTTATTTCTGAAGATAAAAAAACCCTCAATATTAACCGGGGCAGGGTAGGTGTTAGTTAATTTGACTAGGCATTCAAATTACAAAACGAGTGTCTGTTCGAGGATCAATCACGCCGCTATAGGTCATACCTAAGAAACCATGATGGTTAAACCTGGCCGATCAAGAGTGAAACAGTCACAATCTCTTTAACAAGTCATACGAGCTGATGCCATACGATTTGTTCAAAAAAAAGAGGAAAAAAAATCGAAAAGAAAAGCCCGCTAAGTCGAATCTTGAAAGCAAGCGACTTAGGAAAAAATTAGGGTACCCCGCTGGACTTCAAGATTGAAGAAACTCAAGAGAGTTAGTCCAGGCAAAAGTTAGGGGGAAAACGAAAAAACGAAAAATGAAAAGCAAAAAAGGATTACGAAAGAAAATCCTCAAGAAAGAACGAAATCGTATGGCTACCGGTGCCCAAACAAAGACGAAAAGTGAACGACTGTCACTTCAAAAAAGAAGGGTTTCCTGAACCGTCACTCCTGTTATATAACCTTTGAAAGGTGAACGCTAAGGTCGAATTAGCTGAACATAGGTTGGAGAACATCAAGGAGAATGGGTGGGTTAAAATGAATTTTGAGCCTTTATCCTTTCTTTCTTAAACCGTGAACCTGACCACGTTACAACCTTTAAAAGACCTAATTGAAATAGGTTTGTTTCGAAAGCATATGTCGGTAAAGATCGCGTTGGAACTGACTCCTAGATAGGATTCCCAATACAGCGTTGTATTAATATTGACATGTTAATGAATGATTTCATGTATTTTATGTCATAAATTTTTTTCCAGTGAACAGGAATGGATTTTGAAAACTGTCATATGCATTGCATTTGATATGTCTTTTATGCAGAATAGTTTGTTTTACTAGCGAGTAAGCGCTTGACAGCAGGAAAGTTTCCACAATGGAAAGTCTGATCAGGATAGAATGCAGAATGCCTGAGTATTCCGGTGAACCGGGGCAAGCTATGTCAAATGATCACAGTATGAGAGTCAGCCATCCAAAAATCATTAATCCGGGGCAATCAGGTCGATATTTGATGAATCTCTCGCAGCCAAGGGTATTACTCCCACAGATCAGCCCATGAGGGACAAAGTCATGACAAGACTAGGGAAGGTCACCCCGAGAGCGTCAAAGCCATCCTTATCCTGAAGGTTATTAACTTGAAGAACCTTTACGAGGTTCAAGATGTTGAAGCAGACCTAGGTGCAGAGATTGCAGATTTCCTTTCGAGGAACATCCCCACAGAGATCCCACCAGGCTGGGGCAAAAGCCGAAAGCGAAGGAGCCGTTCCTCCCCGTGTTGGCATAGATTGTCAGAATTTACCAGAATTTGTCGGAAGATTCTGGGGCAAGACATCTCGAGTTCGTTTCATGGCATGTTAGGATGATTCCTTCTTCCCTAGCGAGTTCAACAGTGTTTCCCCACGGAGTTTGAACATGGGACTAAGAGCATTGATATGTCTCCCCAAGCAAAGATAGATTCTCCCCAATGAGATGTATCCTGAGGAAGGATCATCATCTCCCCATCCGAGTCATGCGCTGAAGCGTATACCCATTCCCAGCACTGAGTCTATGTGCAGTTTTCTCATGAAAGACTATTCGCAAGTGTGCAGCTTTCGATAGTTCAGACTGAAGTCTCCAGCGGAATTGAAATTCCCCACAGAGTTGTACTCTCCCCGACAGGTAGGAGTTATTCCAGCATCTGGTTGCTCTCCCCAGCCGAGTTTGCAGTTCCCCAAGAGAGCCGAGTCCTTGGAAGCCATTCAGGCCATGATTGGTTTTCCCCAGTAGAGAGTGTTGAATAACTGATGTTGTATTTCCCCATCGGAGTCGTTACCTCCAGGAAAGTGTTAGTCGCGAAGTCCGTGCAGTTTATTTCTGCGATTGATATCGTTTCCTCGACAGTTCGTGGTTTGAATACCTAGTTGAGTGGGTTCAGGTTCTTGTAGAACTTTGTTCCCCCGTAGCAGTCGTCTGAAGTTCAGTTCCCCAGGCGGAGTCCAATTGAGATTGGTGTGACTCCTTCTCCTCGGCAGGATGATTCCTCCTCTCCACCAGAGTGGTTCTTTTCTCCTTGACAGGAGGATTCTCCCTTCAGCATTTATTTTGCTAATAGGGTCATAGCATTTTGCATGATTGCATAACATTTACCCTAAACGCGTAGCATTTCCACCGTGTGGAGCATTACGCCATTGTCAAAGCATATACATATGAAACATGAGCTAGGTCATTGCCGTTTTTGTTTTGCAGGTGTTCCTCCACCGAATGGTTTGCTCAAGATGATTCTCGAATTCCCCAGCGAAGTTGTTTGCTTAAGATGATTCTTAAAATCCCCAGTGAAGTCGCCAAAGTTGGTTTCTCAAGTTGATGCTTAGAGTTTTCGGCAGAGTGTTTGCTTAGGATGATTCCTGAAATCTCCAGCAAAGTTATTGGTTTAGGGTGATTCTTGAAGTCCCCGGCGGGGTTATCTGTCCAAGATGATTCTTGAAGTCCTCAGCAGAGTTGATTCATCCAGAATGATTTCTGGATCCCCGAAGCAGAGTTACTTGATAGTTCTTCAGAATCCTCAGCGGAGATGTGTCATCCCCAGCAGGTTTTCGAACAGAGAAGTTGAGATTTCCTTGAAGACTTAATGATTGAAGTCCGGCAGTAGTGCCAAACTACCAAGACTTACTGATGAAGTTCGACTGCGACGTCGAAGCAGTTCTCTAAGCTGACGCAGAGTGCCTGACGGCAAAAGATGGTATATCCTTAGTGGTTTCTGATTGATTAAGGATTCCATTTGAAGACTTATTGACGAAGTCCAATTGTGATGTCAAAGCAGTTCTCTCAACTGATGCGGAGTGCCTGATGGCGGAAGTTTGGATATCCCTATTTGGTTCATGATCGACCGAGAATTCTATTCTCGACTTACTGACGAAGTCCGACCGACGCCCGAGAATTTCTTTGAATGCCTGACGGCATAGTTAACTTGATTGTTAAAAAGTTCCTAATGACCTAATGAGTCCCAAGGAATCCCTCTGCCGCAGTGTCGCAGAATGCCTGATGGCAATACCAGCTATGTATCACCGGTTACCGAGTGACCAGTGAGCCCTTGATGATTTGAGGAAGAAGCTGCAGCGAAACCTGATAATCGTCCCGACGGAGATTTGTGAGTAGCCCTTCACCAGTTACCAAATGACTGGTGATCCCTTATTAACTTATTGATGAAGTCCGACAAAGATGTTATCGACGTGCCTAGCGACACGATGAGTCCATAGGCGACGATAAGAAAATTCTTCTGCAGTGGCGCAGAATGCCCGATGGCAGAATCAACCATTATTCACCAGTTACTGAATGACCGGTGATCCCTTATTGACTTACTGATGAAGTCCGACAAAGATGTTGTCGACGTGCCTAGCAACACGATGAGTCCATAGGTGACGATAAGGAAGTCTTCTGCAGTGGCGCAGAATGCCAGATGGTAGAATTAGCCATTATTCACCAGTTACCGAATGACCAGTGATCCCTTATTGACTTACTGATGAAGTCCAACAAAGATGTTGTCGATGTGCCTAGCGGCGTGATGAGTCCATAGGCGACGATAAGGAAATTCTTCTGCAGTGGCGCAGAATGCCCGACACCATAATCATTTCATTCACCAGTTACCGAATGATCGGTGATCCCTTATTGACTTACTGATGAAGTTCGACAAAGATGTTATCGACGTGCCTAGCGACACGATGAGTCCATAGGCGATGATAAGGAATCCAGTTATCCTTCACTAATTACCGTGTGACCAATTCCCCAGTAGAGTTGTTGTGAAACTGTCATACTCAGTTTTTGAAGATGTGCCTACCAATCAAAGTATCGTTTACCCGCACGATTGGCAAATCATCTATTACCGTGTAACCGGTGATCCTTCGATGATTTGAGGATGCAATGATATCAGATAAATAAGAGAATCATCCTGACGGAGGTTCAGATCAGTATTTCTCCAACTAGTTACCATGCAACTGCTATTTCAGTTCCGAAGATTTGTCACCATCAGAGTACTGTGTACTTGTGTAGTTGGCAAATTTCTGGGTTTGTTGGTATTCAACCGTCTTTTACCTTGATTGTTTGAGAGCCGTTTGCTTCTCACCCAGTCAGGTCCAAGCCGTTTGAATAGGGGCAGCTGTTGCACCCCAAAATTTGACCAATATTTCCTTACCTAGCTTATGTTTCATTTCATTCACATTAGCATTATCATTTGCATTTCATTGACATGTATGCAGGAGATCAAGAGGTATGATTACCAATCAAGGGCTACACAAGACTGTGAGGCTAGTTAAGAAGGTTATTCAAGTGTTTAAGGGTTGATATCCTCACCAGAGAAGTCTAAGATCCTCAGAGAGAGTGATTGAAGCCAAGTGTGTAGGTCTCCTAACTTGAGAGTTGTGGAAAGCCATCAGATGATTCTGAGGCCATGAAGTTGGACTTGAGGTCTTGAGAGAGCTCATGATAAGTGTTGTAGATCACTTTGAGGCCTAGACTGGTCATTGTGCAAGATTAAGAAGACTCAGCCATGAGTGGTGCAATTAGGGTTTGACTGGGTCAACCCTAAGTCAAATGAGGATTTGAAAGAGGTTGAGACCTAATTCAAGAGCCATGTGATCATGGATTGATACATTGAGATGTTATAAGGATGATTCCAAGGTTAATTCATCATGATTGAAGAGTTTGAGAAGTTTCAGGCTAGGGTTTCTAAGACTTGACAGTGTAAAATCCCTTGGTTTGATCCCTAACTTCAAGACTATTTAACTTAAGATATGATTGTCATCTTAGCTTGACCCCAACATGATTGTTGTAGAGCATGAGCTTAGCTTTAATTTTAGTACTAGAAGTCCTTGACAGGGTTTATAGAACTCAAGTTATGAGCCAGACAAGTTACAAGTCAACTGAGGCATATGAATTTGGAGCTTGAATGTTACCCAATTTGCATGACAGGTTTGCCCTAGAAGGATGATTCCTATGAACTTTTGGCCAACATGAATGTTGTTCCTTATTCTCTTAGATTTCCATAGAGTGCTATAAGTCCATGATTGTATTTGTAGAACTCAAGTTATGGCTTTGACAAGTCAAGGGTATTTTGGGTATTTGGGTATTACAGGTCATTTTGAACCATAAGTCCATTTCACCATGTTGCAAGCCTCAAATGGATTTTTGTTCAACATGAAAGTTGTTCAAAATGATGTTTTTAGTTTGTCTAAGTATCAAGTGTCAATTGATATGGATTATATCAAGCATTGGTAGAAGAAAGTTCATATAAAAGCCATTTTAATGAATTAAAATGAGAAAATTCAAAACAATTGAGAATAACATGTTTTCAAGTCAAATTTGTAGTCAATTTGAATGGAATTGATGTTCTAGAAAGATTGGCATTATTACATTTTTGATTTGAAGTCCATAATATGGCTATTTGGAAGGTTGCTTCACAAATAAGAAACATATCCCACACCCTCCATAGATTGAAATCAAGGGAGGGAAACCACTTCATTACACTCCACAAGGCTTAAGTGAATTATTTTGAATGAATTTGGAGTATGAACAAAGCTTGAAGGCACATATCCACATTGAAAATTTTGAAGGAAAATGAAAATCCAAAACTCATGAATGGGCTTGGTTTGGGCCTCCAACCCACTGAAACAAATCATAAATAGGATTTAGAACAGAGTTGGAAGCTTCTAGTGCTCATTTTCATGGAGAATCCATTGGAGAGAAGTGTAGAAAGAAGCTTGAAGTTGAAATTTCATTTTGGAGTTCAAGAGCATATCAAAGCAAATTGAGGATTTCATCACCTTCATCAAGCATCTTGGAGTGAATCTGCACTTTTGTGGAGGTTGAATCGTGCAAGAACCATCTCTGTTGCAAGCTCAAACACAGGTTGGTGAATTTCTTGATTACTCATAATTTAGGCAGTGTTAGATAGCATTTCATAGGTGGTTAGGATCAGGATGAAGTGTAGTTGGATTTAGGATGATCAATTTCAACTTTAGAGACAATTTAGGTTTAACACCATTTTCGGTTAGGATTGTGATTTCAAGATTCTTGCGTTTTTAGAACGAATAAGTACTATGGTTAGATTGCTGGTGAAATTCTGGACAAGATTCATGTAGGGATCGTGGCGAATGGTGGTTTGTAGAGAGACTTAGGGTTGTGCCAGGGTGGCCGGAAAAGCCACCGGCGATTTGCTTCGCGCGCGCAGGTTGCAGGTTCAAATTGGAGAAGAGATAATCTCCTCCGTCCGTTTGCGTTGAAACATTGACTTGGTCCCTCCATCCTAGCACTCTTGTTGCGCCACGTACCTTCCACCCTCAACGCAACGTTTGGCTTATTAGAACTCAGGATTTTATTTGCTACGCTACGTACACCAAGAGAAAGCGAGTTCGATACCTCGCGTGAACACTTTTTCTTTTATTTTTCCTGAACTGAAGTGAACAAATGAATTCAGACCGTTGGGCCTATGAATCAGTTGCTATCATCACCCCCCATCCAGACCCAAGGTGGATTTTCAATGTGATTGGCTTACTCAGCACACCCCTCCCCTGGTTATTTTTGTGACTGAATTGATATTCAGATGGGCCTTAGCGCCCTGTTGCTACGCACACCCCCAATTCCATGGGCCCAGGCGCTTTGAACTGAATTGTATTGCTGACTGCACCCTCCATTCATTTTCTTTTTAATTTTGTTTTCTTTTAATTTTGTTTTCATATGGTTTGATTTTAATTTATAAGAAATATGAAAATTGATCAATAAATCCTGAGTTTTTCCCCCTGAATCTTGAATGTGTTTAGGAATTTTAGGAACAAAAAAAATCATGATTAGAATTTATTTTCATTTTATTAGATTTTTCTACATTTTTATTGACATTAAAATTGTAATAGTTGCTTCATCTGTTTGTTGAATTTTGTTTGAGCAATTGGTATAGTTTCTTGGCTGGATTTTTGGCTTGTGATTAGCTTAGATATGCATTCTCCCCTAAGATTTTTCTCACATTTTTGTGATGAATTTAGGTGCTGTTTTAGGACTAGAACTTTAGGAGCTCCCTTTTAGGGTTTAGTTGTGATACCTTGAGGTTTAGGATTTTATTAGAGGACTTAGATAATGAATTAGGTCCTGATTTTTTAAATGTAGGTTATTAGTAAATGCATGTACCCATAGAAAAATAATCAGATTTTTAGAATGTGTTTTGGTAATTTTGATAGAATATTCTATTTGGTTGTTCATTTGGTGTTTCAATGTTGATGATTGATTTGGAATGGATTCAAAGTTGGGCTTCCTTGCATAGTGGGCTTCTGGATCTCGTTGGAAGATGTCATGGACATGATGAAGCTTGTGTGAAGTGGCTGGTGGAGCTTGGATTGGAGCTTTGCTTTTCTTTTTGTTAGCTTTTTGTAGCTTGTAAGTTTAGGGCTTTAGGAGAGAGCTTTAGAAATAGATTTTTCTTCAAATAATGGTTGGTTTCATTCACATTCCATTCCCATTCTATGATTCAAAGTCCTCATGTTAAAGTCTCATCTCTCCTTTGGAGGGATGTGTGACATTTACAATGAGTAGAACTTTTGAGGATGCCTCTCTCTGATAACTGGTTGAGTGTCAGATGGGATTCCTTTGGTTTCCTGTCTGCTTCCCATTATCAAACAATCATCTTATTGATTCTCTTCATTCTTGGTGGAGCCTATTGAAGATTGAAGCTTGAAGATGGAGTACCTTTGATTCTCTTGAAGATGAAGGACTTGAAGAACAGTTACAGACTGTGGACTGGATTGCTGTCAGAAGATTGCTTTGCTGTGAAGCTGTGGAAGCTGTTGATTTGCTTTCTTGACTGTCTGTTTCTTTCTGTGCAACTGTATTGATGTGACTTGATTGGTGTGATGCTTTAGATTATGACATGTAGTTGAATAAGCCTAAGAGCATCCTAAGGGTTAAGTTTCTCCCCTTGCTTGTATTGCATTAGAGGCTGAGTTTTTCCCTCTGCTTGTATTTTTACTGTATGGCTTTGCTTGCTGGTATTCGGTAGAGCTCTGCTCCCTTGCCTGTGTGGTTTGTGATTTGATTGATGGCATTCTATTTTCCTTTATGATTGTAGTTATTCATACTTGGCTTGAGGTTGAGATGAGCTTGTGGAGGCTGATGCCCAACACACATTTCCTCCCTCACTTGCATTGCATGCATTTTACAGTCGTTTACTGTTTACTGTTTAAGATGATGCTTTATCTGTTTCTGTTTATCATTGACATGATCCCCTAGGAATCTCACTTCCTTTGATAAGTAAGTGATGATTAGAACTTTAGGTTGAAACCTATGCATGATAACTTCTAGGAGTTCCCAGTTTCAAACCTCAACCATAGGATGAATCCTTGGCATGACAACATTAGGACTTGATAGTCCCCCCTTAGTTGAACCTGTTCGTTCTCTTCTCATCTCAAAACAAATTAAAATACAGTAATAAAGGTTAACCGACGTCGTGTGTTACGAGCCTTAAGCTATCTAAGAAAGGATTGTTGAAGAGTTTCTTTTCAACAGTCTGGATGTTTAGTATGGCACCCTTTGGGTGACATGCAATGCATTCACTCTCAGGTCATAGTCTCTAGTGCGATATTAGTTGCAAACAACCATAAAAAACAGTTCTTCCGTAAAAGACAGAAAACAAACTTCAAACCTTTTTGCCCCGTGGGCCCATAATTCAAAGGAAGCTTTTCTGAAGAAAAGAGTGTCGTTAACTCTCAGCTCTACCGCAAACGGTAACGCCTAAGTCTCCAAGGGTCGAGCTGCATACACCAAACTGTTGGAACTGTTTGTTAACCCTGCTCGAAAAACAGATGAATCTGAATTCCCGTAATCCGTCTTATCCCGAACTACGTAAGCTCTGATCTCTCATATCTGTTGAGAGTACGTAGGCACAATACTGATGTATTGGCGAGCCACCTTTCCCCATCACCCGTAGTTAGCTGAACTACGTTGACTCTAATTTCTCATTCTCTGATGAGAATACGTAGGCATAAAGCGCGACGCTTTGCCGAGTCATTTTCTTTTCTTTTCAGACCAGCCTTGACAGGTAGATAGTAAACCAACCCGTCAGATAAACACAACAAGCGTGGATCCCATCGAGTACGATGGACGTGAGGGGTGCTAATACCTTCCCCTTGCGTAACCGACTCCCGAACCCAGACAATGGTTGCGATGACCTTGTCTTATACCTTTTCGTCAGGTTTTTCCGATCGTTTCCTTTCCCGTTCTGAGGGATAAATAACGAAAGGTGGCGACTCTTCTGTTTTTCCGGCACCTTATTTTCGCGGTAGCGACAACCCCCTCCAGGTCTTAACTACTCCGCCATTAAGGATTTCTTCCCTTCTTATAGAACCACTAAACCCCTAGGGCAAAGAGACTTCAATAAAATTTCCACTGACGGTCCTGATAGCCTGAGCCTTTTCGACGTGACATTCACCTGAATGACCCCCATAGTCGAACCCACCTTCCCTTCATAGTTTGATAGCACCATGTTGTGTGGCTTGGTGTCTGTCTCACTTTTCCCAATTTTGTTCAGCAGAAAATGCGGCATCAAGTTTATCGTAGCGCCGCAATCCACCAGTATTTTGTTAACTGGGAGCTTCTCTATTTGTGTTGTAATATAAAGAGGTTTTATATGGTTTTTCATCACCTCCGTTGGCCGTTCAAAGAAAGCATTTTGCTCTTCGATGCAACCGTTGTTCATCACATAATAGCATACCGGCTTATGAGCCGTTATTTCCCAGTCTGTATATGCGTCCGAGTTCTCAACTACTGAAACCCTGTCGAATTCCCTGGGCATTACTGACACTACGTTGACCAAAATATCCAATGTATCATCAGAATCTTCATCAAAATTATCGGTCATTTCATCTTCGACCGATTTCCTTTGGTCTTCGACCGGTGTTGGAAACAACTTTCTTCCTACAGGTGTCTTCCCGAAAGCCCTTGTTCGATCCTCCTGTTCAACGGGAATATTGGTGTTGGATTGTGGTTGGTCTTTATGTGCACCTTCTCTATGTGCTTTCCTTCTTCTCTGCTCACGTCTCCATCGGGATCGAGACATGGGATTCTTCCCTTTGTAATTTTCTGACACATGAGCAGCCTTCGAAGACTGAAATTCTTTTCGATAGCTTAACGAAGATCCCCGTTGTACTTCGAAAATTTTCCATCTCTTCTGCCCTTTTTGCTTGTCCTCATTGGGCTTCGTCCATTTTCCATTAGTGGCCTCGGCATTGGGCTTAAAGCTATTAGGCTTGTTCATCGGAGGCCTTATGCGAGGGTCAGGTCTCTGCTGAAAGCCTCTTCGAGGGTCGAATCTTGGTCTTTCGCTTTCTTGCTTCAGCCTTCGTGTCCCTTCCAACTTTTGTGCAGCCTTCTTGTCGAATATGGCGCTGCATCGGGGACAGAGCATCACACTAGAACCTTTCTCCTGGCAGTGATGAAGAAAAGAAACAATGGATTCCTCCTGTTCTGGGTAGGCTTCCCTTGTGTGTGTTTCCTGGTAGTTTGACTCACTATCTGCTATCTCCTCATGTTGAGTGATTTTAACCATGTTAATCTCAATTTCTTTGGCCAGATTAAGCTTTTTCAAGCTTAACTCCACGCCTTTGAGGGCTTCATCAATCTTAACAAAGTCATCAGCTGTCTCCTTGGTCACTATCTCCCAAACCGGATTGTTCTTGTCACTTGGGCCTTTGGTTTCATCCCTCTGGTCACAGTTATCAACTTCCATTTCGACACAACTTTCTTGTCCGAAGATGATGGTGACTTTCGCCATTACAGCTTCGTCTATGGGATTGCCAGCAGCCTCAGTTACTTCGATTGAGAAGTCGTAACCGTTGACAACTTTGATCATATTAGCCTCGACTGGCTCTGTGTAATTTGCGTCTGCCGTTTGCAGAGGATCTGAGTCGACCTTCATTTGGCCACCAGCTTTCTCTTCGAACTTTAGACGTCCTTCTTGGATCGCATTCTGAACGAGGTCCCTGAAAAGAAAACATTGAGATGTTTTATGACCCAAGAAGTTATGATATTTACAAAACCCTCTTTTCTTCCTTTGCTCTAGGGACGGCATTTTGGCGCCAGGAGGCACTATCATTTGTCCATCCTTAACTAACAAATCGAAGATTTCATCACATTTTGTGATGTCGAAGGTATATGTTTTCTTTGGGAACCTATCATTCTTTTCAGATTCGACATAACTCTTCCCTTGTGGGGGAGCTAATACTTTGCATAAGTAAGGTGGTCCTTGCTTGAGTTCCGCAAGGTCCACTTCACCATCGTCGAAACTCATAGACTTGTCACACAGACCTTTGACGTTATCATTAAATTCGACAAAGCTACCTTTTTATTTTTATTAAACTTAGCCTTCTCGTCTTTGAGTCTTTCGAGTTGTCGAACCCGATCGGCTAATTGGGCCATGTCCCTTAGGTACTGGGTGTCCAACTTTTTCCTAATAGAGTAGTCGAGACCACCAGCGGCCATTTCGACCAACTCATGTTCAGGGACCTGCGTGAAGCATCTGGCCTTGAGCAAACGGAACCTATTAAGGTACTCCTCTATTGGTTCAGAGAACTTACGCTTCACACTAGCTAGTTCCTTTAAGCTAATTTTAGTCTGACCCATATAGAATTGTTCATGAAACAAACGCTCTAACTGGGTCCAGTTACATATCGTGTTAGGGGGAAGCGTCGTGAACCAGGTGAAGGCGTTCTTAGCAAGAGAACTTGGGAAGTATTTTATCCTAAGGCTTTCATCGTTCGCTATCTCTCCAACCTCGATTAAGTAACGAGCCACATGTTCGACGATGGATTTCGTCGTATCTACTGAAAACTTAGTAAATTTAGGTACCTTCGTCCTAGGAGGTAACTCATCCTGAAGGATATAGTCTACAATAGGCGAAGTGTAGTTTCGCCTGGTAAAACCAGTGTTTAGCCCATTTCTGGCCATGATTCTCTCGACCATGGCCGCTAGATTATTGTCTACGACTATGTTATTTCGACGAACATGCTAGACTACATTATCTGCGTTTTGGTTTCGATTCACAACCACTACTCCTGGATTTATTTCTCCTAAGCCACGGGGTTGGTTTTGCAAAGGCTCTTCCCTAAGCCCTTCGACTACCGGAGGGACTATCCTTCCTTGGTTTCCTACGTCGACTTCTACTATATTCGCCAAGTTGTCTCGTGGGACATCCGCTACTGCGGCTTGGTTTCTGGTTAAGGGAGGTACCCCCATGAATTCAGCCAATCTTGTCAATTGTACCACCAATTGTTAATTGGTCTGGGTTGTATTTTGGATTAATGGTTGAAATATTTCGCCCATGGTTTGTGACAAAGTCTGAACCATCTGTAGGTTACTTTCATCCATCTGCTGTCTCAAACAAGCAACTGAGGTGTTGGTCAAATTGGGGCCTTGTGTCGAATACCCTAAACTCTGGGGGTTTCGACCCATGTTCACACCCGACCCTGACCCTTGTAGTGGCGAAGCCATCGCCTAATCTGAGAATACAGGGGGTGCACTTTGGAGCCCTTGCATCATAGCAGTGGGCATCCCATATGAGGGGTTTCTTGGTGACTGTCAAAATCCAGGAGGCACAAACTGCCTGGACGTCGAACTTCCTCCTAACAAAATCTGAGGATTTGACGTTTGGTGACCGATGTATTCCAATATTGGCTGAGTATAAGGCCTTATCACTGTCGATCCTACCCCAAGTACTGAAGGCGTCGGCACTGGCCTCACAGGAAGCACCGTTTGTTCTCCAGTCGATGGTATCGGAGGGGGAACTCCCTCGTCTCTTATTCCTTCGATGAAGCCGTCTCCTTGTTGGTTGGAGTTATCTGGTTGGTTTGTATCTGTAGCCATGTTCTTACTGCTTCGTCTTGATCGCGTCACTTCGTTTATAGCGGTAATTTTACCACTTCTTAGTAGCATAAAAAATATATTTTTCACGAAGAGGACCAGTCTGACTACGATCTTTATATAAATTTAGTTTTATAAAACGGATTTTCTAGCACTGTCCCACTAGGCGTGCCATTTTGTTTCCCTTGAAAATTGGAAAACAACCGCTGATCTTCCAAATCTAACTTTGGTGACTCACAGGATCGATCAGATTGATCCTAGGACATGTGCTAAAAGATCTACTTTTGGTTTTAAGAATTTATTCAAGTTCCACACTCGAACAATATTGGGATAAACAGAATCCTAAAAGAACATCTATTCGACTACGGGTTAATTTAAAGGTAAAGTAAGGCTTCTGATAAAAGAGAAGAAAGATTGTTGGTGAGGGTGAAGTTAGATTGAGGACGAAGAGAAAAGAATTGCATAGGAAGGAGAAAAATAAGGTAAGGGGGAAAGAGGGGTAAAGACAATAAAGACAATAAAAGGCTTTGTAAAACTTAAAGTAAAAAGTAAATTGCATTAAGTTAAAAGATGGTGTGTTTACATCACGTACATTCTCTTACAATACTCGCTTTCTCTACACTCGGATACTTGGAGTAATTTCAAGAGTAATTTGTACAATAGTAAATTACAATACCCTTTGGATATGTCTAAGACACTCTATTTATAGTAACAAAAAATAACCTCTCATAACCTCCACCATAATCTCCTTCCGCCACTTGTCTCAAATGCATGGATCCAGTATTCATAAGGTGACACGTGTCTCCCTCAATTTTCCACAAGTAAAACCGTTTCCTCCAATATTCAAATTTCAAATACTTCGACAAACCATTCGTCTCAGCAGGCGGTCGAACCCTTGGCCTCTGGGTGAGTCCTTCGACTTAGCTTTTTTGCTTCTTTCAACCATTTTCTTGTATTCAAGTTATTCTCCACCCTTTTGTCTTAGATACCTTCTTTCTAGCTGAGGCGTCGAATTTAGGAGCTAACTGCTATGCAGTGCAAATGCTAGAAGAAAATGAAATGAAACATAAACCAAGTTAAGAAAAGGTTAGACAAATTTTGGGGTGCAACATTGGCACCAGACGTTAGATCAGGTGTTGTGGGCGTGTCGAACGTCGCCAAAAGAGTCCACCGGATCATCACCATTTCGTTTGGTGTTTGTACATGACGTCGTTTTGCCAGCAGAAATTCACCTACAATCAGTACGTATCCAGCTGCAACATGAGATCCCGTCGGAGCAATATTGGAATATGATGATGGATGAAATGGTAGACCTAGACGAAGAAAGAGTAGAGGCACTCGACGCATTGTTACATAAGAAGGCGCGAGTGGCCTAAGCGCACAACAGGAAAGTCCAGAAAAAGGTCTTCGTAGTCTGGGATTATGTTTGGATAGCAATTCTTCCAATGGATCGAAGAGATCCAAGGTTTGAAAAATGGTCCCCCAATTGGGAAGGACCATTCCAAGTGTCCCAAGCGTTTAGTCACAACGCCTATGAGGTCCATGAAGTCGGAGGAGACCGACGGGTCATCCGGATAAACAGAAAATACTTAAAAGCCTATAGACCCATGCTTCAAGAAATTCAGAAGAAAAAAGGATAAAATCCATTAAATAGGCCGACGGGTGTGGACATCCAACACAAGGTACAAAGTAAAAAATAAAAAGGGAGTTGCTTAGTCCTTTTAGGAATCTTGCCTTAAAGCCTTCAAGCAGAGTGTGTTCATGGTCCAGTCGACTCTCTAAGATGAACTTCCTTCGACGAATCTACTCAATAGAGGCCTTAATTTTCAAGGCAGCCTCAACATGTGCAATCCCTTTAGCTACATCTTGGTCAATAATCTCCTTGGCTGTTAAAGGAGCGTCAACTTCCAAGGAGGCCTTCTCATTCTCGACATCAATGATCTTCTGCTCGAGCTCCGCTATTTGGGCATGATAGCCAGCTATCTGTTGGTCGAGGGCTAAGCGTCTATCGAAACATGTCTGTTGAGAAGCCTCATAATCTTGCAAGTTTTTTTCACAAACAGCACTGAGATACCACTCCCGTTTCATCTCATTGATTTGGGCACAGATTTGATCATTTACGTGTTTGCACAGAGTCACATCTTTCGTCAGCTGGGTCAAGAAGGCCTCGAGCTCAATCAGATAGGCGGCTGTAGAAGCCGGCACGTCGAAGGTCGAAATTACATCCAAGATCTTGAAGACATCTCGAGCTACATGCGCATCCGCAACTGCTTCAACAAACTCTTCCCCAAATAGGTATGTCCCTAACTCCTGCAGCTTGAGGTCAAAAGTACTGTCTTCAGCCAGATTAACTGTATTTTTCGACCCCGCGGGGTTAACGACCTCGACAGTCCCGCGAAGCTTGAGGAGAGCTTTTAATGTCTCCGCGGGATTCGAAAATTTGGTGGCCATGATGGCTTCAGGGGTGTCGAGTGAGTTTGCGACGACATCTCTTGGGGACGAAGAAGGTCCAGCCGCGGGAGCAACACTAGTATCCGCCTCTACATTACTAGGAGCAACATTCTCAACATCTCCCTCAAGATCGACAACAACATTAGGGATGGGTCTAGAAACATCCTCCATCGAAGCTCCCGAAAATTCGTCAACGTTTTGGGGACTTAGAGAAGGAGTAGTTCCATTGGACCGCCTAGCAGTGGTGGCCATGATATCGGCAAGCGTGGGGGAAGTTGGATCTTCAACTTCCTGCAGAATAGACGAAATCAAAAAATGTCGATTAGAAGGCGTGAGAGGTCTATCGACAGAAGAATTGAAAAGAGCATTACCTCAAGAGTTCTAGGCGGAGGGGAAGTTTTGGTGACGACGTTTTGAAAGACTTCAGTCGAGTCTTCTGGCACGTCAAGCGTTGGGACCGACGCAACCTCCTTTTCGGGGGTTTTCTTTGTGGGAGCTTTCTTCTTTCGCCTCAAAAGAGTGGCCGAGGCAGAGTTTGATGGATCAGAGGGGAAAACCCGAGAACAGGCACTCTCATCCGACACTACCATGTCGGGAATGATCTGTTGCTCCGAATCCTGGGTGGAACAGTCCAAAATAAGTCGACCAACAAGGACAAGCGCAATGGAAGACAAAGGAAACAGGCCATACCTGGACATCAAGAGTTTTTTGTTTTTTGGTTGGTTGGGTCGGAGTCGACCCGACAGGGGGAGCCCTCTTATGCACCTGGGAAAATAGGAGAAAGTTAGAAAGCAATACCAAGAAACTCAGGGAAAGCAGATAAAGGAAAAATGAGCTTACCTTTTCGGGGGCATCTACCAAGGGTGCTGATGGGCCAAGAGCTTCGCTGGAAAGAGCGACAAAAGCATCGACCATGTCCTCTAAGAAAAGGTCATGGTCGAAGTATTGCTCTTGATACTCTGACCACCAGACGTTGAAGCTTTCGGTGGAGAAGAATGAGGGCTTGTAACGAAACACAGGCAACTCCAAATGTTGAGTCGACTGAGCAAACTTAAAACAATTTTTATGACCTGCCTGGTTGAGCTTTCGACCAGCCCATACGACGTCGTCACGATGGCGGACCAGTGGCTTAGGCAACATTTGGCTCAGGCCAAATTGTCGGGCAACCAAATTGGGCTGATAATTCGTAAACCTGTACCCAATGTTGCTTGAGTCGATACGAAACGAAAACATCATCGGGGTTAGAAAAGCCCTCCAAATAGAGTTAGAGACGGCAACGGTGCTGGGGGAAGTTCCAGGGAAAGGGTTCTTGAACCAAGTCAGCCTAAACTTTTGATGGGAAAAAGGGGACATACCCGGAACGAAGACAGTTTCCTTGGAAAACATAGTAAGATATTTCATAAAAAGGGTCTTGTTGGGAGTCTCCTGCATAGTCATAAGAGCAAGACAAACTCCCTCCACCGGTCGGTCCTCGATCAGTCGTTCCATCTTGGTCGACATGGGATAGCCTAGTTGGTGTTCAAAAGTGGCATTTAGCCAATGTTGCAGCAGCCACATGGGTCCCGACACATTCAGGGATTTGATGGTGTCATAGAGATGAGCAATTTTCAGAGATGCCAGCCTCACAGAGTGATACAGGGAGGCTAGGAGAAGCTTGCCCAGGGCCACCTGTCGACCCTCATGAATTTGAATGGCCAGGTTGATATAACTCTTTGCTATTTTCAAAGACCTTGGGAAAAAGAGGTAGTACGAGAGCCACAAAGTCAGGAAGGCAATGTGTTCCTCGTTAGACACCTCGACTGAATCTGTGTCGTGGTGGTCTTCGATAAAATTCTGAAAACCGGCACAATCAAAGTTGAAAGAAGCCTCCGTCTCGATGGTGGGGTTGAAAGTTTTGCCCACTGGAGAGAGGCCGGTGATAACCGCCACGTCGAAAAGGGTGGGTGACAGCATCCCACATGGTAATTGAAAGGTTTTTGTCGAACCCTCCCAAAAGAACATGGATGCCAAAAGGAGACAGGGGTTGACCCCGTGAGCATTCCTCGACAGCTGAATGGCGTCGAAGATGCCATATTTTTGCCACTGGGCCTGACGTTTATTTTGAACCTTATTCAGCCAGGCCAAATAGTCCTTATTGCCAGGGGTGGGCATCGAACGAAATACTCTAGCTTTCGGCGCCAAAAACTTCAAATCAAGTTTTCCACCTCTGCGGAAAGCTGGATGCATGGCTGCAAGAAAGCCGGGAAAGAAGGGTTGCATGGCCTCATGGCTGGACTTGCTAAGAGGGTAAGGACCGTGAAATGCATGAAGTTTTCCAGCCACCCCAAAGGGGATAATCATCTATTTCTTATAAGCTGATATAACGTTTTCATCAGAGGAAGTGAGGTTTGGAAGGGGTTTGTGAGCCTTAGCCTCTGACGGAACGAAGGCAATGGGGTTGTTTCCGGTGGTTTGAGTTGTTTAATGAGAAAGAGATGTCACTGAAACTTTTGGATTTTTGCTGGTATGATTATGGTAGCTAAAGAAGAAAGAGCGCAGAACAAGGGTTAAAGACAAAAGTTCTAAAGTAAGAACTTATGGGGGTATTTATACTAAATATTAATGCAGAAGACGAAAGTAAGGGGCTTTTCAGTTACCCACTTGTGGGAGAAGTAATGAGTGGAAGTTGGTAATGACGTGGGGAAGTGGAAAAGAATGATGGGAATTCTTGGAAGTTGTGATGCATAAAGGTGCCATCATCATGTCAGGAGGCGACTGACACGTGGATGCTTCGATAACTAGGCCATGATGACGAAAAACCAAATATTATATACCTCGAAAGACACCAAGCATCTCAGTCGACAGAAATCTCCGTCGAAGCCTGGGTCTTGGTGGGGCATTTTGTTGGCTGAAAATTAGCCAACTAAGGGCATTGACCTCGACAGAAGTTAGGGGAAGGAAGAATGAAGGTCGACCAGCCCCTTGCATAAAAGCCAAGGACCGACAGTAATAAAACTTGGCAAGCACCACACCTAGAATTGACAACAGGAGATGGATGGGTCGAAGGGCCCCTGGGTCGATCGACCCAAAGATAAAAACCAGCAAAGGTATTCTCGACGAGAGGAGCTAAGTTCTGGTGGGAAGGCATTTTGAAAAGAGGAACGTGGAGGAAGTTTTCCAGAGATGTGGGGTGACACGTGGCGCATCCTGAAGCCCGTTGGCAGTTACTTCGTATGCCTATATAAAACAAGGTTTTCTAGGAAATGAAGGCATCTTTTGTCAGTATTAGAAGAAAAACACTCTGAGTACTGCCCTAAAGAGAAAAGAGTTTACTTTGTCATTCCAAAATGTACCGATACGTCCATTTGTCTTTTTCCTTTTTCATTTTAAGTTTACCAAGTATTTATGACATTTAAAGCACTATTTTCAGAATCTCTAACATTTCTGTTTCAGCCATTTCTTTATCTTTGTCAACTTTTAGTTACGTAGAGTTTAAACCACTTACACACACCACAAGATACATAACCATCAAAGTGCACCACAATCAAAGTAAATGATCCACCCAAAACCAAATTGTCCTAGGACTAGTTTAGCCAGTCCCACAAGCAAATCTGCGGAGGAAGGTCAGAGGTTGTCCACGTGAAAATCACGTGCGAACATATGCTGACCCTTTTTCTTGTTTCTTGTAGGGAATGGGAGCTTCATGGCCAGTTTTGGCTCAACGGCTTTCTCTTTCACTACCTGCTTAGGTTCAATAATTTTTTCAGGTATGATCTCATTCTCTTTAATCTCAAGATCCACGTCAAGCATTTGGTCTTCTTTTTCAAGACTTTCAAGAGATTTTCCACTTCTTATTGTCACGACACTAACATTACTATGATCTCTAGGATTTGTCACTGTTGAACTAGGAAGGGTGCCTTGTGCTTGAGAACTTGTTATTTGTTGTGCTATTTGACTCATATGCACTTCAAGATTCTTTATAGAAGCAGTTGTGTTCCTTTGATTACTTCTTATCTCTTCTTGGAATTGAGAACTTTGAGCGACCATCTTTTCAATGGAAATTTTCCATTCTGCCTTCTTTGGTGCTTGCTGTTTATATTATTATTGAGGTTATTGATATTGTTGTTGATATGGTGGTTGTTGCTATTGTTGGGGTTGATACTATTGTGGTTATGGTTGTTGCGGTTGATTCTGGTACTGAGTAGGTCCTGGTTTCTGCACATTCTCTTGTTGGTCTTTCCAGGAAAATTTTGGATGATTCTTCCAGCCAAAATTGTAGGTATTCGAATAAGGGTTGTTCTGCTTCAGAAAATTAATTGCTTCAATTTATTGAGCAGTGGCCACACAATGCATAAAAAAATGAGGACCCCCATAAATCTCACAACTAACAGCTTGTACCAGTTGAACTTGTGCCATCGTCTGAGTACCTATATTTATAGCTTTCAGTCTCCTCTTAACTTCAGCAGCTATCTGATCTTCCATCTTCACCACTTGATTATCCAGTTTCAAATTGATCACTCCTACAGGTTTGCTCACACTTCGGTCATATAGTTCCAGATGTTCATTTGCTGCAATGGATTGAATGATCTTCTTGATACCAGTGGTTGTTGTAAAGTTGGAAGAGCCACCAACAGTTGTATCAATAAGTTGTTTTGTCTTCATTCTAAGGCCATTTAGAAACATCTTCATTTTTTCCGTTTGGTCCATGTTATGAGTAGGACAAGCAACCAATAATATCTTAAACCTCTTGTATGCATCACCAAGTGACTCTCCTTCCTTTTGTTTAAAATTCACAATATCATATCTTTTGCGAATATAAATAGAAGCTGGAAAGTACTCATTCAAGAAAGTTTTCTCCATCTTTTCTCAAGTAGTAATACTCCCGGTAGGTAAAGAGTAGAACCACTCTTCAGCATCTTCAGAAAGAGTAAACGGAAACATTCTTAACTTTTTAGCTTCTTCAGAATGACCCTCAATCTTCAACGTCGTACTCATTGTAAGAAACCTCTGTAAATGCTTATTTGCATATTAATTGATTTTTCTAGTAAAATGTCTCTTTTAGAGATGACGGATAGTTGTAGGGTGTAATTGGAAGTTTGCTAGATTAACCGGTTGATTCATGATGGTCAACCAACCTGCTGGAGAATTTGCTCTTCCATAATCACCCAGAAGTCTCTCTGTTGGTGGAATCCCATCCATTATCACTACTTCTGGTTATGCCTCTGTATCTATGTTGGAATCTGAATTAGAATGCTCAGAATGAACCAAAATTTCTTCTTCTGATGTTGCCAGTCTTGCTTGTTCGCTTGACGGTGTCTCGCGTTTAGTGATCTTTCTGGTTCTGTGTCAAAAAGAAACTCAGCTGAGGGCTTTCCACGCATACATAGATTAGACAAATATTAGTTATAATAGAAATTAATCTAAAAATAAACAGAAAATAAAATTTTGGTCGCAGAGCAACAAAATTTCAATTGAATTAAAATTAAGCTTATATTTTGGCAATCCCCCGCAACGGCGCCAAAAACTTGATCGATAAAATAACAAGTGCATTATTCTGCCGATTGTAATTAAAATAGGGGTTTTATGCCTAGTATCGATCTCGAGGACTACGTCAGATAATACAAGCTTTATGATAATTCAATTAAACAAAAGCAATTGGGGGTTTGGAAATTGTTTTTACAATTAAAAGTTGCAATAATAAAAATAAAGCAAAAGATAGAATAGGGTTCTGACAGATATGAGAGCATACTAGGGGTAGTATATGAATTGCCTTGTAACAATATCAATTCTTATTTCACAGACATGGCTCAAGTTATCAAGTTCATGATTGGAAATTTGTTTACTCCTAAATCCTTAGTGAGAAAACATCTTAATCACATAACCTAATTACTATGTCCATAGGCAATTAGTTTGAAATCAAGCATTGAAAATAATGTCAAGAGTGTTCCAAGTGCAACAGGGTATTCCTAGTCCTAGGTGATATCTACTGAAGCATTATCGATCAAATTGCGTTAACGATGGTTTGTCCGACCTAATGTTAACCGTAAATCTAAATCAATTTGTCCGATTGAAAAAGTAGTACTAACACTGAACGATAAAACTTGATTAATAAAATAAGTACTTATGTCATTCAAATAACAGGAAAAATATCATTACAAAAGCAATTCAGGGACACCCTCTAGCATTGGGGGTTTAGCTACTCATAATAATCAGAGAAATTATAATGTAGAAATTAGACATTACAAGATAATAGGGATGCCTTGATCTTCAATTGCGTCTGCACATGAAAACCTTCAGTTCTCCCTTGTGTTCTTGATCTCCCAATTTTCGATCATAATTTCCTTCTCAATTCCAAAAATTCCCTTTTTCTTTCTCAGAACACATCTAAAATACTCCCAGGTCTAACACATCAGTAAGAAATTACCCAAAATACCATCAGGGGTCACCAATGTCATAAAAATAAGAAAAATAGGAGCTAACACGTCCAAGCCAACACGGGTCGTGTCAGGCGACATGGGCAGCCGTGTTGGCTCCCTGTTTCTAATCAAACAAAACTAACTTTTCCCAGACTTTCTGACACAGGTCGTGTCAGCTGACACAGGCACTCGTGTCAGCCCCCTGTCCACACATAAACATCATCTTCTAGGTTTCCTCCTGACATGGCCCGGATCAGGTGACATGGGTGGTCGTGTCAAGCCACTGGCTTGCTTCTAAAATCTCCTCTAACTTCCCAAAATCTCCAATTTCTTTACCCGAGTCCTTTGGTCTTTTTCGTATGGACCTGAAATCATCAGAATTACAACCAAACACGTAAAATGCAACAAAAACATGACATAACACTAGAAAACATAAAATTCGAGAAAAACATAAATACAATATAATTTACTCAAAAATAATAAAAATACTTAAACAAACATTATCATTCGTGGATGAAATGCCGAACAAGTGACGGAAACACAATAAAAATGGTGACCAATCAATATACCCCTAGGTCTTTACCTTAGCACCTTTTCCTTAGAAACAAAATTATTGCATAACACAAATACTAACAAGAGGTTCCTGTAGAGTACTACAGATGCTTAGAATTCTAGCACCTTCCCTAGGTATAATCAACCCTCGAACCTTATATTCTCTTAGCTTTGTTGTTACAAAACGCACTTAGGGTTTTCTTCGATCTTTACCTTTTCCTTTAGATAAATCAAAGCTTGGTGGTGAACTTCATGATTTGTGATTTAAGTTAATTCAGTAGCTTGATATTCGGTTCTCACCACAACAAGTATTATAGATGTTTTAGGTGCCAACACCTTCCCTTTGTGTAACCAACCCCTTTACCTTGTCTCTGTTTTTATTAGTTCTTGTTTTAGAACTTCTTTAGGTTTTATTCGTTATTTTCCCTTTCCTTTGGATAAAATAAAAGTGTGGTGGCGACTCTTGTTTTTTGAGTTAAGTTAATCAATAGCTTAATCTCAAAATTTCCCGCTATAGAGGTGAGACGAGAGAAGATGAAAAATTGGTGGGCAAAAATAATTAGAATCGTATATATTTTAAAAGTTTGGATAAAGTAATGTTTTATAGAAACAAGAGCATTTGGAAGGAAAGTTAGGTTTTGAAGGGAGAATCCATAGAGTTGCTTGATTTGCTATTGTTGCTGGAAATCTAAGGTAAGAGGGAGAAATGACTCTCAATATGAGTGTATTGCATGATGGGGTAGAGAAGAGAGGTCCTTGCTCTCATTATGGTTCCATGATTTTACTTTGATGAATGTTTGTTGTGTTAGAAATATAGAATTTGATGATTGATTGTGATCATGCTTGTGTTTCTATGACTGAAATTATGTTTGAATTACCATGAATATGCATGTATAAAATTCTGACATTAATGAATGTTTGAGTGCTTGAATTGTGTACATGATTGTTGATGAAATTGTTGATGAATTTTTGTGAATTGTGATGAATATAAATTTGCAATATGTTGATGGTTGTGATAACATGCTACTGTTGTTAAATTTGCATTTTGAGTAACTTGATTTTGGGAAAATTGGTGAAAGTCATGTATGGAGGTTTAGGGATGAGACAAATGATGAAAGTATGGAGAAAATTTAGTTTTCTGAAAAAATTCATGATGACAATTGATTGATATCAAATGACAATCAATTGAAGATTTTTATTATTGGAAATTGTACCCATGACAATCGATTGCAACTATGTATTTTTGGAAAAAATTGATATGACAATTGATTTCCACAAAAAAAAGAATCGATTGCACAACTTGGAAACGTGATTTTTGGATAAGCCAATAGAGAACCATGTTTGATGACATTTGATTGTCTTAGGCTAAATTTTGAAATTTTGTGCTTTTGATTTTGTTTTATTGTCTGACAATTTTGGCAGTAACTTTCATTCTGTAAGTCCAAATGAGATTCTGTTCGAAGTGTTGGAAAACTAACACACATAGAAGCCTCATGGTAGTGATTGGTGAAATAATGGAGTTGTAATCATGTGTCTACTCTAGGAATGTATGTGATGACATGTATGATTAGTTAATGAATCTCCATGTTTTCTTAATGATGTGTTGATTTTATAATGAAATAATATGATTGAATGCTTGTGAATATGCATTTGTTGAGTTGTTCTTCTTTGGTGTTGTTTATTAATTGTCGTGACATTGATTAGTTTTTGCATATGGTGAATGATGTTCTGCATAATGGTGAAATATGCATGGTGATAATTATGGTGATTCTTTTGGTGATAATGCATGTTTTTGAGAGTCATGCATCGTGGTATATGGACTTCGGTCCAGTTTTGGTATGCTCTAGTTCTATGGTGGGGATTCAGGAGTGAGTAGCTGGTTTTATATAGGAATCAGTGAAATGTTACTTTTGGTGATGATGACGATTTGGTGTGCTTTGATCCTATGGTGGGCATTTAGGAGTGAGATGGACTTGAGTTATCCATAAATGGTACCACATGCATAAGTATCACGTCGTGTTGTGAGTCGCATTTCATATGTATATTTGCATATTATTATGAACGGGTATGAGACTATGGTGTTGTTGATTGTGTACTGGATGTGTCTTTTTGTTGAATGTTCTCTGCCTTAACATTCTTTACACTTTATATTGAATATTGTTTCTCAACCCCTTTGCTTCATGTTGTCCACCATGGACATATTGCAGATACTCAGGAGTAATCATTGATGTTGTGCGTGGAATGTGGCTTGTTGGAGCTGCTTTTCACTCTTATTTTATTCGCTTTATAATAAATTAGTGGTTTAGTGCTTTGATTGTGTAACATCAGAGATGGGAGTTATTATATTTTTAAAGTTAATGACGTTGTTGTTTTGGAGTTTATAACTCATTTATAAAGTTGTTATGAAATGTTTTTCCTTTGTATAGTTTCAAATGATTTGATGTGTTTTCAAAGGAATGTCATTGGTGACACCTTAAATTATCATGTAATGCTTTATTTATAAGTTTTGGTGTTTATGGTGTTGCATACAGGGCAATAGAATAAAGATAAAACAAACAGGATCATAGTCAGAAAAAGAAATTTGAAACCTCATAAATTATATGCGAAAGGTCAGAACAAGGGGAAGATAGACATAATTACCTATAACAAGGATAGTTTGACGACTCCTTATCCCCACACAGAAGCAAGACAAATTAATGGTACAAACAAGTGTAATCATTATTGTAGTTTTCATACTAAGGATTTTAGCCTCTAGATTAAGGACTTTTTCAATCCAATGATCACCTAAAATAAAATCTCCAATGTGACTGACATTGAGAAAGAAAATACCATAAGCACCCAGTTTGAAATCAATCATACAAACTGCTAAAATAAAAATTATAAAGGTCAGTTGCTTCAACAATCCTTTGACCGCTGAAGGTCAAGTAGTAATTAATGTGTTGTAGGTGGGCAATAAAATGAAAGCTAGTGATGTCTTGATCCTCATTGATTGAAAAAACTTGGTGGATATGGTTGGAAAGATTGTTCAGACTAAATATAACAACTCCTAACTTTAGATTCAAAACACTGATGGAAAAAGCTATTTGCAAATCAAAAACAAAAAGAAGGAGAGGAACATGTTTATGGAGACTCAAATGAACCACGACTACATAAGACCCATTTCACCATGGTTGGAAAAGGGATACCACTATGCTTGACCAATCGCGATGAGATAATGGGTGGTTGTAAGTATAATGCTTTCTATCGGTAGTCGTGTGACCAGAATTATAAAGTATGTAGTGTGCTACCTATCATAATGGTTACATTAAACAACTGTTGTGATATATACACCTAAGTTAATTATATATTATGTGGAATATTTATTTTGTCAATGCTCATTAAACATATAACCTTTCAATCTAATCTAGAAATAATAATATGATAAGTTAAGTTATATTAGAAGAACAAGTTACACTAATCAATGTTATACGATATTTCTTCAGCCCATTATCTGTATTTTACTCTTTAACGGTTAGATTCTGTTTCAATTCTCCTGGTTCTTCAACCCCCATTCCTGAATCTATAATTCTTTTTGCAAAATATTATTTACTTTGCAAACAAAATTAGAGATGAAGAAATGGGAGGTTGAAGAACTTGAAGTATTAAACCAAGATCTAATCGTTAAATAGTGGAATATGGATAACGGACTAAAGAAATCTTGTATAACACTGATAAGTGTAATTTGTTTTCTAATATAATTTAGTATCTCATAATACAATTTTTAAATTCAACCCAAAATGTTATATATTCGATAAGGGGATAGAAAAACACTAAAATCACATAAGATATAATAAACTCGTCTTCTAAACAAACCTTAACAACAACATTCATCAACAATAAACCTTAAACAATATACAAGATACAACAAACAACTTTTATAACAATAAAAAATCATCTATAACATACTGTAAATAACATACACTATATAAATTTTATTACTAACAACAAACAACTTTTATCAACAACAACAACATATGAACTCATAAAATATTTCACAAACGTACTTGTCCAAGAATGGCATTCACAACAAAAGGCGGATGTGTTGGAACAAGATTGTTCATATCTCTTGGATTTTGATGATAACAAAGTATTTAGAGAGTAAATGGGTATACTAACATATGTTCAAATTTGAAGGATCACAAGCTTAGAATTCACTATGAATTAATCTTATTGAAAGCATATGTGGAGAAGAAATGGTACTTGGTCTGACTGATCAGAATCTGGTAACTCTGGTGTAGTTCATCAGCCTCTGAAGGTTCAAACTCTGGTATAGTGTTCCATCCTCTGATGATAGCTCAGACTTTGAAGCAAAATGTGTCTCTGATCTGTACCGTAAACCAAAAGCAGAGATGTCTTATCAAAGCACCATATTTTTAGGAAGAATCAACTAGGGTTTCATTTTGCAAGGCTCAAGGAATGGTGATGTGACATCTTCAGTCTATTCTACTTTTTTATAGACACTTAGTACTTGGAAAGGTGATGTGAACATTGCATTTATTTAATGGATAATGCTTTTAACTAGATACATTCTCTAGCGTCTCTGTTGGCATGCATCTTCACTAAGTTTGCTCTTATGTTTAAACCCTCCAACAACTCTTTCTCTACCTCTATAAAAGGAAGCTGGAGATTTGAAGGAAGGTAACAACAATAATACGTATTGAAATATCTTGAGCATAACTTTGAGCTTTAGTTGTAAATGTTATTGCATAAGATCTTAAGATTTCTTATCTTTGTATATCTTAGAAATATTAAGAAGTTAAGAACCTTTGTGGTTGTGGCACAACTATTATACTTCTGATTGTGTATCTAAGTATAGTAGTTATCTTTTCTACTAAACTATATGTTTAAAGTAGAGGAAGTATCTTGCTTGCATGCTTGAGCATTGAAGTCTCTTGTCTGTGTACTTGAGCAGTGAAGTCTCTTTCTAGATTGATTGAGCAAAAGTCTCTTGCAAGTTTGTTTGAGCAGAAGTCTCTTTCTAGGTTGAATGAGCATTGAAGTCTCTTGCAAGTGTTCTTGAGCAAAATAAATTATGTTTGGTTATAGTTAAAAGCTCTTGTTGAGGCAAAGGGATTGGACTACTCTCAGTTGAGTAGAGGAACTAGGATAATCTTTGTGTGTTGTTTGCTTTTACTTCTGATCACTTTATTTCCGCTACTATTATCATTTCTAATATCAAACTCTAAATGTGGTTCAGATTCTGGAGTTCAATTATCATACGTGAAACAAATTTTTGGTATACACAATTCAACCCCCCCTCCCCTTTGTGTATTTTTCTCACCATCGGGATGTAACTAAAGTTTGAGCTGCAAACTTGTGTTAAATTTGAATGAATGTCATTCTGAGTCTTTCACACAAGTTCGCAGTGCTCACTTTAGCTTTATCCACGTTATATATTTTTTCATAGCAACACAAATCATTTATAAACCATACCCATAATATGGAGTCTCTTGAGTTAACTTTTTTTAATTCACCTTTTCTAACTAATGGTCAAATTGTATTAACATGACATTGTAATTATAACATATGCAGAAAGTTCACTTCTATAATTCAAACACTTCTATAATCCATAAATCAATAGAAAGTTCACTCATCTTAAGTTATACATATCATATTATCCTACAAAAAGTATGAAAGAAGCTATTTTAAAACATAAACAACAAAGTTCACTTCTTAGGTTATCCATTCACTTATATTAAGTTAACTTCTAAACATATTTGAAAACATAAACTATTGAACCATGTGAAAACCTCTATAATATATTGTGAACACTAACTTGTAATGTAACCATTTCCTAAGATTTGATGGAGTTAAATCACATTCTGAAAGCTTTAATGCCAGAAAGGTAACCATTCAAAGAAGACGACTTTGCTGCATAAGTTTGGTGTTTCCATTTTGCATGTTTGTGAAAAAAAATTGTCGAAGCGTTAATAGATATTAGAATATATGAGAGAGACAAGTAAGAGAGATGTTAGGGTTTTGTTTTAAGAGAGACAATTGTTATATATTGAAGCGAGATACCTTCGCTTATATATATATATATATATATATATATATATATATATATATATATATATATATATATATATATATATATATATATATATATATATATATATATATATATATATATATATATATATATATATATATATATATATATATATATATATATATATATATATATATATATATATATATATATATATATATATATATATATATATATATATATATATATATATATATATATATATATATATATATATATATATATATATATATATATATATATATATATATATATATATATATACACACACACACTTTTCACTATGGCCGATAATAAGAATTGTGATGAAATATTAGCACCTTATACCATGGTTGATAATATACGTCGTGATGAAATATAAAGACAAGTTCTTTTTTAACGAAAAATCAAAAATTGTTGGTGTTGGAATTCGAACTCTTACACTTTAGATACATATATTTCACTGCAGTTATTAACATTGACCGTAGTGAAAATGTCTTTTAGTAAATTGGAAAAATAAAAGACGCTAAAAAATGAGTTATTACTAAGATTAATAGAACGACTGTAATAATATGATATTACGAATGATATATTTTGCAGTATTGAACGCTAACCGATCGAAAAACACTGAGAAGAAAGAGAGTTATAAGAGTGCAATTGAGAAGATAAAACAAAAAAAGAGAGGACGAGGAGGAAGATAGATCGTACTCCGGTAGGATTGTTTCTAAAAAATAAAAATAAATAATAGGCTTAGCCATGGGTCAATCCAACACATTAGCATATCTAAAAATTTATCAACCCATAACTTGGCCAAAAAGAGTCATCCAAGAGAATAATAGGATTGGTTATACAGGCATAATGAGCCTCACTCAAATATAAATAGGTCAGATTAAGTCACTATCAATCAACAATAATAATCTCTTTTATTTGTAAAAAAAAGAACATTAATATTTTATTTGTATTATAAAAAAAAGTCATAATTTAGTATTCTTTACAATTTTCTCTTTAAAAATAATTTAATTTTAAAATTTATTTTAAAAAATTGGTTTACACCACTGGTATCCGCCTTATTAGACTCGAATAATTCAATTTAAAAGTTAATTCTGATATTAAATGATTCTAACCTCATCCCAATCACAATTACAAAGATTAAACTTTCTTCTAAGTGACGGAAGGTGATAAAATTTTGGTTCTTCCGGATACTATGACTTAAAAATGCTTTAGAAAGAAGAGAGTCAAGAAAGTGGACTTTTTCAACTTTCTCTGTCAAAGTCTAACCAATAGTACCAAATCATCATCATAATAGCCGAAAATGAAAGTCTCTTTTCCAACCAAATCATCAAATTTCGTACCTCAAATCAAGTGATACATTAATTAATGTTTATGTTGAGAAATGTTTATTATACGCGTTATTATCTCTCCCTATGATACTTTTTATATGCATATTTTCTTCGTCACTTTTACGCATAGATACCCTTCGGGTGTGGTTAAGGGGGCATAGTTTGTGTATGAATATTTCTATTTCTTCTGAATTAAACTGGGTAGTTCATTTGTTAAAGAATTATTTTAAAATTAATCATTCTTAAAAGTTAATTAAGATAATATTAATTGTTTGATTAAATTACAATTTTGATTCTTCAATTTAATTCTATTTAAGAAATTAATCTTTCTATTTTAAATTCAAACAATTTTAATCTCTTTCTATATTTTATTCATAAAAAATCATAGAGATGATTTCTTTTTTAACTTATATTTTTATCTATAAATTTATATATATATATATATATATATATATATATATATATATATATATATATATATATATATATATATATATATATATATATATATATATATATATATATATATATATATATATATATATATAATAATTTGTCATGTTTCACAATAGACAAATCATTTAATAAATCGAAACATCGTTAATTTAAAGTGAAAAGGAGAAAACAAAACTGTTTAAAATTAAAATAGATAATCAATTTTGTGAATCAAACAAAATAGGGAGACCAACACTGTAAGTACACCAATTTTTTTTCAATTTTACCTTTTAATTAAGGCAATACTCCTCTTATTCTTAATATAAGAAAAAATGGAGAAAAATTTGTTAAAAAAAGTTATCTTAATAGATAGGAAGTTGACTCCCGTATTGAGAGGTGATAAGTTTAATTATCGATATTGATATCAGAAAATCATTAAAGGCTAATATGTAATTATTTTTGTACTCTTAGAAAATCTTAAAATCATCCAAACACTTATGAGTCATCGAAGCCGAACTTACTTTATTTTTTTTAAAATGGAGATAATATGAAAATCAGATAAAAAAACCGTAAAATCTATTAAGAATTGGTAAAGTCAATTAGACATGATAATAAGGCGGTTCGGAGACAAAATTTACCTATGCCAAACTCAAATTTGAATCCCCAAACAGTCCTCATTATCTGTCTCGATCCTCAACGAGGATGAAGAACTAAAACCCAAATTCGTCCCAAACGGGTTCGGATTGGATTCGAGTATCCCCGTTCTGCCACCATCCATTAAGTGAAATCAATTTTTTAATAAAAATATATTTTTCCAACATCAAATTACATTACGAATGATAAAATAAAACAACCTAAAAAATTTTGTACATACATTTCAAATATTTTAAATAATAAAAGCAAATCAAAATATCAAAATATTGACCATATATTGAAATCAGTTATGTTATATACATTATTGTTAATATGTGATGACAAATGTGTCTTTGAAGAAACATAAAAGACACATTAATGTATCCCTTAAAGTTATTTGAATTGAATTGATTTGTGATACATGGAAGGAATTAAGTTGATGAATAACTTGCGACCACCATGATCCAATCATTTCAATTCATTAAAGATAGTGACTTGATGCTTCTAATGAATGGTGCACAATTATGATATAAGATTGAAACATCAAGTTGTCACATGAGTCAAGTTGGAGATTGTTAGATTAATTTATTAATCCCTTAAATATGACTCATGTAAAATTAAAGATTGACTTAAATAAAAGATACCTTAATGTGATGATTATTTAGGTTGATGGATAATAAGTCAACGAGGGTTTTTATTTTGAATTTCAAAATAAAATTTAAATCTATCTTCTCTCTCTTCATGGCTATTGGAACATGACTATTAGGATAGGATATGACTGTTGGAATAAGATGCCTATAAATAGGCACCATTAAGAAAGTAACAACAACGGTTCTTATTCTTTCTGGTTATCCCATAAATAAAGAAATGGAAATATCCTAATCATCAAAGATACAAAAAAGAAGAAGGAAGAAAGGAGAAAATCATTGAAACCAAAGATTAAGGATTGAACAATTGGAAATAAGATCGAGAACCGAAAAAGAATCGACGTCAAGAATCCGGGTACGTTTTTTTACTGTTTTTCTTAGAAATTGGAATAGTGTGAAAATCATGATATCAAGATCATAAATTATAAAATTTTCTAACAATCAAAACTAAATAGTAAAGTACATGATAAAATAAACGAGGCAGGTTTGGAGTGGGTACTAGTGTCTCATTACCCGACCTATCCTTATATATTGTAATCAAAGAAAACTCAAACCCGAACTCAAACTCAGTCAAAGAGGATTTCCCCATTAAATTCAGGATAGATTCTGATGGATACCCACGGATAGGGGTTATGTTGTCATGCCTAAATCCAAATTATTTACACTTTTTTTTAGTCTGATTGTATTTTACGTGGGTTCCACACAAAAAGAATCCACAATATCATATCTCTTCTTAAATGAAAAATAGAGAAACCTTTGATCAAAATCGGTGCTCCTATTAATCTTTTATTATGCATTTATCTGTAATTCATCATTTTCATCAAAGTTGACTATTAATCTTCCTCAAGTGAGTTTGTTGTTTTGTTTTATGATTTCATTTTCGTTCTAATGGGATGATTTTGTTTTTTTCCTTTTATAATTTCTTTCTTGTATTTTATTTTTTCTTTAGAATTTGTTGATTTGCTTATATAGCACAATGATGATAATGAATTGAGGTCACTGGTAAAATGGCGAACCTTATAAAGACAGAAAACATGTTGTAAATTCGACACACTGCATTTAAACATTGAAGGAAAATTGTGTTTGAGATTATTGTTATGATATTTTTAATGGATGGTTTTTTTACTTTAAAAGAAATTAATGATAATTCATAAATATTATTCAAACTTTATTGAGCAAATGAGAGTTGTTTATGTTGAGTGTAATCCAAGCTATCATAATGCTAGGTTGTTATACTAATTAATGTTAGTTAGAGTTAGTAATTTTTGTTTGGTTTTAGTTTGTTATGTGTAGTGACTTGTTGCACAATTAACAAAGGTTGTACGTAAACAATCACCAAAGTTTAATGCAATTCAATCCTTCTCTCTCTCTCTCATTTCTAATAATTTTTTTTGTTCTCTTCCTCTTCAATTTTCTGTTTTCTCCAATAAATTGGTATCTAGAGTTAAGTCAATCCTTGAAAATTCATGTGATTGTTTAAGGTATTAATCATTGTGGGTCATGGAACCTTTGTAGCACACCTACATATTCTTGAGAGCAAGACTTGGGAGAAATGGTTGACTCAAACGAAGGTGATTTTTGGTGCACAAGATGTTAGTGACATGGTGAAGATCTGACTAGAAATCTTTCATGTTGATTGCGAACCTTGAAAAATCAAATGAAGCAATGTGGTAAGTCTCTCAAGGAGGCGAAAATCATTGAGAAAGTATTGAGAACATTGAATCCCTTCTTTGATCACATAGTAGTGACCATTGAAGAAACTAAAGACCTGGATACCATGAATATTGAAGAGCTACAAAGTACACTTAAAGCCCATGAGATGAAGATAGCTTAAAGAGAAACTGAAAATATAAGATTAACAAGCACTTATTTCCAAATTTAAGAAGTCAAAATCAAACAAAGACAAGTGGAAGAATAGAATCAAGAAGTACAAGAGTGGTGAGTGTAAGAACACAGATTGTTTCTTAGTAATATCTCTATGTTTTGATGATAACTCTTATGAAATTTTGTATTAAAGAATTATATACTCTAAAATTGGTTCATGAATATTTGCTGCAGATAATTAAAGTATATATACATCCAAGAGCAAATTAATCTGAACATAGAACTATGGAAGGCTCTGAAGAGTCAGAATCATCTTATAGAAGAATCTGAGCGCTGTCTGTAGAAGAATCTGAAGCATAAGCTACAGAAGAATCTGAAGCAGAAGCTGCAGAAGGATCTGAAGCAGAAGACTCTAATAGATCTGAAGAATCTGAAGCGTTGAAGAACTTTGTATGAGAGTTAAGAAGCACAGTTTTTCAGAAGACTCTGAGAGTACTACACGTTGTATGTATTGAGGATCTGATTCATAAAACTCTGCTAGAACTACACGCTAAAGCACACTTGCTGCATTACTCTGATTCAGCAAAATCTGATGGGTATCCAAGACTCTGATCATGCAAAATCTGATGGTTAACTTTGCTGAAAAGAAATACTTGTTAAAGAAGAATTCAAACTAATATCCTTTGATTTGGCTCAACGACTCTTTCCTCTTTCATGCTTGACACTAGAACACAGACCAAAAGCATTTCTCTGTGCATTCTACTTCCAGGAAAGGTCATGTGATGTAAAGGCAAAAAGGTTCAGGCCTTTTCAGTACACAGCCTCCAACGTCAAGAATTTGTGGACTACTGTGCATATAAAAGCAAGTCTTCCTCATCTTCTTTAATAGAACAAAAACAACCAACGAATCTTTGATAGAAACTCTTACAAGTTCTCATAAAATATTCTTATTGCTGAGTTTATTCTTTTGTTCTTAACATTAAATGAAAAATCACTGTTGTGATAAAGCTTGTCAGAAGCATTCATACACTTGTATTAATCTTACATTTTATTGTAATAGTTCCTTAAGAAGATCCAGTTGGGATCAGTAGTTCTTGAGAATACTTTGAACAGTTGTTCTTAGTGCTTACTATTGTAATCAGTTGATTAAATAGTGGATTAAGTCCTTGTTTGAGAAAGGCAAATCACTCTAGATAGGGTGGACTGGAGTAGTTGAGTTCAACGAACCAGGATAAAAATACTTGAGTTTTTACTTCTAAGTTTTATCTTCATACTTATTCAACCCCCCCTTCTAAGTATTTTCTCACCTTCAGTTGGCATCAGAGCTCCGGTTCTGTGTGTGCTACCACTTCACAGTGACAGAAAAGACCCAGTGAGAAAAACTTTGATACTTATATTTGGTTGTTTATAATGGCTGATGTTTCAACATCTAACAAGTATGAAGAAAGAGACAGAATCAGTACTAAACCCCCTATGTTTGATGGGGAGAAATTTGATTATTGGAAAGACAGGATTGAAAGTTTTTTCCTTGGTTATGATGCTGATTTATGGGATTTGGTCATAGATGGATATGTTCATCCCATTGATGGGAATGGCAAGAAAGTAGATAGAAAATCTATGACAGAAACCCAAAAGAAGGAATTTAGAAATCACCACAAGGCTAGAACAATATTGTTAAATGCAATATCTCACACTGAGTATGAAAAGATTACAAATAGAGAAACTGCATTTGACATGTTTGAGTCCTTGAAAATGACTCATGAGGGAAACTCTCAAGTCAAGGAAACAAAGGCTCTGGCTCTAATTCAGAAGTATGAAGCTTTCAAGATGGAAGAAGTTGAATCTGTTGAAGCCATGTTCTCCAGATTTCAAATACTTACAGCTGGACTAAAGGTTCTAGATAAAGGTTACTCTACTGCTGATCACGTGAAAAAGATCATCAGAAGTTTACCTACCAGATGGAGACCTATGGTGACTGCGCTGAAAATGGCTAAAGATCTGAACCAAATTTCCTTGGAGGAACTAATCAGCTCACTAAGGAGCCATGAAATTGAACTTGAGGAAGATGAGCCTCAAAAGAAAGGTAAGTCAATTGCCTTAAAATCTAATAAATCTGCTAAAGTGTTCCAGGTAATAGAGGAAAGCTCTGAAGAATCCTCATCTGAAGATGAAGATGAATTATCCATGTTGTCCAGAAGAATAAACAAACTCTGGAAGCATAAAGGAAAGAAGTTTAGAAACTTCAAGAAGCCTGACCAAAGAAAGGAATCTTCTGGATACAGAAGATCTGGCAAAAAGGAGGTTGTCTGCTACGAATGTAAAGAACCTGGGCATTACAAAAATGATTGTTCAAAGCTTCTGAAAGAAAAGCCTAAAAGAAAATTTGATAAGAAGAAGAAGGTTCTAATGACAACCTGGGATGATTCAGATACATCTGAATCTGAATCTGAGGCAGAAGAAGAATGTGCCAATGTAGCATTGATGGCAGACATAGAAGATCAGGAGGAAGGAATTTCAGGTTCTGAATCTGACTCTAACGCTGAAGAGGTAATGGCTAAACTCACTAAAGATGAACTTATCAAAGTGTTATCAAAGGTTCTGAAGAGCTATAATAATATTAAGCTCAAATACAAGGAGCGTCAAAGCAATCTTGTATCTGAGATTAATATTCTCAAATCAGAAGTGGCTGAGCTAAATGAAAAGAACTTAAAAATGAAAAATCATTTTGAATTAGCTCAACAAGACTCTGATTCTGAAACTGAGTCTGAATGCAAAGATATTTTAGAAAAGTATGACTACAGCTTTCAGAAGTTTCTTGCTAAAAGCATAGACAAAAGCAAAATGGCTTCTATGATCTATGGAGTTAGCAGAAATAACAGAAAAGGAATTGGATATAAATTTTCCTCTGATTTAAATCCAAAACCTGTTGATAAAATTATCATCAAGAAGACTCCTTTATATTTCAATTTTAAATTTGGTCACTTGAATGATATTGAACACACTCGTTTTGAAAAGAACATTCATGTGTTTAAATCTAAGGCTAGTCAGAATAAACCCAATGTTGAAAAACAGAAGTTTAGACGAACCTTCGGAGCAACTAACCCAAAAGGACCCAAGAAGATCTGGGTACCTAAGAGTAAAATAATTCCTGTTGCAGATGTTCTTAGCAGCAAGGTCAGGACGCCAGTCATGGTACCTGGACTCTGGATGCTCGCGACATATGACGGGAGAAAGGTCTATGTTCCAAAGTCTGGAGCTTAGATCTGGAGGTGACGTGAAATTTGGAGGGAAACAGAAGGGCAAGATCATTGGATCTGGCACTATTGGAAATGGTAACCTTCCCTCTATTACTAATGTTTTACTTGTAGAAGGATTAAAGCATAATCTATTATCCATAAGTCAATTAAGTGACAATGGTTATGACATAGTCTTTAATCAAAAATGTTGTAAAGATATTAGTCAAAAGGATGGCTCAATCCTATTTAGTGGAAAGAGGAAGAATAACATTTATAAAATAAATCTTTTAGAACTTAAGGTTTAGAATGTTAAATGCCTCTTGTCTGTTAATGAGGAGCAATGGGTCTGGCACAGAAGATTAGGGCATATTAATATGAGACGTATATCTCAGATTAATAAACTTAATCTTGTCAGAGGACTTCCTAAGTTGAAGTTCACCTCAGATGCTCTTTGTGAAGCATGTCAAAAAGGAAAGTTTTCAAAATCATCTTTTAAATCAAAAAATGTTGTTTCTACTTCCAGACCATTAGAATTACTTCATATTGATCTGTTTGGACCAGTGAAAACTGCATCCATCAGAGGCAAGAAGTATGGATTAGTCATTGTTGATGACTATAGTAGATGGACATGGGTAAAGTTCTTAAAACACAAGGATGAGTCACATTCTGTGTTCTTTGACTTCTGCAAACAAGTCCAGAATGAAAAAGATTTCAAAATTATAAAAGTCAGAAGTGATCATGGTGGTGAATTTGAAAACAAATATTTTGAAAAATATTGTAATGAAAATGGCATTGCTCATGATTTTTCCTGTCCTAGAACTCCACAACAGAATGGAGTTGTAGAGAGGAAAAATAGAACTCTGCAAGAAATGGTCAGAACCATGATCAATGAGACTAATCTGGCAAAGCACTTTTGGGCAGAAGCAATCAACACAACATGTTACATTCAGAATAGAGTGTCTGTAAGACCTCTTCTGGAAAAGACTCCCTATGAATTGTGGAGGAACAGAAAGCCCAACATTGCTTATTTTCATCCTTTTGGATGTATTTGTTATATGTTGAACACTAAAGAGAATCTTAGCAAGTTTGATTCTAAAGCACAGAAGTGTTTCATGCTTGGATATTCTGAACGCTCTAAGGGCTACAGAGTATACAATACTGAAACACAGATTGTGAAAGAATCTATACATGTTAGATTTGATGATAAGCTTGGCAATAAAAAGCCAAAGCAATTTGAAAGTTCTGCAGATAGAGAAGTAGTCTTCACAGACTCTGAAGGCTCAGAGGCAGACAAAGCTCAAGTGAAGGAACCAGAAGCAACGCCAGATGCAATTCCGTTGACTTCTCAGATGAACAACATAAACATTTCTGAAGAATCAACTGTTAGAGGATCATCTTCCAGAATCAAAGCTTCTCATCCAGAGAATGTGATCATTGGAAAGAAGGATGACCCTATCAGAACAAGATCCTTCCTCAGATCCTATGAAGCATCATTATTTGGATTGGTGTCAGTAATTGAACCAACCACTATGGATGAAGCTCTGCAAGACAATGACTGGATTATTGCCATGCAAGAAGAGCTAAATCAGTTCACTAGAAATGATGTGTGGGACTTAGTTCCAAGACCAAAAGGATTCAACATAATTGGAACTAAGTGGGTCTTCAGAAATAAGCTTAATGAGAAAGGAGAAGTTGAAAGAAATAAGGCAAGGCTTGTTTCTCAAGGGTACAACTAACAAGAAGGTATTGATTACACTGAAACTTATGCTCCAGTGGCAACGTTAGAATCTATACGCCTTCTTATTTCATTTGCTGCACAATATAACATCACTCTATATCATATGGATGTTAAAAGTGCCTTTCTAAATGGTATTATAGAAGAAGAAGTTTATGTTCACCAGCCTCCTGGTTTTGAGAGTGAAAAATTTCCAGAACATGTTTTCAAACTAAAGAAATCTCTGTATGGTTTAAAACAAGCTCCCAGAGCTTGGTATGAGAGGTTAAGCAATTTTCTTCTGGAGAAAAATTTCATCAGAGGCAAAGTGGACACAACACTCTTTTGTAAAACATTTAAGAAAGATCTTCTAATATGTCAAATATATGTGGATGATATTATATTTGGATCTACCAATACTATGCTGGGAAAGGAGTTTGCTCAATGTATGCAGGCAGAATTTGAAATGAGCATGATGGGAGAATTGAGATTCTTTCTGGGAATTCAAGTCAACCAAACTCCAGAGTGCACTTACATTCATTAGACCAAATATGTTAAAGAACTTCTGAAGAAATTTAACATGACTGATAGTAAGATGGCAAAGACTCCCATGCATCCAACTAGTCTACTAGGCAAGGAAGAGGTGAGTAAGAAAGTAGATCAGAAACTCTATAGAGGTATGATAGGATCTCTTCTCTACTTAACTGATTCTAGACCTGACATTCTGTTCAGTGTATGCTTATGTGCAAGATTCCAATCAGATCCTAGAGAATCTCACTTAACTGCTATTAAGAGGATTCTAAGGTATCTGAAAGGTACTACTAACGTGGGTCTGTGTTACAGAAGATCTGATAAATATACATTAGTTGGATTCTGTGATGCTGACTATGCTGGAGACAGAGTAGAGCGTAAAAGTACTTCTGGAAGCTGTCAGTTCCTTGGAAGTCATCTGATCTCATGGTACAGCAAGAAGCAACCCACAATTGCACTTTCTACAACAGAGGCAGAATACATTGCTGCTGCTGGATGTAGCACGCAGATGCTCTGGATGAAGAGTCAGTTAGAGGACTATCAGATCTTTGAGAGTAATGTATCTATCTTCTGTGATAATACTTCTGCTATATGTTTGTCTAAAAATCCAATTTTACACTCTAAGGCAAAACATATAGAAATTAAACATCATTTCATCAGAGACTATGTTCAGAAGGGTATTATAAACTTAGCTTTTGTTGATTCAAATCATCAATGGGCTGATATTTTTACAAAACCCCTTTCTGAAGATAGGTTCAAGTTTATTCTGAAAAATATTGGTATGGATTTTTGTCCAGAATAATATTTATCAGAGGCAAACTTCTCAGATGCAAAATGCTTAATGCTCTGAAGTATTTCATCTGTTAATTTATTCATTTTCTTGAATTATTTTACTTGTGTAAATCTGAACTAACAATGCTCAGAGGATCTGAACGTTGTCTAACGTTTCATTTCTCAAGAGATTTCAGAAGCACAAGCAAGCAAACACGTGTAGCTCAGAAACTGAAAAGGTAGAGTGCACTTTACTGAATTAACGTTTGAAGTACTGCTTTGAAAATCTGACTTCTCTTGATTTTCCCCCCATCTGTCAGAATCATAATTGTTGTGCAATGATGTTTTTACTTTTTCATTTAATGTTATGTGAAGCGTGCCTATGTGACTGTCTGTGTATCTGATTTTATCTATAAATATCATAAATCACACCATTTCACACTTTTCACCTCACGAACCTTTTATGCATTTCTGTCGTCTCTTTGCTCTCCATCTGAACCCTAAACCTAAAACCTCTCACTCAAGAACATCAATGGCATCTTCTTCATCAACATCTGCTCAGATGCAATCAACTATTGCTGTTTCTTCTCCTAATGCTGAAGCTTACAAAGAACCTGTGAGAACTCTTCTCACTCCAACTATAGAACTGGAAGTTCTGAGTGAATGCTTCATAGAATTTGAGTCCATTGAAGAAAATGGATTTAATCTTTCCTCAACCATCCAAACTCAGAGTTGGACAAAGTATTTTGACAGGCTTATGGGTCCTGTTTATCCAACTTTGGTGAAAGAATTCTGGATACATGCTCAGGTGTGCCCTAAATTCATCCATTCTTCTGTCCTTGGAAAGGAGATTGTGATTACTGAGAAGCTGATCAGACAACTCATTGGGTACTCTGGAACTGATGGTGAAACCAGTCTACAATCTGCTCGTGTGGATCTTGTTGATGTGTTTCAAGAAGTTACTATTTTTGGGGAACCAACTAGCAAAGTAAGGGAACTGAAGCCAGTCTACAGGATCTGGGCCAAGATTTTCATGAGTTCCATCTTTCACAGAAAATCATCAAATTCCCCAGATTATGTCAGTGCTGAACAACTATACTTTATGTTCTGTATGAGCAAGGGAAAGAAGGTGGACTTTCCTTATCTTCTGTTCAGTCACCTTCTGAATCATATAAAGGAAACAAGAGAAGATGTAAGAGTCAAAGCTGGAAAAGTTAGGAATTGGATTCCTTTGGGTAGACTGATATCAGACATTCTAACAGAGAATGGTCTTGTGAAATATATGTATGATACTGGATTGACAGAGGATCTGTCATATGTCATAGGTTCTATCATCAATGGTAATACTCTGAAGAGGATGAAAGTCATCACAGAGCTTGCCAGCAAACCTAAGAAAATTGCTACTAAGGATGTCAGCAACAGAAGGATTCCTGTTGAAGATTTTCCAATGTTCACTGCTGAAGAACCAAGGGAGATCATCTTATCCTACATAGCTGATTGTCTATTAAATGGTGTTCCTCTGCCTGTGAACATCGTCCAGAAGGAAGGAGAAGTTCTGCCCAATCCTGTTAGAGAAAGACGTTCAAAGAAGATTGCTGAAGAAGGATCTGAGGCTCAGCCAAAGAGAAAAGCCTCTGAAGCTGCTGCTAAGCCTCAGAAGGTAAAGAAAGTGAAACCCACTCCTCCAGAAGCAAGTCTGGAAGACATAAGAGAAACTATCAAACAGGTATTAACATCTGATCCAACTCCAACCATTCACTCTCCATTACCTTCACCTCCTCCATCACCTTCTAGACCACAATCATCTGTACCACCATCATCTGGAATTCATACATCTGAACCCCCTTCATCTCAAACTACACTTTCTCAACCATCTTCTGTACAAACTCCATCTGAACCACCTCAAACAAAAATCCAACCAGAACATCAACAACAAGAACCATCTCAGCCAGAACCTCAACAAAAACAACAACCAGAACAACAACAACAATTGCCAGAACATCACTCTCAACCCATTTCATCTGAACCTCCCCAACCAACACCATCTGAACATCCCTCAATAATAGAATAACCGTTACCTGTTCCAGAACCCTCAAATGACATTCTTGATCTGGAACCACTTGCAACCATGGTTGTCTTGTCATCCACCTCATGTCACTCCACTGATTCATCTGATTCTGAATCAGAAGTTCACTCACCCTCTTGTTTACACATTCCTGATCCACTCAAACCTGCATTTTCTGATCTATCAGCACCTGACCAAATAAATCATAGACTTTCACTTCGTTCAAATTTCAACCTCTCAGATTTTCAAAATTCATCATTTGAAGCTGAAATTTCACCAACCCCTACACCTCAACTCATCATACCACAACCATCTGAACCTCAACCATCTGCACCTCAACAATCTGCACCTCAACAATCTGAACCTCAACCATCCGAACCTCAACCATCTGAACAACCATCAGATCCAACACCTCCTAACACCACTTGTGAACAACCTCAGCCAAACTCTGAATCTGCTGAGCAAGTGACTCTTGAGGAATTTCTTTACCCCAACCCTAGATCAGATGTTGATAAACTGTTTGAAAATTTCAAAAAGGAAGTTCGTATGGGGATTGCACGTGTGGAAGAAGAGTGTTTGTTCAGTATAGACCCTGTTAAGTCTGAAGCTGCTTGGGATAAATTTATCTCTAAGTTCAACGTGGTGGCCTCTCATCTCAAGACAGTATGCGCTGAAGATGCTAAGGCAAAGTTTGCTGAGTTGGTAAGACAGACTCTGATGAGCATTCCCAAACCACCAGTGCTGCTTCTGGAAGCTGCTCCTGCTGAAGACTCTCCATCTGAAGACATTGCATCTGATATGGACATTGATGCATCTGCATCTGAAGTAATGGCTGACAATTCAGAACTTGTGAAAGAGGTTAAGGAAATCAAGTCCTGGATGATCAAACAAGAACAAACCACTGAAGAGATTAAGACTTGGATGGCCAAGCAAGAAGAGTCTACTACAAAGATCACAGATCTTCTGACCCTGATTGCATCTTGTCAACCCTAGTTTCTTTTCATGATTTTGCACTGCTGTTTTGAATCTGTTTTCTCTTGTTTGTTCGTTATCATCTATTATGTGAACCATCTGAATGAATGAAATTGTTTGCTTTTCTTTTCTTCTATTATCTTTTCTGTCTTTACACATCTTTTTGATTATGACAAAAGGGGGGAGAAAAAGAATCTGATTGTTCAATCCATAAGCAAATACTAAAATAAAATTCAGACATATTATTAACTATCTTTGAATTTAAGTCTTTCAGATTCTATTGTTTCATCTGACAAAATAAATTCATTGAAGTTATCCTGAAAGTTACCCAACCAGACTCTGATTCTTGAAGCAAATTGTACTATGAGTCTAAACGCAAAACCAGACTCTGTGCTTGAAAGAAGTCATCAGACTCTGATTAACCAGACTCTGTGTTTGAAAGAAGTCATCAGACTCTGATTCTGAAATACACTCAAGCAAAAAGGGAAGTATTCTTTTCCTTAGAGTATTAATTTCAGGGGGAGATTCTTAATCTCAGGGGGAGTTATAATTATTATTTTTTTATTATTGAACAAAATTTCTCATGTTTTGTCATCATCAAAAAGGGGGAGAATGTAAGAACACAGATTGTTTCTTAGTAATATCTCTATGTTTTGATGATAACTCTTATGAAATTTTGTATTAAAGAATTATATACTCTAAAATTGGTTCATGAATATTTTCTGCAGATAATTAAAGTATATATACATCCAAGAGCAAATTAATATGAACATAGAACTATGGAAGGCTCTGAAGAGTCAGAATCATCTTATAGAAGAATCTGAGCGCTGTCTGCAGAAGAATCTGAAGCATAAGCTACAGAAGAATCTGAAGCAGAAGCTGCAGAAAGATCTGAAGCAGAAGACTCTAATAGATCTGAAGAATCTGAAGCGTTGAAGAACTTTGTATGAGAGTTAAGAAGCACAGTTGTTCAGAAGACTCTGAGAGTACTACACGCTGTATGTATTGAGGATCTGATTCATAAAACTCTACTCTGATAGAACTACACGCTAAAGCACACTTGCTGCATTACTTTGATTCAGCAAAATCTGATGGGTATCCAAGACTCTGATCATGCAAAATCTGATGATTAACTTTTCTGAAAAGAAATACTTGTTAAAGAAGAATTCAAAGTAATATCCTTTGATTTGGCTCAACGACTCTTTCCTCTTTCATGCTTGACACTAGAACACAGACCAAAAGCATTTCTCTGTGCATTCTACTTCCAGGAAAGGTCACGTGATGTAAAGATAAAAAGGTTCAGGCCTTTTCAGTACACAGCCTCCAACGTCAAGACTTTGTGGACTACTGTGCATATAAAAGCAAGTCTTCCTCATCTTCTTTAATAGAAAAAAACAACCAACGAATCTTTGATAGAAACTCTTACAAGTTCTCATAAAATATTCTTATTGCTGAGTTTATTCTTTTGTTCTTAACATTAAGTGAGAAATCAATGTTGTGATAAAGCTTGTCAGAAGCATTCATACACTTGTATTAATCTTACATTTTATTGTAATAGTTCCTTAAGAAGATCCAGTTGGGATCAGTAGTTCTTGAGAAGACTTTGAACATTCGTTCTTAGTGCTTACTATTGTAATCAGTTGATTAAATAGTGGATTTAGTCCTTGTTTGAGAAAGGAAAATCACTCTAGATAGGGTGGACTGGAGTAGTTGAGTTCAACGAACCAGGATAAAAATACTTGAGTTTTTACTTCTAAGTTTTATCTTCATACTTATTCAACCCCCCCCCCCCCCCCTTCTAAGTATTTTCTCACCTTCAGTGAAGACAAGCCTGAAACATCAAGCAAGAATGATTAAGGGTGTGCGAATTATAGCAAAAGGAATTAGACATGTAGTCATGCAAAGGGATGATGGTAAGCTATCTGTGATCAAGAATGTGTTGCTAGTGTTAGATATGCAATGTGATTTGTTGAGTGTAAGCCAGTTTATGCATAAGGACTTTTGAATACTCATGGAGCTTGATTGTTTGAAGCTCTTTGATGATAAAAGGAAACTAATCCTAAAATCTTGCTTGTCAAGGAATACAATCTTCAATTATGCATCCAAAACTTTAAGTTAGGATGTCTAGATGCAACATTTCATGATCATGGGTTTGAGTTATGACATAAGAGGTATGGCCATTTAAATTACAAAAGCTTAAGCCAACTAAGTTCAAAAGGGATGATGATTGGAGTCCCTAAGGTGTATACATCTGAAAGTTCATGTACAATATGCTTGGTGGGAAAGGAAACCAGACTAGCATTCAAATCTAATATGATTATGAGAGCTAAAAAAGGACATGGTACAATATGCTCAAGTAAAGAAATGCAACACAACAAAGCAAAGGGAGTTCAATTGCTCATGACAAGCTCAAAGTGGAATCAACATTACCAAATCATCATGAACAAGTCCAAGTCCACTAAGGGCAGAAGTGAAACACAAATGGAAGACCTCAAATTCAAGATCAAAAAGGAAGGCAAGCACAAGAATGATCAAGTTCAATTGAAGAACCAAAGTTCAAACGACTATCTCATACTTCAAACAAGTGGAAAGGCATGATCAAAAAGAAACTTGTGGCACAAGGTACACATATGATTGACCTCTAAACATGCAAGGTAGAACCTCAAGTATGTTAACAAAAGCTAACAAGGCTTAAGAGGTGCTCAAGGGATCACTCATGATCATATCCCAAAAACTAGGTCAAGAAAGGATGTGTACACATGATCAAAACATCTTGAATTTGAAATATCCACCAAAAATAGAAGAAGACTCCAATAAATTCCAAATAAAATACCCAAAGCAAGTTGAATCAAGCCTAAGTCAGTGTGCAAAAACTCAAAGCAAGAGTCAATTCAAAACATCACCAACTAGGTCAAATAATGCAACTTGTCGAGCAAGCATCGAGGGTCCACAAAAAGCCAATGAGAAACAAATGGAAAATGATCATTAATACCTCAAACCAGCCCTCAAATATCCCTCAATCAATCACCTAAGTGTGAGAGGAAATTTGGTCCTTGGGGGTTTTCAAATGAGGGTCAATGATCAAGTTCAAAACAAGGCATAAACCACAAAACACCTCTAATCATAAATTCAATTAAAAATATTAAAAAGAATAGAAAAATAAAGTAAAAGAGTTGAAAAATAACTTAACATCTTGAAATAACAGGAAAACATTTTTTTAGGATTTTTGTGAAAACTAAAACTATTTTTAAATGATTTAAATTGAAATAACAAACAAAAGAAAATAAAAATAAAATAAACATGAAGGAGGGGTGTGCTAAGCAACCTGGAATGAACTGATTCGATTCACACGCGCAGGTGGGCCTCCAAAAGAGGGGTGGGATTAGCAAGAATCACTAAGCCCAGATCAAATGAGCTCAGATCTTAAGTGAAACGCTGAGTTTCACTAATACACGTGGTATTCAACATGCCAACACAACAAGTCAACGCCCAATCACCCTGGACACCTCAGCATCCAACCAGACGCAGGAGCTAGGGCTACGGTCGTCTTCTCCGGGAGCGCACCGGAGCTCAACCCTCAAACCTCCATAAAAATGCCAACATTCGGTACCATTTTAAAGGTCTCTCCACGTAGAACAAGAATCCACCCTCCATTTTTAGAAAAGGTCCTTCTAACATTAAGAAAACAGACCACGAAAAATCTCATACACAAACTGAAAATGATTTAAACATGCACAAAACACAACCCAACATTGCCTACAAGATGTAGGTCTTCAGATGCAAGACAAATGAACTCAAATGCAAGCTTGAAATGAAATATTCAGAAGATGAAAACCTACCTAACGGAGAAACTCTGTTGGTTCTTTAAATGCCCAGCAAACTTCACTCTGAAGCTTTCAGTCTCTTCCTTGTGCTTGTGGGATGGTGAAATGAGAAAAAAGTTGAAGAAAAATTCAAAGGGGACTTCTATTCGAAGAGAGAGAGTTTGTGTAATTTTTGAATGAAAAACCTCATATTCTATCCAGCTCCTTGCATTCTGAGCAATTAAGGTTTGATTATAGGTTATATATGGTGGATTTTAAAGTCCCATGCAGGCCCATGTTGCCTTATTCACTTGATTTCAAATTTTCCCAAAAAAGTCATTCTTATGTGCACATGGCTTGTAGCTCCTTGTACCATTCTCTTGGGTCAGCAAATGAACATTTAGGTGTGTGAAAATGAATTAGGGATGTTTGAGAAGTTGGATATCATCTTACACCAAGTTTGGACAAATGCTTCTTATGGTATGATATTTGAAAAAGTGGCTAGTAACAAGGATTCATGTTGGTTCAAATGAGGTAAAGATCATCATGGCTATCATATGATGATGTTATAGTGTGAAAAACACAAAAGTAACTTCACTTAGTAGCTTGTGATGAAAGAAACTCAAACCATGTCCAAAAATCAACCTTTCATGCTCATTAAGGCTTAAGTGATCCTATAATTCATCAAACATCATGGAAATTGGATTCAAGATGATGTTAAGGCAATGTGACACAACTTTCATGTGGAACAAAATTGGATCAGAAGTCATGAAGTTCATGGAATTGGTCATTGAAGTGAATGACCTATAACGAAGTTTCCAAAAATACCCTTGACTTGTGAAGACCATAACTTGAGCTCCACACATGAGAATGATGAGTTATATGACTTTTTAGAAAGCTAAGACAATGAGGAACAACTTTTTTGTTTTAGGAAATATGAGGAAGAGCTTGATTCCATGTGAAAAATGCCTTTGAAGTGAGTTGATTTTGAGTACCTCTAAAGTCTCTTCATCTGATGACACCAACTTGTTGACACCATAACTTGAGATGTCTAAACCCAATGGATGAGTTCTTGTACTAAAAAGAAATCTTGGAAGATGATGAACAAGTCTCATGTTTGATAGAAAGTGAGCCAAGACTTGTATCATAATGAATTTTGTCCTTGAAGTTAGAGATTAAAAGAGGGGATTTTACACTTAGAATCATCTGCAACCCTAATTTAGTAACTCCTTGAACTCCTGAGTCTTCTTGGCTTAACCTTAACATGACATTATAGATGACTTAAGATGACTTCTTGTGGATTTAATGATCAAGAACCAAGTCTTGAGCCCTCTCAAGTCCACAGTTGACTTTTGGTTGACCAGATGAAACTCTAACATCTTATCCACTGCCTAAGGTTCTTGCAAATGAATTGTGTGATCAAACAAACTCCATGGAGAACCATCTAGATGTCTATTGAACCCTTGAATCATGTCTTATCCAAATAGATGACCTCATGATCCTCTGATGATTCTCAAGATAGGAGGTGACATCCATACACACACTTCTCCTCTCAAGGAGCTTTGATATCCAATCTGATGATGAAAAACCCTTTTTGACATGAAAAAATACCCTTGCTTGAGCTTGAACAAGAAATATTCTCTCTTGAATGACAAATACAACCTCTTGATCCCCTGTCTAGAACCAATGCTATGCAAATGCAAATGCTAAATGATATGAAACATAAGCCAAGTTAAAAAGAAAAGGTTGGACAAATTTTGGGGTGCAATAGTAACAACCAAGAAATATAAGGTCAAGCCTATGACAACATTAAGCAAAGATGATAACAAGACAACTTGATGAGAACTGACAAGTTCCATCACTGGGGAAACAAACTTGATAAAGATATAGACAAATAATTAAGATCAATTAACAAATTGAACACAAAAAGCATGGTAACAACCAAGGTTTTATGATTTAACATTACAATGTTCAAAGATTATGAAGGTAACAACCAACAAGGGCAAGCATGAAACATGTGTAACAACAACATTTTCATCAATGGTATTCAAACAAAACTCATGCAAACAAGTTACAACTTGAATCAAACATGGTATATGAATCAATTAAAGACAAATTTAACACATTTAGTCATATTAAAGACATATTGATGACAATCAATCATGGATAGGCAAGAAAAGTAACAACAGTTCAAGCATGGATTCAAACTTCACAAAGGGAAAGATAAACAAGATTCATGGTAACTTTCAAGGCAAGAGACAACCCTAAACATGTTATGGTTCTAACAAGACACATAAAAAAGTAATATGGGGGTGAAGGATCATGTTCATGAGGTTACAACATCAAGAAGCATATCATGGTTCACAAAGAAGTTTCAAGGCATACTTTTCACATTCATGCATTTACAAAGAAAGTATAATCATAGTAAAGAAAAAGATCCAAGTGTTTTAAAACATATAAATATGTTATACATTAAAAAATGATTCATACAAGATTAATCTTACAAGAAAAATCAAGTACTATGTCAAGAAAGTTCATGAAAACCAAAGAAAACCCTAAAAAGGACCATGTCATTCAAGTGGGCCAAAGTATTTCAAAAATAAGAATTTTTGAATTCTTTCTTCACACATTGAAACTAGACATACTAAGGAGCATAGTGCAAAAAGAGTGGCATCAAAATTATTAAAATCAAAGAAGTTATGCACATTTGAAAACTAGGCACAAAACTAGGCAACAAAGGCAAAAAAACAAGGCAAGCAAAACCAAGGCAAGACAGATTTTGCAAGAAGTGTCATAACTCACTCAAAACTTAATCAAATTTGATGAAATAAAAAAGAAAATTGTGTATTTTTTCACAAGGAATCCAATGGTGGTGGTGGTTTTCTCAGATCATGCATCATGTGAAAGACTCGATAGCACCATTGAAAAAAACATGTTATGTGCAAGAGCAATGTGACAGTCCAATGTACATGTTCTAAGCAACAAGTAATGATTTAAACACAACATATGAAACATATAGATAGTGCTTATAATCATCATATATCAATAGACAAGCTAATTCAATAGATGGCATGTGTAGTGGCAAAAATAGCAAGCTTGTGCAAGAGTAAAGCAACAGACAAAAATGTACCAATTCAACATCAACTAAATGATCAAACATATCACATATGACCTATAAATGGTGTTTACAAACACCAATCATCTATGTCTAACCAGAATCAACAAGTTACATATTAAAATGACTCTTAAAGTAAGCTAACAAGCCAAACCAAAGGGACAATCATGAATAATCAAGTTTATGAGCAAGAAATGGTTCAAACATGACCTATAAAGTGTATCTAACATGTTCATAATCAGCGTACATCAATATTCAGCATGATCTTAAAAGTAGCAAGTTGGAACACTTACCTCTTGTAGCTTTTTCAAGTCAATGCACCAAATAAGAAAACTAGTTTATGGATGATGATCCAAACAGCTCCAATATGTTCCAAATAAGGTGTTCAAATGATGAGAACTCCTCCAAGATCATTGTCTTGACAGAATGCCTTCTTATGCAAGAAAACACCAAAAGCTTCAAATTGAAACTCTAGGAAATGGTGTTACAGGACATTTATGATGCCATGGACAGTTCAAACAACTTATATGGAGAGTGCTTGAAGTGTTATAATGATTGGAAAATGGCTGGTCCGGTTCTGGTCTATGAAGATGCAAAAAAGTCAAATTTTCAAGGTATGGGAGTTGACTTTTGGAATGTGAGGTTTTCTGGTGAATGTGACGGTTTGGAAAGCTTCAATGCATCATATGTGATGTGTTTGAGGTATTGTTTCAAATGTTTGGTGGCTGTATTGAGTTGTGGCAAAGTTTTTGCAAGACAGATTTTTCTTCACAAGGAAGCAACCACTACCACTTGCCAGAAGATGGTGATCAGAGAAACGAGAAAGATTCAACTTGGTTTCTAGTTGATTCTGGTGTTTTTTTGGATGTTAGTAGTGTGTTCTATTTATAGGCAAGCTTGGAGAATGAGAGGTATGAGAAGATTGTGCCAACTTGCCAAGTTTGCCCTTTTTGGAGGCAAAATAAGAAAATACAACTTGGGATTTCTTTTCTGAGCATGAGAAACCTTCCTATGTGTTTCAACATCACCAATAGACTACAAATAGTTGACATGAAGTGAAGGAAAAAGAGTAGTTGATGCAGTAGCTGAGGTGTAGCAGAAAATGCAAAAAGTTTCTCTCTCCTTGCCACTTGCATCCACTTGCTTGAATAAATAAATCAAATAATCTAATCTCTAGTTTTTGCTCATGGTAATCCATTGTAATCTCATAAAATAAGTCCCTAAACATCATAGAATAAGTTAAATAAGTGATTAGAAGAGGTTTGAGTGGTTTATGCATCAAAATGCAAGTGTTGAACTTGGTTTTGTAACATGAAAAATCCCTAACTTGCTCTCTTTGATTCTCCCTAACAACAAAGGCTGTGAAAATGCTCTTGTACTTTTTAGAAAGCCCTAAATATTATCTATAATTTTCATGTTTGTCCAAAGTTCAGATTCCAAAGGGAACTATGTCAAACAAACTTCATGAAGTTGGCTGCAAAACTTGATTTACAAGTCAAAAAAACAAGAAATTTTTTTAAGTGTGGAAATCCTTCACAACATGATGAGCTCATAACTCAAAATCTATGCATTTTTGGACATCAAACCTCTTGTACACTTTTGTAGGATTTCTCAAGAGCTTTCCAACCAAATTTGGACCACTCAATTTGGATGTGTGGTTTGAGAGTTATGACCATTCCAAATAAGCTTGTAATTAGGGTTTTTCATAAACCTTAATTTCTTGATTCACAAGTTATCCATAAATTCTTGATTAAATCTTCACCAAACTCACTAGTTAAGCATAACATGATGTTGGAAACCTTTATTACTATAATTTGGGGTCAAAACCCTAAAAGTCAAATAGTTGACTTTCCAAACAGACGAACCGAACAGTTGAAATCTTCAGGATCGATCCTTAATATTTTGGGGTTTTTTGAACCTTTCATACTTCTTGAGGGGACTTCAGTAAGTCATAGAAACATCATGGACCATGGTTCAAGCTTTGGAAACCCATTTAGACCAAAAGTCAAACTACAATTGACTTTTTCAACTAGAAACCCTAATCAGGGTTTTGCACAACACTGCTTCAATTCTCTTGGTAACAACCTCAAATAGCACTTGTTTTTGGTAATATATGAACCTCTTGATAATGTGAATACTTGATATGTAGAAACCCTAATTCATTTGCATCTTGATAAAGACTAACTTGAAAGAGGTTAGGGTTATATAACATATGCTTGATGCACCTAGAATGATAATGGAATCTAGGGGTCAAAATTTAGGGTATGACAGGCCTTCAATAGCTATGTTGACTTGATGAGTTTCTGTGTCCTCGTATATTGGGAGCCACCAATGATCTAATAAGTGTTGAATGATTTACATATCATTTCTCTAGCATGTATTAACACATAAATTGTTATTGACCGGCCTCAGATAGTTGTGACTTCTACATAAGTCCAATTACGATTGCTTAACATAGCGCTAAATTGGTCTCGAATCGGAAACTAAGTCATTTTTGTAAGTGAGATTGTCAACCTCCTATTCTCCAAGGTATTGTGTAAAATAGATTAGATCTTTTGTTACCTAAGAGAGATAGTTGCACACATGTTGATTTTATCCAATTGGCACACTTGTATAAGACCATGTTTTCATGCTTGTGGATGTTTAGTTGAGTGTTCTCCAAAAAATGGCAAATTGGCCTTTCTTTTCTAATCACTAACTTACTAACATTTTGTTTATTTAATCTTTACTTTAAAGTCATTTATATTATGCTCTTTACTTATTGTAAAATACTTTATGCTTTTACTTTAGCATTATATATCTTATTATCTTATTGCTTTTTCTTTGTCCACTTAAACTTGTGTTTATGCTTATGCTCTTTTTATTTGTCCATTTGGCCTTTCTCTTAAAACTAATAAATATCAAACCTCTTAAAAACTTGGTTACTTTCATGACTTGATGTTACTAACCTATGCATTATTGAGGAGTTATGGACTTAGAATTAAGACCTTGACCTTTTCTTGAAAGTACATATTAAGACCTATTTGGATTCATCTTGTACTCTTGACTTAAGGATTCTCTTGAAGACTCATCCTGGTTATTATCTATTTCATATGATGCTTGGATCGTTATTGCTTATTTGTCTTGCTTGAGGCTTAACCTAAAGGAGGGAATTCTTGATTGACTTATGTCATGGGGCTTGATATCTTCTCTGGTTAGATCTTTCTTTGTCCTATCTTTTATTTTATGCAATAAGATAGTCTCTTCATCTCCTCCCCTTCTTAAATTTTCAAAGTCTTCTCCCTATTTCAAAAATATTCTTCTTTCAAACTAGAACCTCTTTCATAATAAACCTTGACTTTGTCAAATGCATTTTCAAAATCTTTTCTTTAATAAATGCTAAGACATCTTAAGCATATTAAACCATTTCAAAATACATAAAAAAAATACAAAAATTCATTCAATCATTTTTGTGCCTTTATGCACTTTTCTTTTTAAAATTTTTCATAAAGTTTAGACATGAGTCATTTCCATAGTTGAGATTTAATTCTTCTATCCCCATAGTATTTCTAATAATTATTTTCCGCTTGTGAGAGTTAGTGGCATACTTTTTAATTTTTATCCAAGTTGGACCTCTTCTCCTTGTGATGCAAAGTTCTCATTACTTGTGGGTGATTAGTTGTAGTATTATCCTTAAAATGACAACTTGTCTTTTCATTTAAAATGAATCATAACACACCATTTTTTTTATTGTTACCCCGAACTACGAGGTTTTGATCCTCCACTACACTTTATGGGTACATAGGCACGAGGCTCAGAAAGTCTTGTCAAACACAAAATTATTTAAAAAAATACTTCTTTTCTCACCTCCGCCAATCTTTTACAAGCAAACCATTTTTCAAACCAAAAAGCATAGATATTTCAAAGAGGTTCCTATAGAGTACTATAGACATTTTAGGGGCTAACACCTTCCGTTTGCATAACCAAACCCCTTACCCTTTCTTTGTTTGTTTTATTAGTTTTGCTTTAAAACATTTTAGGGTTTTGTTCATTCTTTTTTCCTTTTCTTTTGGAAATAATAAAAGCGCGGTGACGACTCTTGCTTTATGAGTTAAGTTAATCAATAGCTTATACTCACAATTTTTACTGTTACACGTATAAAGTATACGTTTCATCTTTACTTAAGATGTTTGGCTAAGGAACATAACTTAATTACCATATTCTGTCGAAGATAGATGATGATGATCAATTATCAATGAACACTAAATAAACACGAGTATAATTAGTAATTGGTAAAAAAATATGGAACTAACTATAATAGAGAAACCACAATTTCAAAATTACTCGTGAATCAATAAATGGTGCTAAGTAACAGTCTTTATTCCCCCTCTTAACTGCAATGATATATATGTTTCAATCACTTTTGGAGAATTATCTAGAAATTGAATACTATATAGGTCCAAAAATCAATAAATATCTGATTTATTTGATTTTATACAAAAATGATGTATGTAACTAAATGATTAAACAAAATTCACAAAATAAGTGAATCTTAACATTAAAACTACTGATGCGCACAAATTTAAAATTGACATTTATTAGAATACAAATTGTACTTACGTGCACCGCAACTGTAGTATCGTTATGTTCAGTCACTCATTTCCAAACAAAAAATCCTTTACATCTTTAGGATAGAGATAGAAAACCTTGAACTCGCAATCATGCTCTAATTGAAGAGGAATGGGTTCTTTAATATCCATAATGAAACATATCAATTTTATTAAAGAATCATCAGGAGGAACCATCATCTCATTTTAGATATGGATATGGGTGGTTGAACAACTTCCTTTTGTGCTTGCACCACCTAAAACAACTCTTTCAGGCAATTCATCATCTTCATTTGTACTCAGTTGGACGGTTACACCCATCGAAGTCAATTTCTAGATCATAAGAAGAACAGAAACACACAATGCATAAACATCATTTATCCTACAGCAACACAACATATTCAAAACACTATTTTCCCATATCGCATAAAGCTCCTCCAAATCTTTCTTTTGCATTTCTCTCTCCTGTGCTAATGCATCTTACAACTTCTTATCGCACATCTCCTCCAAATATTTCTTTTTGGAATCACACTCATGTGCTAATTTATCTTACAACTTTTTCTTTTAGAATTCTCATTCATGTGTTAATTTCTTATCAACAAGCTCGTCCATCTCTTTCTTTCGCAATTCTATACTCTTTCTCAATGTACCAAAGAATCATCTCACGTCAATGTTTTCTCCAACACCACATACATGTCCACCATGCTCTTTTGTTCTGATTTCTTCTACGGATATATCATATCGTACTTGTGGAATAAAAGAACCTTGACTGGCCATATCAACCAACAAATCCTACATAACATGAATAAGATATCATTACCAAAAAAAATTTTAATTACACATGACAAATCCTACATTTAATATTCTAATTGATAAAAGAGTTTACTTATAAGTTTCTCAGCAACTGCACGTGAGGCATATGAAGTGAACTCTCATGTTGGTCTTTGTCGAGCCCTCTTCTATTTCTCATATCGTAATGGTGGAGATGGACTGCGATTATAACTTATTAAGTCATTATTTCCCATAACCCTCATAGTGAAAATATTAATTTAAATGATTGTATCAAAAAATCATAAACATAAAAATTTTATTCATAAAATAAGATTACTACTAACCAAGAAATCAACAAAACTACCAGAGTTGGCACACTTCCCCCAAACATGTTTCTCAATAAAATTATGCTTCACAATTGGATGCTCATGACCTGGCTTATGTTTCATAATGTAATCACGCATGAGTTATAACTTATAGCCCCTCTAACACTCACCAACATCAGATGTCAATTTTTTATTCAACTTATCATCATCATTAGTAAACTCAAAAGTCGACTACAATTACATCAATAAGTAGGCATTAGTAATTAAAAAATACTATTGAATCATGTAAATAAAATCAATACCTTGGCATTTTTCCTTATGCTTTCTTTTAAATCTACTAATACACGGGTCCAATGATCTATCAAAATACTCATTTTTCTACATTCAAGGAACGTAACATAACTCCTAAAAGAGAAGAATTCTTATCATAACAAGTCCAAATTTTATCATTAAACTCGATCGATAATTTGTAGCACCTCTAGATTTTTTAATCTAGACATCATTGTAGCACCTCTAGATTTTCTTCTTTTTTTTCCCTCTATAGTAGAACACTCATTTTTATGAATTTTGTCGCTAGATGAGTAGTCCATCTATGTTCAAAACAACAAAAAAGAAAAACAACACCATAACATTAAATCAATCTTAACAACGATAACAACAAACAACAAAACCATTATCCTCAATCATCGGCGCAACAACATAACTAAAAAACCTTCACATCTCAATAACACAAAACCATCAATAACTCAATAGCAATAACAACACTAAATTTAACCATCATTTTACTCAACAATAACAACAACAATAATAAAAATATCATTAAGTATCAAAAACAACAATAACAATATAATTACAACATATCTCAACAAATGAACCTTTAGAATTTAGGCACTAAAGATCATCAACAACAACAACAACAATAACAGGAACAACAACAACAACATAATCACAATATTTCTTAACAGAACAAATAAGATAACTTCATTAACATTCTCATCACCAACAACAAATAAACCTTTAGGGTTTATGCACTAAACATCATCAACAACAACAATAACCATAACATAGACACTAAAACATTAACTAACATTCTCACCACCAACAATAACAACAAACAAACCTTTAGGGTTTAGGCACCAAACATCAACAACAACAACATAATAATAATTATTACTATTATTGTTATTATTACAACAACATCAATATAAAAATCTTCCATATCTCAATAACTACGACAACAACAACAACAATATCTCAATACCAAAACCTACAATATCTTAATAGCACAAAACCATCAATACCAAAACTTATAAAATCTCCATAACACAACAATAACATAAAGAAACATATCGCAACAATATTATTGTTACATGCATGATAATGATGGTGTGAGAAAACACAAGAAAGGGGGTTTGAATTGAGTTTTCAAAATTAAAAGCTTTTTATGAAACACAAACAAAGATAACAAAGATACTAACAAGAGAGAAAGACACACAATATATCCTGGTTCACTTGAAAACTATCAAGCTAATCCAGTCCACCCGCCAAGGTGATTTCGCCTTATACACAAGGACTTAATACACTATAATCAACTGATTACACTGCACTAGCAACCGCTGGTGACTAACAACCAAAAGACTAATTGTCTCTTTTTAAGAATTCTGACCTAACTGGTCCCTTAAGGAATCACAAACAACTGTTTAAACAAAATATTTACAATGAATTGCTTCTATACAAGCAGATACAAACACTATTAATAGCTCAAATGACTTAAAGAGACTTTTATAGTATGAACAATGTTATTTCTTTGTATTGTGGTGCTTCAATAATGTTTTTTTAGTTCTTCATAGTTCATTTACTTTGTGTCATTCATTCTCTATTTTTTAAAGTAATCAAGTCCTTATATAGCTAGAAAAAGATCAGTTGAAGGACAAATCAGGAATATCCTTTAGATAGCCGGCGACTTGAAATAATGTCGTTACGCATGGATGAAAGTCGTACACAAAAGTTGTCCTTTGTACCACCAAATCAGGGTAGTGAAATAGAACGTGTTTGATATGTACTATGCATTATTTCCCTTGTAAGCGTTTGATCTTATCTTCTGTACATCAGAGGCTTCTAAATAGAGATGATTGAAGCATGAGTAGAGGAGTTGATCATTGAGTCGTCAGAGTCTTGATTCTTCAGAGTCTTCAGAGCTTGTTCACCAGAATCTTGTCTTTAGAGTCTTAAGCACTCAGTCTTTAGAACACTTGGTCTTTAGTAATTTATAACGTTGTTAAGTAGAACTTTGTCTTCAGAGTCTTCAACACATAATCTTCAGAAACTCAAGTCTTCAGAGTCTTCAGAACTTTGTTTAGCAGAACTTTGTCTTCAAAGTCTTCAGCACTTAGTCTTCAACACTTAATCTTCAAAAACTCAAGTCATTAGAGTCTTCAGAACTTTGTTTAGCAGAACTCTGTCTTTAGAGTCTTCAGCACTTAGTCTTCAGAAACTCAAGTTTTCAGAGTCTTCAGAACTTTGTCTTCAGAGTCTTCAGCACTTAGTCTTCAGAAACTCAAGTCTTCAGAGTCTTCAGAACTTTGTTCAGCAGAACCTTGTCTTCAGATTCTTTAGCACTTAGTCTTCAGAAGATAATGACTTCAGAAGCTAGACAACCTTCAGAAGTAAGACATCAGAGTCACGCTCAGAACCAGAATCCAAGAGAGCATTGCAGCAGCAACATATTATCTTCTTAGAATCTTTCTGAATGTGAGTAGATCAGAAGTAGACTTGCTTTTATGGCGCAGAAGCAACTTTGGTCAAATCAGAGTGACGTTGCACATGGTCTCTATTAGATTCAGAGTTTTATCTATCAGAGTCAGAACCTGTTTGTTAATTCTTCAGAAAAACAAATGTTAGAGTACCAAAATTATTCTCACACAAATATTTCTTTGTTATTATCAAAACTTAGAGATATCTTGCAGAACCATTTCTTGTTCTAACAATCTCCCCCTTTTTTTATAATGACAAAATAATGTATTTTGATGACACAATTTTGTACGAGGATAATCAATAGGAAATTATAGAGATAAGTTTTAGAAATAACTTCCCTTTATCAAGCTCCCCTTGTATTTAAGACTTAAAAATAATCTTATCAGATTTGGGATACTTGAGCCTGATAATAAAGATCTTGTTAGATCCAGAATAACAAAGCTTGATTATATACCAGAGCCAGATTGGTCTTATAAGATCTGAGATTGTAATGATTGGTTAAATCAGAGCCTGATTGCCAAGATATCTATTTGTTCCTGAAAAACATTCTAAGAAAAATTGTGTGCAATTAAAAAGCTAGAAAACATTCTAAGATATCAATTTGTGCCTGATTTCCATTAATATACTCCCCCTTTTTGTCATAATCAAAAAGGTAAATAATAGTTAGTTCAAAAAATTGGAGTATTGGATTTGATTCAAGAGAAATTAGGTGAATTAAAATCAATACTTTCTCCCCTTTTGTTCACAATCATAAAAGAATACAATAAGATGTAACAGAAGCAATAAAAGATAAATTCTCATTGATTAAAAAACAACGCCAGAGGCACAGGTACATGAGAAAGAAACAAAATAACCATAAACAACTGACAGACAAAAAAGAAAAATATTTAATCAAAGACATTAAGAGAGAGAACAAAAACTAAAAGACCAACAAGGACACTCGCCCACCTACCATCAAAAGTCTTCCAACTTATCAATCCTCTCACATCTTTCTTCAACCATAGCATTTTTTAGTCCAAGTATTCTGGCTAAACCAATGGTTTCAGCTCTGAAAAATAACTTAGATATAATTCTTCCATAGGGAATGAAGGACTTATGTTGATTTATGGAGATTTCAACACAGTACTTCAGATGATTGAAGATAGTTTAAGGTAGGTTGACCCGAACATTGTACATCATGAAGTAATTAAAATTCTATCATCATGAGACATAGCATTTTTGGCAACTCCTCGGGGTCGAAAGTTGGTTAACAAAAGTTGAAACCACATTTTGATGGTGGGAAGGAGCCCTTCAGGATTGTAAGGTTCATATATGTTGAGAGAACCATCATGAATGTTGATGAGTTCTTCAACAAAGAAGTAGTTCAGATGAAAATCTTTGATAATAACTCCAGATTGAACACAGTTGATAGCTTGAGCGATGGAGGTTGGTGTTATGAAGAACGGAACACCAAAAATAGAAGACCAAATAGAGTTGTTGTCATCATCAATTCTTGCACATGTCCATAATTTCTTTACAATGACATGATAGATAGGTCCATGCAAGATTTAATAGTAGTCAGACCATCCTTAAATATGCATGCTGGTGGATATGAGCAACCCTGAGTCTCTGAGTCTAGGTAGGTTTGGCCTTTTCTCAAAAATCACTTCCAACACTTCTTCATTGCCAAGAAAAGTTTTGATACACATATCGAAGCAAAAACAACATAGAAGGATAAATAGTAGTTAAGTTAAGATGAATCTAAAACAAAAATTCATCATTTCCAAGACAAATGACGTAGAATAAATGCAAGGTGAGAGACAAAGTTATCAAGGAATGGGAAAGGAGTGTAGCAGTTTCCAAGAGATCACATATTAGGTATAAATTATTCAAATCTTGACATCAATCAATAAAGACGAATAAATATATATACTTAAAAATGAAAGGAAGGAATCTGACAAGGAATAATGGTTGAGAAGGAAACACTTAGATAAGAAAACACTATATTAAAAACAACTTAATAAATGCACAGTAATAAGGGAAGGCATAAAGATTTAATCTATTCTCAAGAATTTTACCAAACCTAAATTGTTAAATCATTATTATGACAATAATAGGGAGATAGGAAATAATTACTTGAAACCTATTCTTATGAAATCACAACGCTCAAGGTGTCTCTTCAACAATAAGATATGATTAGATTTTGGACAAGTGTCACAAGAAAATCACACCCGTCTGTTTAAAAGAACATGTTTCATATTCCCAAAGTCAAGAATACCAAGAGGTATCTGACTAGACAAGTTTTTGATTAAGACATCTTCTAACATGTAGAAGTATCGTCAATCAGAAGAACATTAAATAAAAGAGAAACAATCTACTTAAAGTCAAAATATTATCTCAAAATTTTTGATGACTTGACACATCAAAAAATTTCATCTACTCATTTTGGACATGGTTTTGTAAATAAATTTTCTAGAATGAATACGAATCTATCCTCAACAAGCGGTTTTGTGAAAATATCAGCCTACTGGTGATCTGTATCCACAAATTTTAGTTGAAAAACACCATTATGAACATAGTCACGTAAAAAGTGATATTTTATTTCATTATGTTTAGCCCTAGAATGCAAGATAGGATTTTTGGATAAACAAATAGCAGAACTATTATCATAGAAGATATGAATGTTACTCTCATGTATCTGAAAATCTTTTAGTTGAATCTTCATCCAGAGTATCTGAGTGCTGCATAGTGACACTGAGATATATTTTTCTTCTGTAGTTGAAAGTGCAATAGTTGATTGTCTTTTACTAGCCCAAGAGACGAGGTTGTTACCCAGAAACTGACAGTTTCCAGAAGTACTTTTCCTTTCTAATCTGTCTCCAGCATAATCTGCATCACAATAACCAGAAAGCTTGTACTTTGATGTTTTCTTATACATCAAACCAAGGTTAGTTGTTCCTTTTAGATACCTTAGGATTCTCTTAAAAGCTGTTAAGTGAGTTTCCCTTGAATCTGATTGGAAACGAGCACAAAAACATACACTGAACATAATATATGGACAAGAAGTAGTTAGATACAGAAGAGAGCCTATCATACCATGGTAGAGCTTCTGGAAAAACTTTTTACTTACTTCTTCTTTCTCCATAATGCATGTCGGATGCATGGGAGTCTTTGCAGGTTTACTATCTGACATCTCAAACTTCTTCGTAAGTTCTCGTGCATATATGCTCTGATGAATTTACATTCCTTCTAGACGTTGATCAATCTAAATTCTCAGAAAGAATCTGAGTTCTCCCATCAAACTCATTTCAAATTTTGTTTGCATTAACTTAGAAAATTCCTTGCACAAGGAAGTATTAGCAGAACCAAATATAATATCATCAACGTAAATTTGCACAACCAGAGTGTCATTTTTAAAGGTTTTGCAAAAGAGTGATGTATCTGTTTTTCCTCTGGTAAAGTTATTTTCCAAAAGAAAGTTACTTAGCCTTTCATACCAAGCTCTGGGAGCCTGTTTCAGACCATATAACGATTTTTTAAGTTTAAAAACAAAATCTGGGTTTTTCAAAACCAGGAGGTTGGTGTACATACACTTCTTCTGAAATACACTCGTTTAAGAATGCACTTTTTACATCCATTTGATATAAAGTGATGTTGTGATTAACAGCAAATGAAACTAAGAGACAAATAGATTCTAACATGGAAACTGGTGCAAAGGTTTATGTATAGTATATCCTTTCTTCCTGACTATAACCTTGTGCTACCAGTCGTGCTTTGTTTTTTACGATCTCACCTTTCTCATTGAGCTTGTTTCTGGATACCCATTTTACTCCAATAAAATGGATACCTTTTGGTTTCTGAACAAGATCCCAAACATTATTTCTGGTGAATTGATTCAGTTCTTCTTGCATGGCTAGAATCCACTCATTCTCTAGAAGAGCTTCATCAATTGATGTTGGCTCTATCAGTGATACCAAACCCATAAGAGTTTCTTTAGACAGTTTGAATGATGAACGAGTTCTGACTAGATCAGCTTTGTCTCCCAGAATCAATTCTTCAGTATGATAAGTCCTTAGTCCATTCTTCTTCTGATGATATGGATTATTCGCTTATTCTAGTGAATTTGTATTTGATTCTGTAGTTTCTGCAGCTTTGTCTCCTTCGTTAGAATCTTCCTCCTTGGATTCTGATAAATTAATCTTCAAATCTGCAAACTTTTCAACTAGTTTTGACTTTTCAGGTTCAAGCTTATCATCGAATCTGACATGATTTGATTCCTCAACAATTTGTGTTTTTGTGCTATAGATTTTGTAGCCTTTAGAGCATTCAGAGTATCCTAACAATAAACACTTTTGAGCTTTAGAGTCAAACTTGCCAAGATTCTCTTTAGTGTTCAACATAAAACAAATACAACCAAAAGGATGAAAATAAGAAATGTTGGGTTTTCTATTCTTCCACGGTTTATAAGGAGTCTTACCTAGAATAGGTCTGATAGAAATCCTGTTCTGAATATAACACATTGTGTTTACTGCCTCTGCCCAGAAGTGCTTAGCCATGTCAGTTTCTTGGATCATGGTACGAGCCATTTTTTGCAAAGTCCTATTCTTCCTTTCCACTACTCCATTCTGTTATAGAGTTCTAGGACAAGAGAAATCATGGGAAATGCCATGGGAATCAAAAAGATTCTCAAAGTATATGTTCTTGAATTCTCCACCAATATCACTTCCGACTCTGACAATTTCGCAATCCTTTTCTATTTGCACTTGTGAGCAAAAGGTAGAGAACACATAATGTGATTCATCCTTGTGTTTCAAGAATTTTACCCATGTCCAACGACTATAATCATCTATGATGACTAATCCATATTTCTTACCATTAATTGAGGCGGTTTTCACTGGACCAAACATATCAATGTGCAGAAGTTCTAATGGTCTAGAAGTAGAAACAACATTTTTCGCTCTAAAAATGGTTTTGGAGAACTTGTCTTTCTGACATGCTTCACAAAGAGCATCTAAAGAAAACTTCAATTTCGCAAGTCTCTGACTAATTCAAACTTATTTAGCTGAAAAATCTTTCTCATGCTAACATGGCCCAAACACCTATGACATACCCATTGCTCTTCATTTACAGAAATTAGACATTTAACATTCTGGTCCTTAAGATCAAAAAGTCTAATTTTATAAATGTTGTTTTTCCTCTTTCCATTAAAAAAGATTGAGTCATCCTTCTGACTAACAGCCTTACATGACTTTTGATTAAAAATGATACCATGACCATTGTCACTAAGTTGGCTAATTGACAATAAGTTATGTATCAAACCATCAACTAGAAGAACATTAGTAATAGAAGGAAGTTTACCATTACCAAAAGTTCCAGAGCCAATGATCTTACCCTTCTGGTTTCCTCCGAAACAAACAAATCCTCCAGGTTTAAGTTCCAAACTTTAGAAAATATGCCTTCTTCGCGTCATGTGTTGCGAGCAACAATTATCCAGGTGCCATAATTGGTGTTTTAACTGAGCTGCTAAGGATATCTGCAACATAGATTATCTTATCCTTAGGTACCCACTTTCTGGGTCCTCTTTTGTTAGTTTTCCCAGAGTTTTTTTACAACTTTAGGTTTCCGTGCAACAGGATAATCAAGTGGAATTTATTCATGATACTTTAATTTAAGATCAGATTTCTGTGTATGTGAAGGTGCTTTCACAAGCTAAAAATAATCAAGCTTAGTACCATAAGGCACGAAATGATCATAGAGAGGTTTTAGTTTTAAAGGTTGACTTTCGTCATTTTCAAATGTTCCTATACAGCCCAAACCTTTGTTTTCGTTTCTGCTAACTCCATAGATCATGGAAGCAATCTTACTTCTATATATGCTTTTAGCCAGAAAGTGTTGGAATTCTCTATCATACTTGTTAACACAATTAGTGTCAGAGATGTTTGAGACTAATTCTTCTTCTAATTTAGAAACTTTGCTTTTCAAAACACAGTTACTATTTTTTAAAGAAAAAAATATTTTCATTCAAAGAAGAATTATTCTATTCAAGCTTATCTCTGGCTTCAGAAGTAATTACATGGGATTTTTTAAGATCCTTGTATTTACATTGAAGAGTTTGATATCTTTCCAGCATTTCTGAAAGACACGACTCTAATTTACAACGAGAGAGTTTAGATAATACCTCTAAGTCTGAGTAAGATTCTGATTCTGATTCTGATAGCATTTTGTCTTCTGGTTCTCTAGAAGCAGCGTTAATTGTTATTGCCACTAGTGCAACATTTGCCCGTTCTTCATCAGATTCTTCTTCTTTAGAATCAGAGTCGTCCCAAGTTTCCATGAGTCCCTTCTTGACTTTGGTGAAGTTTTTCTTAGGCTTCTTGTCTTTCTTAAGCTTTAGACACTCGTTCTTGTAATGACCTGCCTCATTACACTCATAGAAGATGACTTTTTTTCTAGAACTCTGCTTCTTTTGTTCGAATGATGAGTCAGAACGACCATTATTTCTTCTTGATCCTCTGAACTTCCCTTACTTATGTTTCTAGAGTCCTTTGATTCTTCTGGAGATAAGTAATAGCTCATCTTTTGAATCTTCATCAGAAGCTTCTGATTCTTCCTCAGCTTGATAAGCCTTTACCTTTTCAAACTTAGACTTAAGAGCAATAAATTTACTCTTCTTCTGAGGCTCATCTTACTCCAGCTCTATCTCATGATTTCTTAAAGAACTAAAAAGTTCTTCAAGACTTATACTATTCAGATCCTTGGATAGTCTAAGAGAAGTTACCATATGTCTCTATTTCTTGGGAAGGCTTCTGATGATCTTTTTGAGATGATCAGCAGTTGAGTATCATTTGTCCAGAATTTTATGTCCCGTGACTAGCATTTAAAACCTTGAAAACATATTCTCAATTGTTTCATCATCCTCCATTCTGAATGCCTCATATTTGTGGATTAAGGCAAGCGCCTTTGTCTCCTTAACTTGAGCATTTCCTCCATGAGTCATTCATAGAGAATCAAAAATGGACTTGGTCGTATCTCTGTTTGTCATCTTTTATTTATCAGTATAAGAGATAGCATTTAGCAGTATAGTTCTTGCCTTGTGATGATTCTTGTAATCTTTCTTTTGTTGGTTGGTCATAGCACTTCTAGACACTTTTACTCTTGTATCATCAATTGAGTGAGTGTAGCCATCAACTACAAGATCCCAAAGAACTACATCATAACCAAGAAAGAAACTTTCAATTCTATCTTTCCAGTAGTCAAATTTTTCACCATCAAAGACTGGTGATTTGACACTGTAATGATCTTTAACTTCTTGAATATGATTAGCATTAGTTGCATCCATGATATCTCACACAAATACTGGGCCGGTACTAAACACGATGAAATGTTAATAAATCATTTCTCACAATCAGAACCAGACTCTGATGCCAATTGAAGGTGTGAGAAAACACAAGAAAGGGGGGGTTGAATTGGGTTTTCAAAAATGAAAGCTTTTTGTGAAACTCAAACAAAGATCACAAAGATACTAACAAGAGAGAAAGACACACAATATATCCTGGTTCACTTGAAAGCTATCAAGCTAATCCAGTCCACCCGCCAAGGTGATTTCTCCTTATACACAAGGACTTAATCAACTATAATCAACTGATTACACTGCACTAGAAACCGCTGGTGACTAACAACCAAAAGGCTAACTGTCTCTTCTTAAGTATTCTGACCTAAGTGGTCCCTTAAGGAATCACAGACAATTGTTTAAACAAAATGTTTAGAATGAATTGCTTCTACACAAGCAGATATAAACATTATTAATAACTCGAATGACTTAAAGAAACTTTTACAGTATGAACAATGTTCTTTCTTTGTATTGTGGTGTTTCAATACTGTTTCTTCAGTTCTTCATAGTTCGTTTACTTTTTGTCATTCATTCTCCATTTTTTTAAGTAATCAAGTCCTTATATAGCCAGAAAAAGATTAGTTGGACGGTACATTAGGAATATCCTTTAGATAGCTAGCGAATTGAAATAATGTCGTTACACAAGGATGAAAATAGTACACAAAAGTTGTCCTTTGTACCACCAAATCAGGGTAGTGGAATAAAACGTGTTTGATATATACTATGTATTATTTCCCTTGTAAACGTTTGATCTTATCTTCTGTACATCAGAGGCTTCTGAATAGAGATGATTGAAGCATGATTAGAAGAGTTGATCACTGGGTTGTTAGAGTCTTGAGTCTTTAGAACTTGTTCACCAGAACCTTGTCTTCAGAGTCTTAAGCACTCAGTCTTTAGAACCCTTGGTCTTTAGTAACTTAAGTCTTTAGAGTCTTCAGAATGTTGTTTAGCAGAACTTTTTCTTCAGAGTCTTCAACATTTAATCTTCATAAACTCAAGTCTTCAGAACTTTGTTTAGCAAAACTTTGTCTTCATAGTCTTCAGCACTTAATCTTCAGAAACTCAAGTCTTCAGAGTCTTCAAAACTTTGTTCAGCAGAACTTTCTCTTCAGAGTCTTCAACATTTAGTCTTCAAAAACTCAAGTCTTCAGAGTCTTCAGAACTTTGTCTCCAAAGTCTTCAGCACTTAGTCTTCAGAAACTCAAGTCTTCAGAGTCTTTAGAACTTTATTCAGCAGAACCATATCTTTAGATTCTTCAACACTTAGTCTTCAGAAGATAATGACTTCAGAAGCTAGACAGCCTTCAGAAGTAATACATCAGAGTCACGCTCAGAACCAAAATCTAAAAGAGCATTGCAGCAACAACATATTGTCTTCTTAGAATCTTTCTGAATGTGAGCAGATTAAAATCAGACTTGCTTTTATGGCGTAGAAGCGACTTTGATCAAATCAGAGTGACGTTGCACATGGTCTCTATCAGAGTTAGAACTTGTTTGTTAATTCTTCAGAAAAACAAACGTTAGAGTACCAAAATTATTCTCACACAAATACTGCTTTGTTATTATCAAAACTTAGAGATGTCTTGCAGAACCAAATCTTGTTCTAACAGGTAGAGGTATTTTACATACCAGAAATGTGATGAAGAAGTCAAAGAGTTAAATCATGTGAATTTTTTCCTTCCCTCTTGCAAGTATATTTGTGTCTCTCCTTCATTTTTCTTTGTTTTTCATTGCTTTGTACATTTACTGAAGTGATATTGATGGAGTTTTTTTTCATGTTTATTGAAGAACTAGGTTAAAGTGATATTGATGGTAAAGAAATGGCATTCAACGAGTTGGAGATGAAACGATATGATGACTCTCTTCATAAATGAAAATGATAAACTTGTTAGAGTTCAAATGATTTCCTAAACATTGAATAAGTTTTTGTTTCACAAGGCAATGAAAATTAAATAGACATGACAAGCTAAGTTGTGTTTCTTGAATAAGATTATAACATTTCACCACGGTTGGATAAACCAATCGTAGTGATATCCCACTAATTTAATTTAATTTTATCAAAGCTCGGATTTTAAACTATTAAAAAAAATAATAAAAAAACATATTATCAAGGTTAGAATATTCAACCGTGGTGAAATCTGACTTACATTTAGTTCAAAAATAAATTAAAAAGAAAAACGTCACTATAATATTAAAAAAAAATCACAAATTTTCTAGTTCTAAGATTCAAACCCATAAATTTTACAAAATTTCACCAGAGTTGTTTTATCCAACCGTAATAATATGTAAATTATTTTTAATTCAAAAACAAATAAAATGATGGCGCATGATTTTTAAATATCACCACGATCCTTTAATAAATCATAATGAAATGATTGTCGTAATATATACTTTTTATAGTCTTGAAAATATATATAAATTACATAAATATATATATATATATATATATATATATATATATATATATATATATATATATATATATATATATATATATATATATATATATATATATATATATATATATATATATATATATATATATATATATATATATATATATATATATATATATATATATATATATATATATATATATATATATATATATATATATATATATATATATATATATATATATATATATAAGAGTAGATTTCTTAAAGAAAAATCATTACAAATGCTTTAAGTTAGTAAGAAATTCTCAAACCATCAATTTTTATTACTAGAATTTAAGGAATTTTACACGGTCCTACCATCTTTTTGGGTAAAAATATCCAAAATACCACATGTTTCAGTATATATTCCATAATGCCACACTTTCAAAAAATTTAAATTTTTTGGTTGATGATTGCCGCCCATTCATTGGGCGGTTATGTTTATATTTAAAGTGTGCCGCCCATTGGTAGGGCGGAAGAGACCAAGTCATAATTTTTTATTTACTTTTTTATTTTATTTATGTTTTAATATTATTAATATATATAATAATATATATTAATAATATTATTATATATTTATAATATATAATAATATATATTAATAATATCTATTTAATAATTATTAATTAAATATAATAAATATAATAAATAAAAAACAATGTAATAAATATAATATTTAACTAAATATTATCTATTTAATATATTTTATTATAATATTATCTATTTAATAATTATTTTATTTTACAAATTATTATTTATTATTAACTACACATAATAAATTATTATTATTATTATTAATATATATTTATATTAATAATATAAATATAAATAAATATTAATATTAATATATATTAATATTTATTTATATTTATATTATTAATATTTATATTATTAATATATATTAATATTATAAATATATAATAATATTATTAATATATATTATTATATATATTAATAATATTAAAACATAAATAAAATAAAAAGGTAAATAAAAAATTATGACTTGGTCTCTTCCGCCCTACCAATGGGCGGCACACTTTAAATATAAACATAACCGCCCAATGAATGGGCGGCAATCATCAACCAAAAAATTCAAATTTTTTAAAAGTGTGGCATTATAGAATATATACTGAAACATGTGGTATTTTGGATATTTTTACTCAAAAAGATGGTAGGACCGTGTAAAATTCGAATTTAAGATTCATTGATGAGCACATACCAATGATTTGAAGAAAAAAACTTAGTGACAATTTTTTACTTAAGAAAAGATTCTCATTGGAGGAATGCCAATATGGTTCTTATATTAGTCGGTTTCAATATTTGGTCATAAATTGTAGAATCTGTGTAGGGGTTATATGGAAAATTGGGTTCATCTCAAGTATAAAGTATAATATGCATTTGATGTTGCTTGCTACACAAATTAGGTGTGAAATCATTTGTGTGGGAAATAAATACACAAATTTGGAATTTCTTTAGTTTTGGATATTATAAGTCATTGACACTTCACATCAAACATTAAAAGTTCAAATTCCATTATAATTATTACACATATAATTTATATGTAATATAGATTAAGCAATATTAGTGTCTTTCTTTTTCTTCTTTTAATCATAATTTGACTTTTTTACTCACCAATAGCTAACCTAAAAATTTAAAACCTTCTCAAGTTGAATAGAGGACCAATTTCATTTAAGTTAGATAGAAAAGAAGCAAACTTGTTTTAGAAGTCAAGGCAAGTACCCGGGAGGCATGGGCTAGCTTCAACTCAATTTAGGCATGTGAATGCTTAGGCAATTGCCAAACTTTAAGGACTATAAATGCATTACATTACTAATTTATCTATTCCATAAATCAAAGTTATAGTAACTAGTTGCTACTTAACACATATGACAAACTCACTAAGACAAAATGACTTATATTTCTTGAAAAGCTAATGAGTTTGAATTCAACTATAAAATTAAAATTGTTTGAAAAAAATATCTTATTTATTAATTTAAAAAAATTAACATCTGGTTTCAAACATAATAAATTTGATTATCTGATCATCATATTACACTTAGAAATTTAGAGAACGATGTCCGCCCCATTTAAATGTATCTCACAAAAGTCTGAAAAAAATAGGGTGGAACAGAGCACATGTAATTAAGAGTACGAGTCTAAAACTTCGATCCATCCCAAAATAAAATGAGGATGAAGCAAGACAGACATGCGGGTCTTGCACTCATAAAAACTAAAATTTGCAACAACAAAAAAATCTTATAGATGTTTGCGCCCGCAAAATCCTGCGAAAAAACGGAACGAACATATTAGACGGCATAAATTTTAATGTCCTTAAAAAATACGGATAAAACAGACCTACATAACATACTGCCCCCCGTTTTATCCCCTGATCACCCTAAATACATAGTAAATTATCATTTGATAAATTTTATAAGCACAAAATCTTTATTCTCTTTCAAATGTAGAAATCTTGACTTCACTGTTAGCCATTGAAAATTGGTATAACATAGATAAGTCAAACACAAATCATGGCCATATTACTCTTCCATATTTCCTTTGTAATGTTGTTTACAACCTAACAACCTAACAACCACTTTTTTTATGCAAACAAAAACTATGTAATTGCTTTGGCTTTGCATATTTGTATTACCTAACACATATCAACTCCACCACACAAACTACACTTTGAGATAACTTCATAGCAACCCATGTGTGAAAATAGTGATATATTCACTAATAAAGCAAGAATAGGATGCTAAATTATTTGTCAATAATTTATACAAAAGGGAACCTTTAAGTGTTTCTCTTGTTTTACTGTATTTTAGGGCCAACCATAACATAGCATTAGTGTGACTCAACTACAAAAAAAATAGTATCTTAAAAATGGCAAGACAAGGCTGTCCTTATAATTGGACTTGAAATTGAATCCTTCCACACAATTTTTGTGTGCTTCACTTTCTTTCCTTCTTTTCAAGGCTTTCTATTTGCTTAACTACTTTATTACTTGTGCCACTCTTATTATGCACAACATATTAAAGTGTTACCTTAGGTTCACACACTATGATTCCAATTCCATGCACCTCTAACTAAAGTCATGCACACTCAAAAGCCTTGCACTACCTAAGGCGTCAAAATATCACTTTGATACTATTACACCATCACATGTGAGTGTTTCCATTAAAAGATGCTTAGTACTAATATTTAAATATATACATATTGGTCCCATGCCACTAGTAAGACTAGTTATTAAGGGTGTGATTGATAGAGTGGAAGTAATAAAGAGAGAAAGAGGTGAGAGAGAAAATTCATAATTTCTTTTAATTCATAAGTAGAGAAGCTGGAAATTATGGGTACAAAATATATTTTTATGACAAGTTTCTGAATTAATTATTCATACTTTAAAAATATTAAAAATAAAAGATAATATATTTATAGAGAACGATTATCTATTTAAACATATCATTTTTTATTTGTAATCCCTTTATACAATTTATTTTATCATAGATGACCAAGTTTATTGATGTAAAACATTTAAGAGATCATTGTTTCAAGAAAGATTTTAGAAGAAGTTAAAATGAAAAGCAATGTAAGATTTCAAAAACTGTTTCACCTTTCATTTAGTTATTAGTATAAATTGCTAGTATTTTATTTATTTTACTAAAATTAATAGTATTATTAGTTTAGTATGAGTTTTCTTTAGAGTTAAAAATTTATTAGTTATGAATCACTAAAATAAATGAATAATATTTTGTATGATTTTAGAAATAGAAAAATAGACTTTGGGCCAAAATGCTTTATGCGCCCCTGTCTTTCTATTCAGCATGTCATTTCAATTTTTTTTTACTACGTGCACCCCTTTTTGCAATTTAAAACATATACACTATCTCTTTTCTTCGTGAGAACTTACACAAAAGCTTTTCTTTTTTAAAATCATATTCCCCTATTCTCTTTCTAAGGATTCTCTCACATCGAGTCATGGAAGGGAACAAAAGCTTGAATTTATCATTCAAAATCGGATGTTGAAATCGTATAATGTCTTGTTTTTGTTGACTTTGTCTTTATTGTTGAGAAAAAGCAGTTTAAGTGGAATGTAATCGGTTACGTCGAGCATGTAACTAGTTACTATATCAATCAGAATGTTATTGTAATTGGTTACCACAATTTCCAAAATCAAATAGTAGCGTATTGTAATCAATTTTATTTTATTTTAAATCGGTAGGGCTGACAATGAACCAAATCAACTCGAAGATAGTTCAGAATTTGACTCGACAATTAAATCGTTGAACTAGGTTCATGAACCAAATGAGTTGAGTATGAGCGAAAAATTAAGTTCGTTAACTAAATGAGCTGAACTTGAACTATACATAGTTCGACTCGTTAGGTTCATGAGTCAACTCGGTTACATATGAAAAGAATTATACTGTCTTTAAGATTATGTTTAAATATTTACTTCAAATCTTAGACAAATTTAATCTTCAATTTAGTAGTTTTTGAATTAGACTCTCAAATGTATCTCTTGAAAGTTGTGTAGGTTTTGAATTAGTAGATTTCAAAGATAAAGTTAAATTTCAATATGATAACTTTTATTTTATTTTAATATTTTATTTAAAAAATATATATTTATTTAAAATGTCAAATATACTAAAAAATATATATATATATATATTTAAAAAAATAGTTTTTAAGTTCGTGAACCATGTGAGATGAACCTAATGAGATGAACCTAACGAGTCGAACCGAACTGTTCGTGAACTTATAACGAGTCGAGTTTGAGCTTAAAAAAAAGTTCGTGTCGAACTCGAACTCGAACTCGAATTCGAACAATTTTTAACGAGTCGAGCCGAGCTGAGGTGAGTTCGACTCGACTCGACTCATTTCCAGCCCTAGTAATCGGTTACGAGTTTGAAAATTTTGTTTTTCATTTAATTGGTCAGTTATATTGTTGTGTAATTTTTGTATAAATATTCCAATATTGTTAATGAAAAATATCATAGTGGTTGTTCAATTCTCTCTCTCTCTCTCTCTCTCTCTCTCTCTCTCTCTCTCTCTCTCTCTCTCCACTTGTTAATCATTGTGATTGTATTTTACCATAATATTTAGCATCAAGTGTTTGATTATTTGATTAAACACTTAATGTGCAAAAATGTTTTTCATCTCTAATTAATGTATCCATGCAAATCAAGAGTCTGATTCTTTGATCAAACACTTAATGTGCAAAAATATTTTCCATCTCTAATTAATGTATCCATGCCTCAATTCTCGATGCGGAGAATTATGATAAATGGTGCAAACAAATGATGATGTTGTTTTCTAATCAAGATGTTCTTGAAGTGATCAAGAATGATGTTAATCCACCTGCAGAAGGTGTAACGGTTGCACAAAGAATTGCGCATAAGAAAGAGAATACGTAAAGTTTCAAAGTTGTGTATCTCATACATCAATATGTTGATATTGATAACTTTGAAAAGGTTGGTGAGTGCACATCCTCAAAGGAAGCTTGGAAAATTATGGAGAAAAGTTATGTAGGAACTGATAAGAAAATGTGGTGAGGTTGCAAACTCACAAAAGGCATCTGGAATTAATTTAGATGGAATAGATGGAAACTATTAATGAATTTATTACAAGAATCACAAGATTGGTGAATAAAGTGAAAGCATGTGGAGAGACGATTACTGATTAGTATGTGGTTGGTAACGTAGTGGTTGCAATTGAAGAGTTCAAGGATATTTTAACCATGAGTAAATAAGAGTTACAAAGTTCTTTTGAGGCTCGTGAGTAGAGAATGAATGAGAGGAATATTAACAAAGTAAAAACTAAAATTGCTTTGCAGGCCCGTTTTGTTGGAAAATACAAGAAGATGAAGGGAAAGTGGTCAATGAATAAAGGTAGAGGAAACTATCAAAACAATGGTGGAAAGGACTCCCAAAGTTGTAACAAATCAACAATCCAAAAGGGTGAAAGAAATTGCAATAGAGGTGGTGGGTCAAGTAATTATAAAGGTGGTAACAATAAAGAAATGGGAGGTAGAAGGAAAGATGATAAGATCAATGTGCAACGCTATAATTGTCAAAAGCTTGGAAATTTTTTTGGAATATAATGCCAACAAGAATGATTCACAAGAAGTTTAAGCAAAGTTTGCAAGGCAAGAGGATGATGAGAGCACACTGTTAATGGTGATCACTGAAGCACAAAATAACCCAGGAGACAGTTGTAACCGGCTACCATCGGTTGAAAACATGATGACGGCTATGAAAGAAGATGCAAAATGCAATGATCGATGGTATCTTGACTTTGGGTGTTCAACGAACATGATGGGAACGAAGGATTGGTTTGTAAAAATTAATCAAACCGTGAAGAATAAGATGAAATTTATGGATGACATAATACTAGAAGTAGAGGGGATTGGTGATGTATCAATCAAGAGGAATAATGGCTAGTATTCCTTGATTAAAAATGTGTTATATATTTTTGGAATCAAGTGTAATCTTTTAAGCATTGATCAACTGCTTGAAAGGAATTACAAGATTCACATAGAAAATAAAGCGCTGAAAGTTATGGATACAAATGGGAGTTTGATCCTAAAGGCCACAATGGCTCAAAACAAAACTTTTAAGATTGAACCGAAACTAATAGAGCATAGGTGTCTTGCAACTGCAGCTAGTAGGGATGAATGGATATGACACTATAAGCTTAGGCATTTGAGTTTCAGAGATCTCAATATTATGTAGAAAAATAACATGGTTACGGGGTTGTCATTGATCAATATGCCAAATGAAGTATGTGAAGAGTGTGTGCAAGCCAAGCAACACAGAGGCATCTTTAGAAAATATGTAGGATGCAGAACCAAGTGTCATTTTGAGATTTTGTATTCAAATGTTTGTGAACCGATGCAAATTTACTCAATCAGAGGCAATAGGTACTTTGTCAATTTCATTGAATATTTTAATAGAAAGTTGTGGACTTACTCGATCAAGATGAGTTGTCACTTTCATATCCTTTATTAGTGGTGTATGATTTTCCGGTGTTACAGACCAGAGCTCAACGAAGACTAAATGACTAAAAAAATAGTAAATAAGTGAAAAGGCCTCAATTTCATCCTCCAGCTCAAACAACGGCTACTCATCTACATGATTATATGTACCTAAGAGAGTACAGAACACCACAACAAAGCAAACAGGGGTGAGAATACGCTCAAAATATGTTAATGGTGCAAAAGTAATAAAGGGCAGTACACACTAAACATCAACACGATCATGTCATTCACAACTCTCACCAATCATCAACATATTTATAAAACAATCACAATCATCACCAAATCATAAGTACATATGTATATGCAAATGTACTCATCTCATCACCAAATGCACGTGGTACCAACCTACTCATCAATTGGTTGTGATATTTATGTTACTAAACAATCCAATCACCAATATTTGGACATCAAAGTTATATTACTAATTTAGTCTCATCACCAATCCTATCTCTGATATACATGATGCATGACAATGAAATAACACACCAATGTAATAAACATTCATTGGTTCCCCTTCGAACCGCATACTCACCAATAAGGCCACCGTCTCAACATAAATGGTTGTGTTTTATAATTATGACCCACTAATGCATAATTGTACAAGCATTCAACAACATATACTTATACATAAACAAAGTATTCGCCCAAATCATAAAGCATATCAGTTTTTAATGCCAAACTCATGAATCAACATTAAATAATGCCATATAATGCTAATCAGTATCTAACAGTACTAAACATTCATCAAAGCATAACTCTATTGAAAAATCAACTTGAAAATAACCAACTTTGCGGTATTATCCTCGCTAAGCATATCCATCGCTCGTTAAGCGCAAATTCGCTGAGCGGGATCTTCTTGTGCTAAATGCAGATTCGTTGGGCAAGATCTTCCTATGCTAAGCGCATATTGTATGGGTCTTAGCTAAGCGCAGTCGCTCAGACGCTCAGACAACAAAACTTAAAAACGTGAATTCCACCATTGGAGAAAGCTTTGATTTTGACCCTTAACCACCCAAATTAAACAGAAAACATTACATATATTTCATACAATGTTTATTAGACTAGTTAACCACTAATTCATCATCTGATTCATCAATCTATCACAAATTTAAGAAAATGTTCATCACACCAAAAACCATAGACATGAACAACAACCTTCCAATTATCACATACAAAGGCACATGAAATTCAGTAGCATAATCAGTACACAAAATTATGATTATCACAGCATATGAGATAGGTTTTACACAAACCATCTCCAAACATATCAAACATCGACCATGAAGGAAAATAGGCTAAAAACCTAGTATATGGTGATGATCCTTCATCACCCTTCATGTATTTGATACCCATATAAGAGTAATTACCCTTTACCTTAATTGTCCAGCAGTAATTCAAGGTTTTTTCTCCTTGACCCATCTTTTCACATATTTAACAAAAACTCTCTACTCCCCTAACTTAACAATTTTTTTTAACCTAATAATTCCAATTATTTTATTTTATTTGTAATTCTCCCTCAAAACTTGGTGACTCGCACCTTAGCCCACCAACTTCAATAAAATTATATTTCTACCCCATATCTTAAAATTTTTCTTTTTCCTATTATTTTAATTAAACAAATAAGTCTTATTAAATCCCACAATTATCAAATAAGTCACACAAAAAATTTAATCAAAAATTTGTGGTGTTACGACTCTCCCTCACTTATAGAATTTTTGTCCTAAAAAATTACCTGAAGAAAACTGCTTCGGGTAAGACTCTCTCATCCGACTCTCTAGCTCCTACATCCTGCTCCCTCCAACAGGTCCTCCCCCACATTGCCTTCACTGAATCAATCTTCTTACCTATTAAGTGATTCATTTTGCAAACATCAATCCGCAAGGGTGATGCCTCAACAGTCAAGTTATCTCTCACTTGCACATTATTTGATTAGATCACATGAGACAAATCAGGAATATACTTCCAAAGTTGTGACACATGAAAGACATCTTGAATATTCAAAAGAGACAGTGGTAAGGAAACTATGCATGCCTTTCTCTTACTCTCTGCAAGATCTGATATGGACAAATAAAATGAGGCATGAGCTTTCGATGCTTAACCGCACGACCAACACCAGTCACCAAAGTGACCCTCAAGAATACATGATCTCCCTCTTGGAACTCAAGTGTCTTTCTTATCTTAGCATGATAACTCTCAGTCTACTTTGTGAAGCCTTCATCTTCTCCTAAATCATCTTGATATTCTTTGCAATCTGTTGAACAATCTCAGGTCCAAGCATAACACTTTCACCAGAATCCTACCAACACAAAAGAGTCCTACACCATCTTCTATACAATGCCTCATAAGGTAGAATTATAATACTATAATGATAAATGTTGTTATAAGTGAATTTGATCAACAACAAGTAATTATCCCAATTACCTCATTGTTCCAAAACACAAGCTCTCAACAAATCTTCCAAGGATTGAATAATACTCTTTATCTAATCGTCTGTCAACGGATGGTAGGAAACACTCAACCTCAACTTGGTTCCCAAGGCTTCTTGAAAAATCTCCCAAAGTCTCGACGTGAATCTCAGATCTCTATTTGAAACAATACTCGAAGGAATACCATGCATCTTCACAGTTTCACTAATGTAAACCTCTGCTAGCTTCTGCAATAGATAGCTGGTCTTTATCGAAATAAAATGAGCCGACTTAGTTAGTCAATCCACCACAACCCAAATTGGATCACTTCCCTTTCCGTATTTTCCAAACCCGCCACAAAATCCATAAAGATGTTATCCTACTTCCACTCAAGAATACCTAATAGTTCTATCAACTCAGATGGTCTCTGATGCTCAATCTTTAACTTTTGAAAAGTCAAATAAGAATAAACAAACCCAGCAACATCCTTCTTCATACCTGACCACCAAACAATCTTCTTAATATCTTTATATATCTTCATAGCACCGAGACGAATACTCAAACCACTTTTATGACCTTCCTCGAGAATTCTCTTATTTAACTCTGGAAAATTTGGCACTCAAACTCTATCTCAGAATCTCATAAATCCATTCTCATTAACTCTGAAATCCACTTCTTTATCTTGATTGATTAACACCAATTGGTCAACCAATCTTGAATCCGATTTTTAAGCTTTTCTTGTCTCTGTTAAAATACTGCTAGTCAACTTTAGCATACCCAACATCACACTTTGCGACTTCATCTCACACACACCAAACTAAGATCTTAAAACTGATCAATCAAGTCCATCTCTCCAACCATCAATGTCGACGTATGCAAAGACTTTCTACTCAAAGCATATGCTACCACATTAGCTTTACCAAGATGATAACTCAACTTAAAGTCGTAGTCCTTCAGAAACTCTAGTCATCTCCTCTACCTCATATTCAGCTCTTTCTGATCAAATAGATACTTCAAACTCTTATGATCCCTTAAAACCTCAAACCATACAAATAATACCTCCAAAGTTTAAGCACAAAGACCACAACTTCCAACTCTAAATTATGGGTAGGATAAACCTCTCATGAACCTTCATCTCTCTCAAAGCATAAGCTACAACCTGGAAATTTTGATAAGCACGCCATATAAGCCCGTCCTAAAAGCATCACAATACACAACAAAGGATTCCTTCACATTTGGCAAAATCAAAATTGGCGCCATCGTCAACCTCTTCTTCAACTCTTGGAAACTTTCTTCACACTGAGTATCCCTCACATAAGCTTGACCCTTTCTAATCAACTGAGCCGAAGGAAAGTCTAACTTCGAAAAGCCTTCTATAAACCTTCTATAGTAACCAGTCAAACCAAGAAAACTTTTAATCTCTATAGCCGACTTATGGGTGTCCCATTCCAACACCGCGTCTACCTTAGACGGCTCAATTGTTATACCACCACTAGAAATCATATGACCAAGAAAACTCACTTCTTAGAACCAGAACTCACAGTTAGGCAACTTAGAATACAACTTATTCTCTTGCAAAGTTTGCAACACAACTCGCATATGACTTGCATGCTCTTCATCTGGATTTCAATACACCAAGATGTCATGTATGAAAACTACAACGAACTAATCCAAGTAAGGATGGAAGATTTTGTTCATATACTACGTGAATACTGTAATACTATAATTTTTACCCCTAAGATCCCACTTTTCATTTGCATCATTACATACACAAACAAGAACATACTTTATGGTTCTTTCAGCACCTCTATTATTTCTTATTTGCTTCATGTTTGTTTATGTTTACTAACCTCTAACCAAAATACCAAAAATATTTTGCAATTTGCTTGTTTCTTCTTCTTCTCTGTGTGTTTAGGGTTTTGCAAGGAAATTGATAGCAAGGACATTCATTCAAGTCTAAATCAGATGGAAGTTTGACCTCATCTTGGTCAAACTATCAAGAGATTGCTTCAAGTGCAAATTGGTTTTGGCAGTGGGTTATTTTCTCAGGAATTGTGATTGTTCAAGGTCAAATTGTCTTGTATTGAAATCCGTCAGGTTATCAAGCAGTGTTCTGTAAGAAGTTTGGTCCAAGTTATCATGATTAAGAGTCCATCAGTGGTTCATTTGTGGATTTATTTTCCCAGAGATTAATTCCGATAAACTCTAAGTAATTTAGTTTTAACCGAAGATTCAGAGGTTTTTCTATACAAGTCAAGTTTGGTAGAAAGCATGCGGTTGGCTTTAGAGAATGTTGTAAATGCTATTTTTGACATATCCAATAATTTTGACGGGCCTGCAATTGGAGAAATGGTTGTAGAAGCACAGTTGTATGAGGAAGCATTTGCAATTTTGGAGAAAATCAACTTGAATGTCCAAGCAGTCAATGTGTTGATTGATAATATTTGTAGCAGCTGTTGGGTTTGCTTTCAGAGTTGAAGAAGATGCTGTCTAGAGTCAGGTTGCGAAGGTTCAACTCAGGGATGGGTTTGTAAGCGATGCAATTGAGTCATTTATACGAGATACGAGCAAATAATACTACACAATTTTTGGATGTTATCCGTACTGCTGAAGATGACAATGTTTATCATGACTTGGTCAAATATTTGTTAATGGTAAGACACAAGGAAAAAGAACCAAAGATTGATGGGCTTAGTGACATTGAAGAGTTCATTCTAATGCCAAATGTTGCTAATTTGCAAAGTGTTAGGGACCGGTTGTATGATGAAGTATTATATGAGGCTGCAAAAACTATTTATGCCTTTATATCTAACTGGGCCAAGCTAGCTATTACACTGGTCAAGTTACAACAACTCCAAGGTGTTGTTAACGCAGCAAGGAAAGCTAATAGCTCAAAAACATGAAAGGAAATATGCAACTCTTCTCTGTGGAACAACAGCGTAATCAAGCTCCCGAAGTACATGCGGCATCATTTTCATAATTTAAAGTTCCTGGGAATGAAAATTCTTCTGCTTTAATTTCTTTTGCCACCAAGACACTTAATGCCTGTCAAGTGATATCCAAGTTGCATGTCATTGAGCTGGGTGCAGAGCCAAGGAAGCCTTCCTGGTGACGAGAAGCTGGTAGTGGAACGTTTCCATGAATTATTTTCTCAAACAAAATATTTATAAAAAAAAAGCAGCTCAGCTTGCTGCTCAGTCTCCGCAAGGAATCCTTCGTACACCCGATGCAGTTGCCAAATTTCAGAGTGTGTCTGTGCAAGCTGGGCAAACCGCACCACTGTTGCAGCATTTTGGAACTCTTTTAACAAGAAGAAAGATAATACACTGCATAAGATTTTATGTAAGATGTTGAATGGTAATTTGGATTCATCATTTGATATTTCAGAGTCTAAAGTTTGGTTTTCCTGTATCATCCAAAGGCTGATGTTAGACGTACTACACTGCGTGATGTAAATTCTTCTGGCATTTTGTTTTAGAGGGTCTTGTTGACATTCAAGAGGCCAATTTGAGACAGCTTGATGATAAAGACCTAACAGTTGTTCAAGCAGCTTTAAATGTTGGTGGCTTGCAAAATATACTAGGTGCTTCTAAGCTTATTGAGACACTGCAAACTGTGCTAAGAAGATATGTTGGCAAGCTGCTGTCTGGTTCAACCGGTAATGCAAGTCTAACTGGAGAAGTCGCTGTCACCTGTTTAAAGAAAGCCATATCATATTTCCATGATCATTCTGATTACTTAAAAAAACATTGCCGCCATGATTTTTCCATTACTCCCTGCTATGCCACAGACACATGACTTGAATTTAAAAGCTCTTGTACTAGTCAACAAATTTACCTGGCCATTTTATCAGAATGTTGTTGTGTCTAGCTCTGAAGTTACTCCTCCGTTTTTGGTTGCACATTCGGGAAACTTGATTCTCCTTTGTAAATTAATGAATTCATGAGCCGATATGAATGTGAGATTGTTCCGTGGCTATGTTTCACAGCTTGCATGTGAGGATGTTTTACTTGAATCAAGCTATGTCGGACGGGCTAAATTTGATGAGTTTCTTATGCAGTCCAACATGGTTCGTCCTCGTGTTGCAGTTCATGCGCTTGTTTCTGTTTGTTGCAAAGGATTCGTTGAGGTTGTTGATGTACTCATCAAGCAAGGAGTGGATATCAATGCAATGGATAGGATTTTGCTTCAATCTTTGAAGTCGTTCCTCCACACTAATGTTTATTGCAATGTATTATTTGTTGTTGTTGTCAGCAGGTAGATAAATGTTGTCAAATTACTGTTACACGTTGGAGTAATATTTGATATCAAGGTTAAACTAGGAGCTTGGTTTTGGGAAAACAGATATTAGAGAAGAACTTCGTGTTGGTGTCGAACTAGCTGAGCCTTATCGAATCACATGGTGTGTGGAACTTAGCTCTCCAACAATCACAGTATATTCCATTATGGCCTTCCTTCTCCATTACTGGATCATCTTCGGAAATCTCGAAGTTCCGTGCTGCAAAAAAAGACATTTTTGCAAGGAAAACTTGGAAAATGAGTTGAAATCCAAAATTAAAACACAACAATGGCTCAAGCCGAAACAATACAACAGTACTGTCAATTAATGGATTATGCCACAGACCAAAAAAACCAACTCGTGTACCAGCAATGAGTCTCAAAGTTCCTTTCCCTTTTGATACAACAAAACTTCATCAGTTTACAAACCTCTCATCAAGACTGCGATATTATCAAGAGGCAATCCATGCAAAAGTGACTTAATCATGGGTTGACCGTGTGTCTGGAGCCTCGGCGAAGATTGACTCATACAAAATCTCATTTTGAATCATATTGTCAAAGCTATGATATCAACTTGGTCCGATAAAATAACACCAATTATTTGAATAACTCTAAGCATATCAAAAGCTGGAGTTGTCATATCTCTTCCGGCCAGTTTGTTTTTAATCATTGCTGCTGTAAATCCTATTGGAGGGAGACATGACTCCTCGAATTTGTTCGCACAAGATGTTGAATTGACAGATCTTGTTATTACTTGTTTTGACATCCTCTGTGTTGTGAATGATATGATTAATCCATTCACTGATGAAATGCTTGTGAAGTTGTTGTTGACAATCATCTCAAGTCACAAGTCAATGGTGCTAACAATGGTGATAAATCTGTTAGTGAATCCCAGGATGTCTTGGCAACTCTGTTGAATAATCTCAAGGTGCAGCCTTGCGATTGTTGCAGAAAATTGTTGAAGAAGCAGAGCGAAAGCGGCTCAAAACCGAGGTTGAGCTAAAGAAACAAACATCACGTGGACGAAGCCATCAACAAGGCCATATTCACAAGCTGCAGCAAAAATGAATAGCACGTGAGCCAGCTGAAAAAAAACATTCCACGTCATATAATACATAAGCTGAAAGAGAAAAATCAAAACAACTTGAAAAGTTCACAACCACAGTTCACGCACAACCCGCATCAAATTTTCAAAATGCAGAAAAATCTCACAAACGGCAAAACATTTTCACTCACTCTCATCTATAATTACAACTCACACTCACTCATTTTCATTCAAGCTTTCAAGCCAAAAAAAACCTCTGCTAATTTTCTTCTTCAATTCCTCACTACGAAACCTTTTGCTCACATTTCCCTCTCCTACTTTTTTCCACCAAATTCACTTCAACTGAGACAAACTCGGCCAGATTCAAAGAAGAAGAAGAAGAATAGAGTTTCTGTTTCACTGTTTACCTGAATTTGAAGGTAGTTTGAGCTTCACCGTCATTTTTGATCCATTACTTTTTGTTGTATTTCTTTGAGTTGTTGGTACTGTTGTGGAGAGCTCTTGATTGTGATCCGTTCTATTTAATCTTCATATCCCATCGCGTTGATTTAAGCTTGCTAGCTATAGCGTTAAACAATGTCGCGTGTGAAAGCTTGGAGGAAGACGATGAAATGACTCAATTCATTTCTGTTTTCCAGTTGTTTTTTATTTCAAAGATGTTTTACCTTGGGCTGGGCCGTGAGGTTTTCACCACTTTTTTTTCCTTTTAAAACCTCCCTCTCATTTTTTTTAAGGTTTTCTTTCAATTTTCTTTTAATAATTTTTCTAATATTTGTTTTTCTTTCGAAATAATTTCTTAAAATAGATTTTGTTTTGGATCTTGAATTTTGATAAGATCTCATCAATATCAATGGACTTTGGGTGTCGATTTTATCCACCAAGAGAGGTGATTGATATTGATGATGATTTAATCGATTTAAGGTTCAAATTATTGTTTCTTTTCATCTTTTTTTTTCTTTCTTCTTCTTCTCTTTTTCTTTTGATCGATGAAATCTATGGATCATGGATTGTTGATTATCAAGGTTGTTTAATCTTCATTATTTTAAATCTATGGATGAATAATCATTGAGATAATTCTCCATACTTTGGAATAGTGATAGATTACCTTTGATAAATCAATGAAAAGTCTTGATTATGATGAGATCACTACCTCTTTTCTTTTTGTGTGGCATGTTTTAGGAGAGTGATTTACATATTACTTCTCTAACATGTGTTAACACTAACATTATTATTGACCGGCCTCAGATAGTCGTGGTTTCTACATAAACCCGATTACGATTGCTTAACATAGCGCTAAAGTGTCCCGTAATCGGAAAATGATCATTCGTGGCTCAAACTTATGTTTGAAAGTCCAAGTATGGTTAGTTGCTTGTCTTAAGTCCACTACCTATGAAACTCATTGTTAGGAGGCTTTGATTCTATCAATCCTCTAATGAATAGTTGCTTGTCTTATATTTGTGGGCGACTAGTCGTAGTTTTCTCCTTAAAATGACGACTTGTCTTTACATTTAAAATCAATCAAAACCAACAAATTTTAGTTATTTGTACCATGAACTACGAGGCTTTGATCCTATATTAAACTTTGTGGGTACTTAGGCATGAGGCGATAAGTCTCTCCAAACACAAAAATCTAAAAAAACAATTCTCTTCTCATCTCCCCAATCTCTTTTCAAACAAACCATTTTCAAACCAAAAAGCGTAAATATTTCAAAGGGCTCCTATAGAGTACTATAGACGTTTTGGGTGCTAACACCTTCCCATTGCGTAACCAACCCCCTTACCCCGATCTCTGTTTATTTGTTCTTGTTTTAGAACTCTTTGGTTTTGTTCGCTATTTTTCCTTTCCTTTTTGGATAAAATAAAAGTGCGGTGGCGACTCTTATTTTTTTGAGTTAAGTTAATCAATAGCTTACACTCACGATGTTACCGCTACAAATACACCTGATGCATTAGACACAAAAAATGACATCACTGAATACTCATAGTGATTGTATTGAGTTCTAAACATGATCTTTAGAATATCTTATGACTTTAGTTGAATCTAATGACAACCCGATCTCGAATCAATCTTACTAAACATACAATGACCAACCAATTGATCCATAAGGTCATCAATTTTTGGAAGAGGATACTTATTCTTAATTGTAATTTTATTCAGTTGTCGATAATCCACACATAACCTTATACTACCATCTTTCTTCTTAACCAACAACACCAATGCTCCTCACAGTGATACATTAGGTTTAACACACTTCTTCTCAAGAAAATACTCTAACTACTTCTCCATCTCACTCAATAATGTAGATATTATATATGGTGTCTTCGACATAATTCTAGTACCAGGTACTAAATCTATGGTGAACTCAACTTCTCGCTCTGGCGGCAAGTCACAAATATCCTTAAAACAAAAACAGGAAACTCACATACCATATGCATAGTACTAGCCACAAAATTTCTCTCTACTCTCAAAGAAGCAAACATCACGAGCACCTGATCATCCTCTCTCAAAGACATATCTACCTGACTAGCGGACATGAATCTTGAGTCCATAGTGTCTCCGGGTTTGGGAAAAACCACATCTTCATCCAAAAACCTAAAATTTTGCAATCAGTAGCACATTGAACCAACTCTCCACACTTAAAACATCTCAGAGAACTAGAAGCTCCTCCCTCACATGTTTCAATCTCGCTCCTACTGGCAAGCAGTTAGGAAATAAAACGAGCATCGATAGTGTTCACACGCATGTCGTATTCCAGGGAAATAAACAAATTCAGAAAACCTAGGTCGAATGGACCATCTTTCTTTGATACCAACTATTTAAACCCCTAAACCCAACACCTTTAATTTACGAAAATAAAAAATATATATAATTTCACACAACATCAGCATTACACATTCACAACATGTATGTTTCTCCAAATTGAACATATATAAATAACAACGGAACATCAAAAATTCAAATAAATATTTATTATGTCTCAACATAAGTACTTAATAAAATAATTCAAACATCTCAAGAAACATATCATGTAATAAAGCAACTTGTCCTAGTGTTACAGATCAGAGCTCAACGAAGACTAAATGACTAAAAAACAGTAAATAAATGAAGAGGCTTCAACGCCATCCTCTAGCTCAAACAACAGCTACTCCTCTACTTGATTATTTGTACTCCAAGAGAGTACAGAACACCACAGTAAAGCAAACATGGGTGAGAATACGCTTAAAATATGTAAACAATGCAAAAATAATAAAGGGCAGTACACACCAAACATCAAAATGATCATGTCATTTACAACTATCACCAATCAATAACATATTTATAAACCAATCACAATCGTCACCAAATCATAAGTACATATGTATATGCAATATACTCATCTTCTCATCACCAAATGCATGTGGTACTAACCTACTCACCAATTGGATGTCAGAGTTATGTTACTGAACAATCCCACCACAAATATTTGGACATCAGAGTTATATTACTGATTTAGTCCCATTCCCGATCATCATTAATTCCTATCTCCGATATACATGATTCATGACAATGCAACAACACACCAATGTGTTGCACCCTAAAATTTGACCAACCGGGTCCCATATTTGGTTTATGGTTCGACGCATTTCGCATGCCGCATACAGTGCATTTTCTCATTCATATTGATTTTATCGGGATTACAGCCCTGTTTTCACATTTCGGGTATTTCAGACCGGTTCGGATAATCAGAGGTTATTTTGAGAAGTCACGCGCTTCCTGGGTGTTTTCAGCTTACGCAGTGATTTTGGAGGTTCTTGGTGTATGGGTTTACTGCTTGCTTCGATCTGGTCTCGTGCTCTCGTTTATTTTGGTTGATCGCCTTTGTTTGCATTTTTTAGGATTTAATATTGATTTCTTTTTAGATATTAAATGTTTTTAAATAGTTTTTAGTTTAATTTCTTTTTAAGAATAATTCATTTTTTAGATAATGATTTTAATAAGAAAATTATTTTTAGATAATAGTTTTTTAAAAAAATGATTTTAATAGGATATATCCCTTTTATTAGGATTTTTTAAATAGGAAATTAATAGAGTTTTTCTATGTGCTTAGAAATAAATAGAATAAATAGGCAATTCTTTTTAGAGTTTAATCATTTTTCTTTTAGGATTTAATTAGAAATTAATTAGGTTATAATCATCCTTTTTAGATGTAATTAGGATCTGAATTCATTTTAATTGAGTTTATTAGAATTAATTAGGATTAAAATAGTTTTAATTTTCATTTAGGCTTTAATTAGAGTTTTTAATTTTCGTTAGTCTTAATGGTGTTGATTAGAATTAATCATGTGTTAATTAGGTAGAAATCATGTTCATTAGTGGTTAATCAGAGTTTTAATTCGTGGGCCAGGGTAATATGGGGGCCCAATCTAGTTCCGGCCACGTGTCCACGTATAAAGGTCCCCGCGTGTGCATTTCAGAGGCTGACACATCATTCACCACGTTTCTCACTCTCTCTCTGCCACTTGTCTTTCTCCCTCTCCCTGCATGTAGCCCCACGTGGCTCTCCCTCTCACTTCCGCCTCCACCACGTGTAACCCATGCACACACTCCCTCTGCCACCTGTCCATCTCTCATCCTTCACCGGAGACCCCGCCGCCGGCCATGCAACCGCCGCGCCGGCCACCTGCTAACTGTCTCCGACCGCCATAACCATCACCGGTAACTGTTTTTCGCCGGAAAACTGCAAGCCACTGATGGATATTCATCTTCTTCATCCATCACCTTCATCCAACCGTCACCGGTAACTGCAAAACCTCGCCGGAAAATTCATCCTACCCGCCGGAAACTTCAAATGCGTTCTTCATATTCAACATTATTCCCAGAAAATCTCCAGAACCTCAACAACCTTCATCCAAGATTCATCTTCGTAATTGTTTGCATGAAGAACATTCATCGTCCCAGAACCTTCAATGAGTTTCATCCGCTTCCATCGTCATCTGGTTCCAGACCGCCACCAAATCAACAAGAACATCATAGCCTCATCATCTCATTTCCAGATTCGTTGCAATCTCCGTCGGATCTCATTCATTCGTTTTTTAGAACATTGATCCGTTCATCTTCATCTAGATCTTCATAGATTTTCTTTAAGAACAAACCTCGCCAGATCTGGATCAAGAACGAGATTTCCAGAAATCCAACAATCTACATAGAACACTCACCGTTCATAATCATATTTTCCAGATCCTTCAGTTCTTCTTTAAGAATGTTCGTCAGTTCTTCATTATTTCCCAGATTCTCCAGATTATCTTCATGAATCTTCCAACATGCGCCTTCATCATTTCCTCTCGTACAAGACTTTCTCTAGCAGCGATTTACAGGTCTTCAACAACCGGTTGTTCATCCAAGCCTTTTCTTCAAGATCCTCCAAGATCTTATAGGATCTTCATCGTCTTCATCTCGTTCTCCAGAAAGGTTAAGATCCACAGATCTTCGGTAATGGAGTTCCAATGTATAAGAATGGAAACGGATGTTTGATCTTGAGTTTGAGTAGAGAGACCAGAGACAGAGAGAAGTTGGGAGTGGTTGACGGCGGCGGAGAGAAGAAACGACTAGGGTTAGGGTTTCAGAAGTTGGAGAAGTGAGGGAATAGAGAGAGGAAGGGAATTGGATTGAACATTGGGCCTCAAGCCCAACGAGTTGTTTGGCGCTACACCCTCCATTTCCCAGTTGGACCCCCCTGGTCCACACGTTTTTTGGTCTCTATTTTTGTTGATTGTAGTGGGCTGAGCCCAATTCACATTATCTGAACCACACCCCTCATGTTGCAGCGCCCCCCTTTGTTTTGTTTTATTTTTTTCTGTCTTGTGGGCTTAAGGCCCAGAGTAGTTTTCACTGCATACCCCTGTAATGACTGTTGCACCCCCCCCCCCCTGCACTTTTATTTTTGTATACCTTTTAATTGAATTTTTTTGTAGGATTTAGTTAATATTAGTTTAGAATATTTTAAAAAAAATCCTAGAATAGATTTAGTTTTAGTGCTATATTTCTTTTAGAGAATTTTCTTTAATATTTTAGAATATTTTAAATACTTAGAATATAATTTTAGGTGTTAATTTCTTTTAGAGAGAATTTAGGAATTAGATATCTTTAGAAGTTTATAGATTTAATTCTTTAGAATATTTCTTATTAGAAATTAATCGCTAATTTTTAGAGTAGACCCGTATTTTGTGTTGGATTTTTTCTCCTATTTTCGTTCCATCTGCTTTATTCTCGATTTTATTTCTGGCTGGCCGTGTGACATGATTCAATTGGAGAATGATTTTCTATATCACTTCTCCATCTTGTCTTTGACACGGATATCGATACGCTACCTCTTAGAGTTCGATTTCTCGTATAAATCGAACCATGACGGTCTAAGCGTCACATTTTTCCTGGTTTGAGCGTCATCATCAAAGATCCAGAGAGGAGAAGATTGGAATGGAGCTTGTGCGTATGTCAGGAGCCCCGGAGCTGCTTCGTTCATTATCATTGGCGTATTCAAATCTTCAGGCAACCAGCGAGTGTTGTGGGTTGCATCATCAGATACAAAGGAATTGCCAGCTGAGGAGTTTCTTCTTAGGTTCTTGCGTGTGTGTCCCGAGTTCCTTCCCGTTTAGGCGTAGGCCTGCTTCCTCTTTGTTCTCGCCTCATGCGAGCGAATCCCTGTTTCTCTCTCTTGCTCCCGTGCAATTGAGATTCGTTTCCCGTCGAACTACGTTAGCTCTGATCTCTCGTGCCCGACGAGAGTATGTAGGCATAGGATTCTGTATCCTAGCGAGCTCTCGTTCTCCCGTTTTCCGTTTTCCCCTTTTCCCAGGTTTTAGCTGTAGTAGGCTGAACTACAGCTGCTCTGATTTCTCATATCTAATGCGAATATGTAGGCATAGGATGCGATATCCTAGCGAGCACACTAACAACTAACCATTTTGTTCTCTCGCTGCTGTGCGGTCGAGACTTTCCCGCTGACGACTGACGTTATCCTTTTCTCTTGCCCTTGCGCATTTGAGACCAGACCGTAGTTTTTAGTTCCCGTAGATCCCCGTACCTTTCAAAACCATTTAAATCTCTCACTCCTGTGTGATTGAGAACACCCTGTCTAGCCGTAGTTAGCCTGAACTACGTAAGCTCTGATCTTCCATGCTGTGTGGAAGTACGTAGGCACAAGACGCGAAGTCTTGGCGAGCCAATTCCCTGTAGTTTCCTGAACTATGATGACTCTGACTTTCTCTCTTGAGAATACGTAGGCATAGAGTGCGACGCTCTATCGAGTCAGTTTCCTTCCCGTTTAGATTTAGTAGTCGTAGATAGATTGTTTTGCATCCTTAAGACAAACCAAGCAAGCGTGGATCCCGTCGAGTACGACGGACGTGAGGGGTGCTAATACCTTCCCCTTGTGTAACCGACTCCCGAATCCAGGATTTGGTTGCGATGACCATTCCTTTCCCGTCTTTGTGGTAGGTTTACTCTGAGCGTTTCCTTTCCCTCCATTGGGATAAATAATGCACGGTGGCGACTCTTCTGTTCAGCCGGCGCCGATTTTCGCAGTAGCGACAGCTGGCGACTCTGCTGGGGACTCCAACGGTTCCCAGCTGCTGAGGACTGCGATGGTTCCTTATGCATGTGGGATCCAACGTCCCCTAAGAGAGTCAATCCTAGCGCTTGTTTGCTTGTCTATTGGGTGTTTATTTTTGTATTGCTGTTATCTGTTGCTATTGTGCTGTTGGGTGGGGATGTTCCTTTGAGTGAGAAGCCAGACCCAGGCTTGAGTGCACCTTAGACTTAGAGTGGAAATTAGTGGGGGCGTACATGCTTTGCATGTACTAGTGTCCTGCGAAATCAACATTCGGACGAGGTTCTTCTGGTTGACTTCCGGTTCAACCCTTTGGGTTGAGTGGGATGTTGGTTAGTTGGATTGTCGACTCCGGGGACCGATCATTTGGGATTCAGCTAAGTGAGGCCTCTTCAGGACATGATGATGCCACACCTTCTGGGTATCGTATCATCAGTCTTGAAAGTCTGTGACGCTGATGACCGCATAGGATGCCGAACTTGTGTCAGTTTAGGTCCATACCCGTAAGTGGGAGGGTTTTGCAGGAAACCTGACTTCTAGCCTACCCGTTATTTGGTCTTCTCTTCAGAGCGAACGTACTCCGTCAGCAGCGCAACAGTATTTAGAGATTGGGTGGGGGCTGTGGTCCCGTGTTTGCTGCATATTGTATTGCATTTGCATAAACGTATTGCATCATATTGCATGTCATACTCCAGCTAGCCAGAGCTCTTATCTAGCCGTTGTCTGATTTCAGAAGGTGATTACCCGGTGTTTGGCCTAAGCAACTGTTGATTTTTAGAAGAGGACCAAGGGGTTGAGTAGATTTGAGTAGAATCGGGCATTGAAGTCAGGTGAAGGTTATCAGTAGCTATGTCTGAAAGCAACTTCCAGTCTCCTAACACCTTGGTCGGGTTCACTATGACGACCAACCCTCTGTATGGTTCTACTTCCGAGGCAGACTTTCCGCAAGTGAACAACCTTACTGCAGACCAGTTTGTGCAACCTCCTGCTATGGACCGAGATCAACATGAGCAGTTTGGTGTCCGCAATGAACGACCTCCTCTTATAAACAGACAAGGTGTTGTTTTCCCTGTGCCGAGTATCCGAAGAGAGATCCCAGTAGCCAGGACTATAGACCCAAGAGCTCTTGAGTGTGATAGAAGACTCCAAGTGTTGGAAGAACAAATTAAAGCCGTGAAGGTCAAAGATGTTGCTAACCTGAACGCTGCAGGCATGTGTTTGGTGCCTGGACTAGTGTTGCCTTACAAGTTCAAAGCACCGAGATTCGAGAAGTACAAAGGAGATAGCTGTCCGAAGCAACATTTAGTGATGTTCTGCCGAAGAATGACTTCGTTTGTGCAAAATGACAAGTTGATGATTCATTGCTTTCAGGATAGTCTGACTGGGGCATCTTTGCGTTGGTATATGCAGTTAGAGAGTAATCAGATTCGATCATGGGTGGATTTAGCCAGAGCTTTTATGAAGCAGTATGATTACAACCTAGACGTAGCTCCTCATCGCATGCAGTTGCAAGAGTTGTCTCAAGAGAACAATGAACCCATCAGGAAGTATACGCATAGATGGAGAGAATTTGCTGCCAGGGTACAACCACCGCTTCTAGACCGAGAGCTAACAAGCATGTTTGTAGACTCACTGCAGGATCAGTACCACGAAAGACTGCTTGGGCTTCCGTTAAGTTTCTCTGACTTGGTAGTATTGGGGGAACGCCTTGAGCATGCCATCAAAATCGGGAAAATTCAGATTATTGCAAATGGTCAGGCTAGTGAAGCTGAATCTCTTTATGATTATCAGAATGAAGAAGGAGTTGTGATCAATGCAATCATGCCAGATGTTGGATATCCTCGAGATGAATTGGTGAAATCTGTTGGATCAGTATCTCCTGTACCTTGTTATGTTGGACAGACAAATGTGCCTGGGGCACCCTATCAGGAACGTCGTGTCGCTTCTCTTGCAAGTCAGCGAACTCGTGGCCGAGGTTATCAGAATCAGCGCCAGAATTAGAATCGACCTCGTAATAACTTGGAACGAAGGAATGCTCCTTCCCACCCAGTGCTTATTGTAACACGGTGGGAGAACTGACTTTAAACAATGTTGCGGATAGCAAGAGTCGCCACCGACTTTTATTTTATCCATAAGGAAAGGTTATAAAAGAACAGGAAAGACCTTAGAGAATATTTTGGGTCCGGGGGGTAGGTTATGAAAAGGGAAGGTGTTAGCACCCTTTTCATCCATGGTTATCCATGGGCTCTTAGGTACTTAAGCTCACTTTTGAATTGTTTTGAAATTGTAGTGTGTGAATAGAAAATTTTCAGAATAGTTAATAAATAATCCATGTGAGGATGTGTTAAGAACTTGTTTGAAAATTTGTTTAAGTGCGAAACAGTTTTGAAGTGAGCAAGCACCTAGGAGTAACCTACCCTAATGTTTAAAGGTCTTTCTTATTCTTCATTCTTTCCTTTAGTAAGACTATCCCTACTATAATGGAGTAGGTAGTCCTTACTTTGGATGTTAAGGGACATGTGAGGGACAATTTGACTTTGAAGGCCATTGTGGGATGTAATAAGCACGTATAAGGGACCATCATCATTTTTCGAAAGGGACCCGATTCGTAAAGGCAACCATAAGGGACTTTGATGATTTTTCTATTTGAGGGACTTGCTTTATACACCCCACTTAACCATTATTCGTAGGCAACTTGAGGGATATCCTTAGGAAGTGAGACGGCGATTAAAATCGACTTACGTGTGTGACGTGTTTATTTTAATTATCTTTATTTAAAAGTGATCTAAATTTATTTTAATATTACATACATGTTGTTACACTCCCTAATTACTAACCATAATAATAATTAAATAATTAAACAACTTTACATCCAAGAAACAATTACAAAATAATAAGCAAAATAATTAAATAGCAAAGATAAATAAAATATAAACAAGCAATAATAAATAATAAAAGGGGGTTAGTAAGCAATATTTAACAAAATAATAAGCATGATTAGAATATAAATGGGTTAGTAAATAAGAATAAACAAAATTAATCCAAATATTATAATAATAAGAAATTAACAATTTTTTAATATAATCAACTAAAAAAACAAATATGAATAAACAATTGTTTTAATTTACAAATTATTAAATTATATTTTAATCATGAAGTTACTACAAAAAATCTAATTATTATAAGCACAATTATTTATAAACTAAAGTTATGTAAAAAAAATGTTTATAAGTATATTTACAAAAATTTGTAAGAATTATAGTAAACATACATATATAATAATTATATTAGAAAATAACATTAAAAAAAAAATAGGATTAGATTTGTATTAAAAAAAATATTTTTAGAGTTTTATGAAATTAGGGTTTATATGAGAAATAAATTTTTAGGGTTTATATAAAAAAAAATAGGATTTAGTTATATACAAAAATTTTCTAATTTATACATATTACAATTTAGACATAAAATATAGAAACAAAATTTGTGAAAAAAAAACATATTTTTTAAAATTAAAGAAAACAGACATATTTTATTATTATTTATTTATTATTGAGAAATATACATAATATATTTAATTTTTAATATTATAATATTTAAATCAAATAAAAGGAAAGAAAAAAAAGCGGAAACTTACCTGGCTGGGGTTTGAACCCAGGCCAGCTTGATTTCCAGGAAGCACAACAACCATCGGGCTAAGCTTGCAATTGTGAAATATATCCAGGAACAAAAGAATTTGAATTTGAAAACAGGCGCGAACTGGCCTTCTTCTTCCTCCCATTACCTGCGGATTTTGCAACGTTTTCTCCTACGAATATTGTTACGAGTTCTTCCACCCTGCGAAACACAAACTTCATCCAAACGGCAAAATTTCACAAAATTGATTGCACCATTGTATTGCTACTGAGTTTTTCAATCGTCCTATGTTTTTCAAATCCATTTATCATTTGAAAATCGTGAAACCCTAAAGAGGGCCGAAAACCCTAATCATGGTGAATTCTTGTTCCTGCAATGAAAATCCAATTGAACCACCCAGAATCGTTCTAGAGTTCATTCTAAACATCCTACAACAATCAAAAACAGTTTAAACATGATAAATCAATGGATTCGAAAACAAAATATTCAAGGTCAAGATGAACTCGGGTTGAGCAATTGGGCGTGTATATGATGCATATGGATGATGATTTATGATCAGAAGAGTCCAAGGAAGCTTGCTATGTCTTCCAAATACCTTGCAATGCTCTGAATTTGAGAACCCGAATATGACTTTTTGAAAGATTTTTGTGCTTTTGATCTTACCTTTAGGCTGCTGCAAATTCGTCCATGAGGCTAGGGTTTGTGCTTAGTATATATGTGTGATGGATTTAGGTCAGAAACATTGATGTGTTGTGTGGATATTTGATCCAAAAAATATTCAAAAAGATCATTGTATAAATTTCAAATATTTGATCATGAGTGCTTGCTATTTTGGGAGAGATCACATGATTTCCTTCTCATTCTAATTCAATCAATGATTATGAATTTCTAGAAACAAAATCTTCACCCAAAAATAGATTTTTATATTTTTTATTTATTTAAAATGATTTTTATGAATTAAATCAATAATAAATAAATAAAAAATAATAATTTGGGAGAGATCACATGATTTCCTTCTCATTCTAATTCAATCAATGACTATGAATTTCTAGAAACAAAATCTTCACCCAAAAATAGATTTTTATATTTTTTATTTATTTAAAATGATTTTTATGAATTAAATCAATAATAAATAAATAAAAAATAATAATTTGGGAGAGATCACATGATTTCCTTCTCATTCTAATTCAATCAATGATTATGAATTTCTAGAAACAAAATCTTCACCCAAAAATAGATTTTTATATTTTTTATTTATTTAAAATGATTTTTATGAATTAAATCAATAATAAATAAATAAAAAATAATAATTTGGGAGAGATCACATGATTTCCTTCTCATTCTAATTCAATCAATGATTATGAATTTCTAGAAACAAAATCTTCACCCAAAAATAGATTTTTATATTTTTTATTTATTTAAAATGATTTTTATGAATTAAATCAATAATAAATAAATAAAAAATAATAATTTGGGAGAGATCACATGATTTCCTTCTCATTCTAATTCAATCAATGATTATGAATTTCTAGAAACAAAATCTTCACCCAAAAATAGATTTTTTATATTTTTTATTTATTTAAAATAATTTTTATGAATTAAATCAATAATAAATAAATAAAAAATAATAATTTGGGAGAGATCACATGATTTCCTTCTCATTCTAATTCAATCAATGATTATGAATTTCTAGAAACAAAATCTTCACCCAAAAATAGATTTTTATATTTTTTATTTATTTAAAATGATTTTTATGAATTAAATCAATAATAAATAAATAAATAATAATAAAAATGATGAATTTTGGTCAATTGGGTCGTGCACCATGTTATGAGATGGATTGGGTCATAAATTAGGCAGCCCATTTGGAAAGAAATACTTCTAAGCCTCCATTTTCAACATAAACCATCACAAAATTGCCCAACTTTGCAAGGGCACATTTCTCTCAATTTTAAAGGTATGATGGTGTTCTTGGACTTTTTGGAAAGCTTGAAGAGTCCTCTAAACAACCCCATTGGTTTCAGGTCCATATCATTTACCAATCTCAAGTTATGCCCTTTTGAAGTTGTTGACTTTTTGTTGACTTTTGAAATGACCCATAATGTCTTAGATCATATCTTTCAAATAAAGCATTTTTGGGCTTAACCCTCAATATCAAAGTTGTAGAGAATTCAATTTCCTTCAAAATGAGCTTTGGATGGAGACTTGGTGATGAAGTATGTGAAAGTTATGCCTGGTCAAAGTTCAGTTGACTTTTACTGAGGAAACCCTAATTTAGAAACTCCTGATTATTGATGATCTGGAATCTCCTTGATGAATCATGATCAACCCTTGATCAAATGATGAATTTTACTTCATATACTTGATGTTGGCAAAAAATCATGAAGTTTGACTTTGGTTTGACCACAGTTGACCTCAATTTGACTTTTTAACTGCATTGACTGCTTTTGACTTATCTGATCATCTGACTGAGCAAACTTTTGAGAAAAGTCTTGAAACTTGACATGGGGGTTCTTATACACATATAAGATGTTATGAAGCTCACTTGAAGTCTTGGAAGTCCATTTAGCCTGATTAAAGTCAAAACCCTAGTTTCGGATGCACTGCTTAGGAGGTGCATTGTCTGAGGGAATTGTCAACTCTTCTGACCAATTGTGAACTTTGTGAACCTTGTGAACATCATGAAGTGGCTTTGTAGACCTCATGACCCTTAGGAAAGCTTTGTAAACATTGTGAATCTTGTGAACCTTGTGAACCTTCAAGAAGCAACCTATGGACTTCATGAACCTCATGAAAGGTCTTGTAGATGTTGAGAAGTTTGTGAACCTTGTGAACCTTCAAGAAGCACAAAGTCTTGTATTGTGAGGGCAAATTTTGGGGTGCAACAGCTGCCCCTGTTCAATTTTCTGAAACCTGAGGGGTTAGATTGGTATATTTGCCAGTCGTAACCTGGAAGGTTGAAGGGGATTGAACACAAAAGCCCAAAAATTTGCACTCACCAGTGCACTAGAGTGGTACAGATGGCTAGTCGAATATGATTGAGTGGGCTTAAAGATGCCACTAGGGGGGGAGCAGTTCAAAATATGGGTGTATGATGAAAGCTGTCAGGAGTCTGGAATAATAATGATGTAGCAGCATGTCTTCATGAGGATAGAGCAATCAATAGTGATAACCCTAAAGCAGTCTTGAAGCAATGATATGATTTCAGGAGGATAGAACAATGAATGGCTCTAAAGCAGTCTTGAAATAATAATGTGATATGTCTTCAGGAGGATAGAACAATCAATAGCTCTAAAGCAGTCTTGAAGTAATGATTTCAGGAGGATAGAGCAATGGATAGCTCTAAAGCAGTCTTGAAATAATAATGTAATTTCAGGAGGATAGAGCAATGGATAACTCTAAAGCAGTCTTGAAATAATTAGATGGCTTCAGGAGGATAGAGCAATCAATAGCTCTAAAGCAGTCTTGAAGTAGTAATATGACCTCATGAGGATAGAGCAATGAATAGCTCTAAAGCAGTCTTGAAGTAATAGGATGATTTCAGGAGGATAGAGCAATCAGTAGCTCTAAAGCAGTCTTGAAGTCATGAGAGGCTATCAGGAGGATAAAATAACCCTGAGGTTACAATAAAGCAGTCCCAAAGTAATAAGAAGCTCCTCAGGAGGATAAAGTAACCCTGAGGTTACAATAAAGCAGTCCCAAAGATCATAAGCTTGTTTGTTGGATAATTAACCTGAAAACAAGGTAGCATTCTGTATAACAACATTAGTTTATGCTTTATGTATGCATGTATGACATGATACACTTAGGTAATGTACTATAGACATATATGTTATGGTATGATGTAAATGATGTATGTATGATATGACACTGCTGGAAGTGTCTGGATATCCTTGTATAACAACTGCTGGCCAAGGAAAATAAATCCTGATTCGTTGTTGAAGAATATATAACCCTCCGTCTGCTGGGGATAACAAGGTATAGATAACCTCCCGTTGTTGGGGATAACAAGGTATAGATAACCTCCCGTTGTTGGGGATAGTAGGGTATAGATAACCTTCGTTTTCGTTTGATAGTAGGATAAGTATAACATCCCGTCTTCGTTCATCGTGCCCTTATTGGAAAGTAATTTCCCGTATATCCGTATGAGGATAAAAGAGATGGATATAAATTCCAGGGGAGATTAGACTTTGTGAAAATGGATTAGTCCTACTGATGGTTTGTAACTGTCTTGTAAAGATGAAACGGCGAAGCTTCGTTGAAATCCTGCCCTCGTTCGTCCTTAGTAAATACTATTACTGCATTTTCATGCATTTCTGGTAAACATCAATCATATTAAAAGCATACATGCATTTCTGGTAAACATCAATCATATTCAAAGGCATACATACATTCAAACACAACCAATGGACATTTCGCTTATGTAAATAGGGTAAAAGTAAATCTGGATTCAAAAGATGGAGTTTATTTATATCAAAAGTGACTCATACACGGGTAAGTTTGTACAAGGAGACATAAACCCTAGTAAGAGAATTTTGTCATGAAGTTTTACAAAAAGAATCAGCTATGTGGGAAATAATCCTATTGAGTTTCAATTCTACTATTGCCACTCAAGTATCTCATCTTCTTGCTGTTGAGACGGAAACGATTGGATTGAGCTTCATCTGTTTGAGCTTGAGTAAGTAGTACAACTGGTTGCAGTTTCATGAGTGATCCAAACGAGACATAGTCATACGCTTTAATCCCTAACTTTTGCCTGGATTGCCCTTTCAGGTTTTCAATCCACCGGGATACCCTTTTTTGCCCAAGCCGCCTTTTCAGGTTTTCGACTTGCCGGGTGTACATCTTTTTATATATATATCCCTAATTTTTGCCCATACCCTTTTGGTTTGCCGGGATGCCCTTATTTTTGCCTAGGCCTGTCAACCTAGCGGGTCTCTTTTTATGCGTAGTATTTTTTAACTATGTCTGCGTTTACAGGTTGTGGGAAGTCTTCACCATCCATTGTAGTCAGTATCATGGCACCTCCTGAGAACACTGTCTTGACTACAAATGGTCCCTCATATGTTGGAGTCCACTTGCCCCTTCAGTGTCAATCTCATTGCAGTATGCAGGCTTCTCAAATCTATCAATGGTAATCCTGGGAGCTTCATCATCCCAGCTTATCTCAAACATAGATGCCATGGTGGCCAATGCGTCTGCCAACTGATTCTCTCTTCGTGGAATATGTCCAAAAGTAATCTCTTTGAAATGTGGGATCAAAGACAACACATGTTCTCTGTAAGGAATGAGATTATCATGCTTTGTATCCCAATCTCCTTTAATCTGACTTACTACCAGAGCTGAATCTCCATACACCTCAAGGAACTGAATCTTCATATCAATAGCAACTTGCATACTCATGATACATGCCTCATACTCAGCCATGTTATTGGTACAATAGAAACAAAGTCTGGCAGTAATCGGGGTATGACAACCTTCAGGGGAACTAACCACAACACCAACACCATTACCATGTGCATTGGAGGCACCATCAAAAACCATAGTCCATCGGGATCCTTGTTCAGGTCCGTCATATTGTCCAGGTTCTTTGGTAACAGACGTAATGTCTTCATCAGGGAACTCAAAATTCATTGACTGGTAATCATCTACTGCTTGATGAGCCAAATGATCAGCAACACACTCCCCTTAATGGCCTTCTGAGTAGTATACTGTATATCATATTCCGTCAAGATCATTTGCCATCTTGCAATTCTTCCGGAGAGAGCAGGTTTCTCAAATATGTACTTGATTGGATCCATCTTCGAAATCAACAAGGTAGTATGGGTCAACATATACTGTCTTAGTCGGCGAGCAGCCCATGCCAAAGCGCAGCAAGTTTTCTCGAGCAGTGAGTATCTTGTTTCACAGTCGGTAAACTTTTTGCTAAGGTAGTATATTGCCTGCTCTTTTCGACCAGACTCGTCATGTTGCCCCAATACACACCCCATTGAGTTGTCTAATACTGTTAAATACATAATCAAGGGTCTTCCATCAACTGGTGGCATTAAAATTGAAGGTTCTAGCAAATATCTCTTGATTTCATCAAAGGCAGTCTGGCACTCATCATTCCATTCCATCACCTGATCTTTCTTCAACAACTTGAAGATTGGCTCACAGATGGTAGTTAATTGGGAAATAAATCTTGCAATGTAGTTCAATCGTCCCAAGAAACCTCTAACCTCCTTCTCAGTACGGGGAGCTGGCATCTCTCGTATAGCTTTCACTTTTGCAGGATCCACTTCAATACCTTTTCCACTGACAATGAAACCCAGGAGCTTTCCAGATCTAACTCCAAAAGTACACTTGTTTGGATTTAACCTCAACCTGTATTTCTTCAACCTCTCAAACAACTTGTGCAGATGATCAAGATGTTGTTCTTCATTCTGAGACCTGGCTATCATATCATCCACATATACCTCTATCTCATGATGAATCATATCATGAAACAAAGCCACCATAGCACGCTGATATGTTGCCCCTGCATTCTTCAAACCAAATGGCATTACCTTATAGCAAAAGGTGCCCCACTGTGTCACAAATGTAGTCTTCTCCATATCTTCAGGTGCCATCTTGATTTGATTGTAACCAGAGAAACCATCCATAAAAGAGAATACCTTATGCTGAGCAGTGTTGTCTACCAGAATATCAATATGAGGAAGTGGAAAGTCATCTTTAGGGCTAGCCTTGTTCAGATCTCTGTAGTCTACACACATACGTACCTTACCATCTTTCTTAGGAACTGGTACCACATTTGCAACCCATTGAGGATAAGAAGTTACGGCCAAGAACCCTGCATTGAACTGTTTCATTACCTCTGCTTTGATCTTTTCTGACATTTCAGGACGCATACGACGAATCTTCTGCTTCTTTGGACGACAATCTTCTTTCACTGGCAAACGGTGAACCACAATGTCTGTATCCAACCCTGGCATATCTTCATAAGACCAAGCAAAGATCTCCACATAGTCACGTAGCATCTGAATCAACCTACTCTTGACACTGTCCTCTAAATCAGCCCCTATCTGGACCTCTTTTCTGTTTTCTTCAGTTCCCAGATTCACAACTTCGACTGGCTCTTCATGTGGCTGTATAGCTTTCTCTTCTTGTTGTAACAACCTAGCAAGCCCTACAGGTATTTCACAATCGTCCTCGTTTCCGTCTTCAGTTTGATAGATCGGATTCTCGAAATTGTAATTGGCAATAGTAGAACTGTTATCAACTGGATCCAGAGTGGATGAGGATCTGCATTTTAGTGACGTGGGTGTGTGTAAGAACACATAGCTGATAAAGCAAAAATAAAAGAAAAAGAAAGACAAGGAACACAATATTTACGAAAACGAAACGTCCACTGATTTTATTGAATGAAGTATGCAAATGAAATGACAACCCGTAACAAGCACACCATTGTGCCCCGGGTAAGGCACATGGCTTGAAAGTTTTAATTGTTCCAGAAATTATAAATTTAAAACATAACACAGTAATAGTATTTACTCCTGACTAAAGGAGATAGGGATAACATCTTCAGCTTTCCAATTATTGAGTCCAGCACCCACAGTAGGAAAAATCCATGCCTCCAAGTTGTAGCCTTCATCTTGATCTCCCACAGCATTGATAACCCCTTGATTGGTGATACGAACAGCACGGGCACGACGAACAGCCTTCTGGGACTCTGCAGTGAAACCCAAACCAAACTTGTCAGACTTGTATGGAATATCAGGAAGCTTACCCCATATAGTACAACCACCTTCTTCCACCACAGCTTTTGCATCATTGAGGGAGGCCATTGCCATTGTTGGAGGGTTTCTGATGACCACAGGAACCTTCTTCACAGCAGGAGGAGTCACACAATCCTTAACAGCCCAGGGAACCACTTCAAATGACTGACATGGAGTTTCAATGTATTCACCTTCTACTTCCAGATACTTGAAAGTGTTTACATGGCTGACAAAGTATTCTTCCTCTCCAAAGACAGTAACAACTTTTCCATTCACCGGATATCTCAACTTTTGATGTAATGTGGAGGTCACAGCACCTGCCCCATGGATCCAGGGACGACCAAGCAGACATGAGTACGAAGGACGAATATCCATCACATAGAATGTAGCAGTGAACACCTGAGAGCCAACCTTGATTGGAAGATCAATTTCCCCATGCACTACTCTTCTAGAACCATCAAAAGCCTTTACCACAATATTACTGGGCTTCAATACCGTATCTTCAGGACTCAGCTTGTTCAGGACTTCCTTAGGTAACTCATTCAGAGAGGAACCATTGTCTATCAGCACATGAGACAGGGTAGTGCCCCTGCATTCAATTGAAATATGCAAGGCCCTGTTATGATCCCTCTTGGCAGGGGTCAAGTCAGCATCAGGAAATTCTAACCCGTTGTCATAGGTCAGGTGAGCAACACAATTCTCAAACTGGTCCACAGAAATTGCACTAGGTACATGAGCCATCTTTAGAAACTTGATCAATGACTTGGCATGAGCCTCAGAACATAATAACAGGGAGAGCATAGAAATCTTTGAGGGAGTATGCCCCAGCTGATCAACAATATCATAATCACTCTTGCGAATGATTTTCAATACTTCTTCCATCTGCTTAGAGAGGTCATCAGCAGCTGGCACATTAGTGGATACAGGCTCAATAACAGGACCCTTGCCCCGAGCATCAGTGGTGGAAGTAACAGCAGGAGTGACTGCACTCTTAGAAGCAACTGGAGGAGAGAAGACTCTTCCACTACGAGTGATCTTGCTAGATCCAGCAATATTATCAATGTCAACAGGCATATCAGGTAAAGGCTCCTGCTTGACACCATGGATGTAAACATCAGACCCATAGTGCCATGGCACAGCTTTGTCAGATGTATAAGGAATAGGACCAGGAGTGGTAATGATCAGAGGAGCTACTCTGGCTTCAGCAACAACTTTCACAGGACCTTCAGCAGTAATCTTGATTGGGCCCTGATGAGTGATTTTAATGGGGCCCTTTGAAGTGATTCTTAGTGGTACTTTGTCAACCATGTCAACCTCTTCAATCTTCTTACCCTGAGTCAGATGATCCACCATACTTTCTACAGATGCTGGTCTTCTTTCAAACACTATAGTATATTTATCCATGAGACGTTGAATCCCATCTCTCAAAATGAAGCAACTATCCAGCTTATAGGTACAATATAGACAATCTTCATGACAACCTGGAAAGATCCCAGCTTGTACTAACCTCTTTTTGATAACAGACAATGGTGTGCTCAACTCCATAACTGAATAGACATGCAGATCTTCATCAATATCTTCATCAATGGCGTTGACAGTCTTCTCGTGATTTGGCATTGGAGCTGTAATCACATTTGGAGTACCTGGTGGATCAAACTCAATTTCTCCAGCATCAATCATATCCTGAATTTTGTTCTTCAAGACCCAGCAGTTATTAGTATCATGTCCTGGACAGTTTGAATGATATGCACATCGTGCATTGGGATTGTACTTGGGAGAGGTAACATTGGGATTCTGAGGAGCCTCCCTCAGGGTAATAAGTTCAGCCTTCAACAAGTGTTGCAATGCCTGAGCCATTGACATGTTGATCTTCGTGAACTGTCTTCTAGCCCTCTGTTGGTTGCCTTGAGGCTGCTCTGTTGTTGCAGGAGTTGGATTTGAAATATGAACTGCACTAACAGACTGATGCCTTCTGTTACGATCAGGCTGACCATACACAGCATTAGATTCTTTCTTCCCAGTGGGAGGCTTCTTTGCAGCACCTGATGAAGAAGTGCCCACTTGGATCTTACCACTCTTGATACCATTCTCTACTCGCTCTCCTGTCATGATCAACTCAGTGAAGCCAGATGATGAGCTTCCAATGAGATGACTGTAAAACGGACCATTCAGCGTACACATGAACATATCAACCAACTCCCCATCAGTCAAAGGGGTTTGAACTCTTCCAGCTAAGTCTCTCCACTTCTGAGCATACTCCTTAAAGCTTTCTTTGGCACCCATAGACATGCTTTGAAGCTGCATGCGAGTGGGGGCTAAGTCAGCATTGTATTGATACTGCTTGTAGAAAGCTTCAGCAAGGTCATTCCAATCTCTGATGTTGACACTCTCCAACTGATAATACCACTCTAGCTGAGCTCCAGATAAACTCTCTTGAAAGAAATGGATCCACAACTTTTTATCAGCAGTGTGGGGTTGAATTCTTCTGACATAAGACCTCAGATGCAATTTGGGACAAGAGACCCCATCATAGACAACAAATGTAGGAACTTTGAACCCAATGGGTATGACCACCCCAGATATCAAGCTCAAATCCTCAAAATCCAGCCCAGCTGATTTCTGTAATTCCATAGCATCCATTCTATCCACCAGCATCTTGAATTTGTCTTCGTTAGGCTCATGGTAGTAGTTAGCCTCAGAATCAGAGTCCCCCATAGTGTTGTGGAGACTGCCTCTCTCCTGCTCAGATTCTTCAGATTCATAGTCTTCAACATGTTCCTTGGTCTTGACAGGACCTTTGAACCTTCTTCCCATGTTGAGAAACCCAGCAGACCTTCTAGCCTTCTTAGTCTTCTTGGCCAGCAGTGTCTTCAATTCATCCTGCCCCTTGGATAGGTTCAGGATCAGCTCTTGGAACTGTGCATTCTGTGCCTGGAGATCCCTAACTGATTGTTCAAGAGCCATTGCTGAAATAAACAGCGAGAATATGAGAAACCTGTGCACAATTATAAACCTGTGATGCAATGATATGGGAATGCATATGCAATGTTTTCAAGGACCGCAGGATTTAAATTTGCTTAAACAATCAAGAAAGTAACTTTTTATTAGTAATAACTTGTTTTGCCTTTTAGGCTTACAAAAAATGAAAACGAAATAAGTACAAAAGATGGGGTTTTAAGTCTCCCATGGACGTTTCCTCTTTGTGTTGAGGTATGAGTTGAGGTTTCGTTCCTCATGAAGTAGCTTTGTTAGCTCTAGGATCCTTGCTTGGCTTGCTTTGTAATGAGCCTCGAAAGTATCCCTTTGCTCTTTCAGTTGGATCCATGATCTCTGCAAGTCTTCCATATCAGTAGGCATGTCTGGGTGAAGGATGGTATAAGCTGTGTCTCCTTCAGCAACAGGTTCCATGGTAACTGGTAGGACGGCAGGATATGGCATCATGAGTGTCTGAGCACGAGATCGTACCCATCTGAGATAAGCCTCCATAGGAATAGTGTACTTAGGCTCCAGTGTCTTGCTGTCAATCCTGTTTACCTTTCCCCAAGCTCGGATGAATCTCTGACGGTAACCCTGAAGATCGTTGTCGTAATCAAACACAATGCCCTGAATCAACATGTCATGTGGACCATCGCTCCGGGCGTAACCAAACTGTCGTAAAGCTAGAGATGGGTTGTAGGTGATGCCTCCTCTTATGCCTAGAAGTGGCACATTAGGAAACTCCCCACAACGGTCAATGATGGTGACATTCTCCATAGATCTGGAGCACCAATTGATGTCTGAGTGAGAAAGTGACATGATCCTCTTGGACCATCTGAACCCTTGCTCATTCTTCATTACTGAGCGAGGAAGGTGAGAAATAAACCACCTAGAAAGTAAAGGTATGCAGCACATCAAAGTTCCTCTTGCCCTTGTAGTACGGGTGTGAAGAGAATGTAGGATGTCCCCAAGTAAGGTAGGCACTGGATTGTGACTCAGGAATATGTTGATGGCATGAACGTCTATGAACTGATCAGGATTGGGGAACAACACTAAGCCATAAATCAATAAGGCTAAGATCTCCTCAAAAGCATCGTAGCTCATAGCCTTCAAGAACATTTGAGCTTTATCCACTAATACCTTGGCAAGAATACCTTTAACTCCACTTCTCGTCTCTAGAACAATGTCAGACTTCTTCAGATGTAGAGCTGCAACAATAACTTCTGGTTTAAGATCCTTCTCTAAGCCTGTGAATGGCTTCTGATCAAGAACAGGTATACCCAGAAGTTTAGAGAACTCCTCCATGGTTGGAACCAGCTGATAATCAGGAAATGTAAAGCAATGGTGCTTAGGGTCAAAGAACTGAAACAGCACACTCATCATGTCTTCACTGAACCCTGAAGTAACTAGATCCAATAAGTGACCATGTCTCTTGTTGAACTGGGAATGATCAGGCACTAGGGAAACCAGCTCCTTGAGCTTAGCAGGTATCCCTACAAAGTTGATCCTGATGGTGTTTCTACGAGCAGAAGCCATGACCTGCAACAAAGAACAAAGATAAATCCTTTGGTCCTTGAAATGGTTAGGGAAAATGATATGCTTATGATGCATGATGATGTCATGATGTCATGCTCAATCACAAACATGTGGCACACACAAACAAGTCACACCATAGCCCTAGGTTTAAAGGCTTGCATGAGGTTCAAAGGCAAGTACCCTCCCCTGAAGTTAGATGGTTCATCCTGTCCTACAAAAGTAACCAGGTTCTAAGGGATCTCAATATCATTGATCCTTCACAAGGGTGGTTGTTCAGAAGGCAACTTACTTACCAACCAAAACCCTCCAAGTTTAAGATCTCAATGAGCGTAGTATCGAGTGTCAACCAACTTCAGTCTGCACCAAAGCCGGTTACCTCACTACTTTCTAAAGGCCAAGATGAGTTAACTAGGGTTCTAAAAGTCAGTTAGTGCATTGACAACATATGGCAGCCTCAATATTATCCTCAACTTGACTTAAGGAATATAAGCACCAACCAAGAAGTCGCACTAACTATGGCCACCAGATCAACCGTATCGATATACGTCGTACAGTTTCCTTGGTCTATTGCCATTTACCTAAGGTACACTAGATCCGGGTTAGGACCTTTCACACATAAGAGCACCCCAACAATATAATAATAAAGCAAACAAGGCAAACAATTTAAAGTGATCTTAATTCCTAAGGGTACCCCTCTTAAATAACTCCCCAGCAGAGTCGCCAGTTCTGTAACACGGTGGGAGAACTGACTTTAAACAATGTTGCGGATAGCAAGAGTCGCCACCGACTTTTATTTTATCCATAAGGAAAGGTTATAAAAAAACAGGAAAGACCTTAGAGAATATTTTGGGTCCGGGGGGTAGGTTATGAAAAGGGAAGGTGTTAGCACCCTTTTCATCCATGGTTATCCATGGGCTCTTAGGTACTTAAGCTCACTTTTGAATTGTTTTGAAATTGTAGTGTGTGAATAGAAAATTTTCAGAATAGTTAATAAATAATCCATGTGAGGATGTGTTAAGAACTTGTTTGAAAACTTGTTGAAAATTTGTTTAAGTGCGAAACAGTTTTGAAGTGAGCAAGCACCTAGGAGTAACCTACCCTAATGTTTAAAGGTCTTTCTTATTCTTCATTCTTTCCTTTAGTAAGACTATCCCTACTATAATGGAGTAGGTAGTCCTTACTTTGGATGTTAAGGGACATGTGAGGGACAATTTGACTTTGAAGGCCATTGTGGGATGTAATAAGCACGTATAAGGGACCATCATCATTTTTCGAAAGGGACCCGATTCGTAAAGGCAACCATAAGGGACTTTGATGATTTTTCTATTTGAGGGACTTGCTTTATACACCCCACTTAACCATTATTCGTAGGCAACTTGAGGGATATCCTTAGGAAGTGAGACGGCGATTAAAATCGACTTACGTGTGTGACGTGTTTATTTTAATTATCTTTATTTAAAAGTGATCTAAATTTATTTTAATATTACATACATGTTGTTACACTCCCTAATTACTAACCATAATAATAATTAAATAATTAAACAACTTTACATCCAAGAAACAATTACAAAATAATAAGCAAAATAATTAAATAGCAAAGATAAATAAAATATAAACAAGCAATAATAAATAATAAAAGGGGGTTAGTAAGCAATATTTAACAAAATAATAAGCATGATTAGAATATAAATGGGTTAGTAAATAAGAATAAACAAAATTAATCCAAATATTATAATAATAAGAAATTAACAATTTTTTAATATAATCAACTAAAAAAACAAATATGAATAAACAATTGTTTTAATTTACAAATTATTAAATTATATTTTAATCATGAAGTTACTACAAAAAATCTAATTATTATAAGCACAATTATTTATAAACTAAAGTTATGTAAAAAAAATGTTTATAAGTATATTTACAAAAATTTGTAAGAATTATAGTAAACATACATATATAATAATTATATTAGAAAATAACATTAAAAAAAAATAGGATTAGATTTGTATTAAAAAAATATTTTTAGAGTTTTATGAAATTAGGGTTTATATGAGAAATAAATTTTTAGGGTTTATATAAAAAAAATAGGATTTAGTTATATACAAAAATTTTCTAATTTATACATATTACAATTTAGACATAAAATATAGAAACAAAATTTGTGAAAAAAAAACATATTTTTTAAAATTAAAGAAAACAGACATATTTTATTATTATTTATTTATTATTGAGAAATATACATAATATATTTAATTTTTAATATTATAATATTTAAATCAAATAAAAGGAAAGAAAAAAAAGCGGAAACTTACCTAGCTGGGGTTTGAACCCAGGCCAGCTTGATTTCCAAGAAGCACAACAACCATCGGGCTAAGCCTGCAATTGTGAAATATATCCAGGAACAAAAGAATTTGAATTTGAAAACAGGCGCGAACTGGCCTTCTTCTTCCTCCCATTACCTGCGGATTTTGCAACGTTTTCTCCTACGAATATTGTTACGAGTTCTTCCACCCTGCGAAACACAAACTTCATCCAAACGGCAAAATTTCACAAAATTGATTGCACCATTGTATTGCTACTGAATTTTTCAATCGTCCTATGTTTTTCAAATCCATTTATCATTTGAAAATCGTGAAACCCTAAAGAGGGCCGAAAACCCTAATCATGGTGAATTCTTGTTCCTGCAATGAAAATCCAATTGAACCACCCAGAATCGTTCTAGAGTTCATTCTAAACATCCTACAACAATCAAAAACAGTTTAAACATGATAAATCAATGGATTCGAAAACAAAATATTCAAGGTCAAGATGAACTCGGGTTGAGCAATTGGGCGTGTATATGATGCATATGGATGATGATTTATGATCAGAAGAGTCCAAGGAAGCTTGCTATGTCTTCCAAATACCTTGCAATGCTCTGAATTTGAGAACCCGAATATGACTTTTTGAAAGATTTTTGTGCTTTTGATCTTACCTTTAGGCTGCTGCAAATTCGTCCATGAGGCTAGGGTTTGTGCTTAGTATATATGTGTGATGGATTTAGGTCAGAAACATTGATGTGTTGTGTGGATATTTGATCCAAAAAATATTCAAAAAGATCATTGTATAAATTTCAAATATTTGATCATGAGTGCTTGCTATTTTGGGAGAGATCACATGATTTCCTTCTCATTCTAATTCAATCAATGATTATGAATTTCTAGAAACAAAATCTTCACCCAAAAATAGATTTTTATATTTTTTATTTATTTAAAATGATTTTTATGAATTAAATCAATAATAAATAAATAAAAAATAATAATTTGGGAGAGATCACATGATTTCCTTCTCATTCTAATTCAATCAATGATTATGAATTTCTAGAAACAAAATCTTCACCCAAAAATAGATTTTTATATTTTTTATTTATTTAAAATGATTTTTATGAATTAAATCAATAATAAATAAATAAAAAATAATAATTTGGGAGAGATCACATGATTTCCTTCTCATTCTAATTCAATCAATGATTATGAATTTCTAGAAACAAAATCTTCACCCAAAAATAGATTTTTATATTTTTTATTTATTTAAAATGATTTTTATGAATTAAATCAATAATAAATAAATAAAAAATAATAATTTGGGAGAGATCACATGATTTCCTTCTCATTCTAATTCAATCAATGATTATGAATTTCTAGAAACAAAATCTTCACCCAAAAATAGATTTTTATATTTTTTATTTATTTAAAATGATTTTTATGAATTAAATCAATAATAAATAAATAAAAAATAATAATTTGGGAGAGATCACATGATTTCCTTCTCATTCTAATTCAATCAATGATTATGAATTTCTAGAAACAAAATCTTCACCCAAAAATAGATTTTTTATATTTTTTATTTATTTAAAATAATTTTTATGAATTAAATCAATAATAAATAAATAAAAAATAATAATTTGGGAGAGATCACATGATTTCCTTCTCATTCTAATTCAATCAATGATTATGAATTTCTAGAAACAAAATCTTCACCCAAAAATAGATTTTTATATTTTTTATTTATTTAAAATGATTTTTATGAATTAAATCAATAATAAATAAATAAAAAATAATAAAAATGATGAATTTTGGTCAATTGGGTCGTGCGCCATGTTATGAGATGGATTGGGTCATAAATTAGGCAGCCCATTTGGAAAGAAATACTTTTAAGCCTCCATTTTCAACATAAACCATCACAAAATTGCCCAACTTTGCAAGGGAACATTTCTCTCAATTTTAAAGGTATGATGGTGTTCTTGGACTTTTTGGAAAGCTTGAAGAGTCCTCTAAACAACCCCATTGGTTTCAGGTCCATATCATTTACCAATCTCAAGTTATGCCCTTTTGAAGTTGTTGACTTTTTGTTGACTTTTGAAATGACCCATAATGTCTTAGATCATATCTTTCAAATAAAGCATTTTTGGGCTTAACCCTCAATATCAAAGTTGTAGAGAATTCAATTTACTTCAAAATGAGCTTTGGATGGAGACTTGGTGATGAAGTATGTGAAAGTTATGCCTGGTCAAAGTTCAGTTGACTTTTACTGAGGAAACCCTAATTTAGAAACTCCTGATTATTGATGATCTGGAATCTCCTTGATGAATCATGATCAACCCTTGATCAAATGATGAATTTTACTTCATATACTTGATGTTGGCAAAAAATCATGAAGTTTGACTTTGGTTTGACCACAGTTGACCTCAATTTGACTTTTTAACTGCATTGACTGCTTTTGACTTATCTGATCATCTGACTGAGCAAACTTTTGAGAAAAGTCTTGAAACTTGACATGGGGGTTCTTATACACATATAAGATGTTATGAAGCTCACTTGAAGTCTTGGAAGTCCATTTAGCCTGATTAAAGTCAAAACCCTAGTTTCGGATGCACTGCTTAGGAGGTGCATTGTCTGAGGGAATTGTCAACTCTTCTGACCAATTGTGAACTTTGTGAACCTTGTGAACATCATGAAGTGGCTTTGTAGACCTCATGACCCTTAGGAAAGCTTTGTAAACATTGTGAATCTTGTGAACCTTGTGAACCTTCAAGAAGCAACCTATGGACTTCATGAACCTCATGAAAGGTCTTGTAGATGTTGAGAAGTTTGTGAACCTTGTGAACCTTCAAGAAGCACAAAGTCTTGTATTGTGAGGGCAAATTTTGGGGTGCAACACTTATGTCGTATAGCCAGTTGCTGCCATCTTTGGTCCAGAGTTCTTTAGTGGAACCGAAAGCTCTTAAGCCTGTTCCAGAGCTTTACCCTCCTGGGTACAATCCCCATGCTCGGTGTGGTTACCATGGCGGATCCCCAGGGCATTCAACTGAAGATTGTAAAGCTTTTCAGGCAATAGTACAACAGTTGATCGACCAAGATTGCATTTCCTTTCGAGAAAGATTTCTGTTTGTTCATACCAACTTCTCAGCTGTCTAAGCTCGTAGATTCGGAGTTTGTTTTCAAGAAGCCAGTAATCCAGACAGGCAGGCGTCCTCAGCATTGGCAGTCCTCAGACTTTTTATCATTTGCATTTGTAGTTTCTTTTCTGTTAGTTACTACTTGCTGTTAAACATTGTTTGTTTCGAATGGTAATATTGATAAAGTGACTATGCATTTTTCTGAATTAATCATGTCGCTGTCGCTCATTTATTGCATTGCACTGACACTTGCATTTTATTTACTTCCCTTTATCACTATGATTAGCAAAGATTGGAGGGAGGATGACGAAACTGAATACTCATAACCGATGATCGTATGCTTTCAGATAAAACCTTGCCGATGACGTACAAGGCATTGTTTCAAATCCCCTAAACACTGGAGATATAAGGAGTTAGTCCCTTGTTAACCACTTCGAGCCAGGAAGTAGAAGTTTTTTCGGACTCTTAAACCCTCACATCTTAACCCGGGGCAGGGTAGTTGTCAGTTAGCTTGATCAAGCGTTCAAGTCTTATAGAGGAGTGTTGCCTTTCGAGGACCAATCACATCTTGTTTTTCCCCAGAGGTCGTACCTCGTCAACCACAATGGTTAAACCTCGCCAATCAGGAGTGAGACAGTTACAATCCTTTCGAAGCAATCAAGACAACCAGTGTCACACGACTTTGTTCCAAAAGAAAAAGAAAGAATAAGAAAGCTCGCTAAGTAAAAAGAAAAGAATAGCTGGAAAGCTAATACTTAGGCATAAATCAGGGAATCCCGCTGGACTAAAAAGAAAAATTGAAAAGAACTCAAAAGGAGTCAGTCCAGGCAAAAATTAGGGAGTCAAAAGAATGAAAAAGAAAGGATATCAATAGGAAAAAAAATCCCCAGTGAAGTCGCCAAAGTCGTGTAGATACAGACACCGAAAACGAAAAGGAGTAACTGTCACTCTGAAATTCTTGTGAGTTTCCTTAACTATGGTCCTTACCATTCAACATACCTCTCGAAGAGGCGAGCGCTCGAGCCAAGTTAACTGAAATGTAGGATCGAAGATCATCACGAAGACGGGGCGGGTACAAATCAGAATTTGAGCCAAATATCCTTTGTTTCATGAACCGTGAACCCGACCACGATACAACCCTTAAAAGACCTAATTGAGGTAGGGTTTATTCTGAGAGTGCATTACGATAAGGTTGAGTAATCTGACTCCTTCTTGATTTTCTAATCATATCCTTGTTGTATTTTTCACTGATCAAATCAGCATTACGTTTGAACTCTGGATCATTCGTCACTCACAATCATGATACGTAAATGAGTGACAGCACGAAAATTTTCAAAATCTGCATGAACACTGCATTAAAATTACCATTCGGGATGGAACAATTTTACTTGCAGGTTAGTAGTTGACATGAAGGAAATTCCAACAGGGAATAGTCAAACAGGACTGAATAATTCCGCAGTCTGGATCAGAATGGTGTATGTTATGAAACCCTGTGAATCAGGGGCATTGACCTCCAGGGAGTTCAGAATCAGTTGGTCTGAGGACAAGTCCCGAAGCATCGGTTGATTATGGGACAGTTTGTTCAAGGAGCTGTTGATCAGAAGCGAGTCTTCTCGAGAGCCAGTCAGGGGCAATCATCCAGAATGTTGTGATTTGAGGGCAGATCCTTCCAGCGTGTGATCAGGGCAAGTTAAGTCGCTCAACGCTCGTTCAGGGGCAAGCCAGTTTAGGAATAGTGAAATCAACCATGTTGAAAGTTGTTTAATTGAGGTTGAATCTTTTTGTTGTACAGATACCGGGGTAAGTAACCTCGAGGTCGTCTCATAGCAAGCTGTTCAGAGCGATATTCCCAAGAGTTGGATTGGGGCAAATTAAGTTGCATTGAGGCAAGCTATTCAAGCAAGTCTGTTTATTCCAGCCAGAATTGAGTATCGGGAAATCGTGTCATTACCCCCATCAAAAAACCGTAACCTTCCGAAAAAGGTCTTGTTGGCCATGGATCGTTATCCTACAGTATAAAACCTGTTACGTGTCAGAACTTTGTAACCAAGTCATTTTCCCAAGTCCAGTTCTCTCCTGGAAAACCGGTAACCAGTTCTCGTCTGGACCACATTTCTGTAAACACCAGTTCTCGCCTGGTACGTGTTTTCGTTTCAACCCGTTATCGTATGGTCAACCTTACCGTAAACATCAGTTCTCGTCTGGTGTATGTTATTGTTACCAGTTCTCGTCTGGTCATCGTTTCTTTAACCTATTTGTTGTATCAGTTCTCGTCTGGTGCATGTCAGCTTTCAACCAGTTCTCGCCTGGTCATTTGTTCTTTAACCTATTATCCAGTCAGCCCCGTCTGATGTTCAAACTATAAATCAATTCTCGTCCGATAACCTAATCTATTTTGCTATCAGTTCTCGTCTGGTAGTCTATCCTTCGAATGCTAGTTCTCATCTAGTATTTTCCATCTTGTTAATAACCCATTTTTATCCTTTAAACCAGAAAAAGCCTAAAAAATATCCGACACGATAATCCCTGTGACTCTCATGTTGTCATGTTCCCCGATACGAAGCTCGATTGGTACCGGTTCTCGGTTAAGGTTTTGTATTCCCTGTGGGTGTTGTTAAATCAGGACTACTATTTTTCCTCAGCAGAGGGAAGTCACGTATTACCCCCGGAAAAGTTGGGATTGTCTTTTATCCCGCATCCAAGTAGGATCAGAAGTATTCTCAGCAGATTAAAAATTGATATCCTTGACAAAAGGAGCATTCCCAGCAGTGCGCTGTGCACAATTGACCCCAGTTGGTTAATCCCTACAGAGTATAGGTTACCAGTGGTTTAGAAAGAATATCGTCGTGCAGGGTCGTCCTTCCTTTGTCCAGCATTTATTCTGCTGAGATGATTCTGTGATATCAGGTTACCTTCAGTGGAGTTGACTTTGCTTCCGACATTTATTTTGCCAAGTGGTTTTAGACCTGGTGTTCTCTAGCAGCTCGAGCCTGCATTTACATTTGCATATATCATCATACTTGCATTGATACAAACACATAGCATATCCATGCCGTATGGGGTATTGCATTTACAAATACATAGCATTTCCATGACGTATAAGACATTGCATCATTTCCAAACATACGCATTTCGGAGCATAGACCAGGTTGGGTACCTATTGGCTTTCGAATTTGTTCCCCTGCAGAGTTGTTTGGTTAAGCTTCTCTTCACCCACAACGGAGTGATTTCTTCATATTTGGTTGTTACGTCGGCACTGAAAAAAGAGAAGAAGAAAAATTGACATCATATCAAACTTCTGAAGCTGCCGCCTGTTGTCGAAAATGGGTGTCTGGCAGTCGATTCAGAAATTCCCCAGGAGAGTTTTTCTCAGGTTCGCCGTGAACTGTGAGATGACCAGATTCAATCCCATAACAGACGGGAGTCAAGGTGTTTGCTTTCTGAAGCATTATTCTGAAGATTCAGTACCTGTGGCGTCACACGGGTGATTGACGAAAAAGAAAATTTATCAGATAATTGACCAGTTGTTGCCGTGACAACCAGACTTCAGTTCATTGGAAGCTATTTCTCAAGCAGTTTTGCTGTTTATTTCTGCGGTCGGCAAATTTCAGGGTTTCATTAGTATTCAACCGTCTTCTACCTTTGAATGTTTGAAAGCCGTTCGCTCTTCAACCATTCAGGTCCAAGCCGCTTGAATAGGGGCAGCTGTTGCACCCTAAAATTTGACCAACCGGGTCCCATATTTGGTTTATGGTTCGACGCATTTCTCATTCGCATTCGCATGCCGCATACAGTGCATTTTCTCATTCATATTGATTTTATCGGGATTACAGCCCTGTTTTCACATTTCGGGTATTTCAGACCGGTTCGGATAATCGGAGGTTATTTTGAGAAGTCACGCGCTTCCTGGGTGTTTTCAGCTTACGCAGTGATTTTGGAGGTTCTTGGTGTCTGGGTTTACTGCTTGCTTCGATCTGGTCTCGTGCTCTCGTTTATTTTGGTTGATCGCCTTTGTTTGCATTTTTTAGGATTTAATATTGATTTCTTTTTAGATATTAAATGTTTTTAAATAGTTTTTAGTTTAATTTCTTTTTAAGAATAATTCATTTTTTAGATAATGATTTTAATAAGAAAATTATTTTTAGATAATAGTTTTTTAAAAAAATGATTTTAATAGGATATATCCCTTTTATTAGGATTTTTTAAATAGGAAATTAATAGACTTTTTCTATGTGCTTAGAAATAAATAGAATAAATAGGCAATTCTTTTTAGAGTTTAATCATTTTTCTTTTAGGATTTAATTAGAAATTAATTAGGTTATAATCATCCTTTTTAGATGTAATTAGGATCTGAATTTATTTTAATTGAGTTTATTAGAATTAATTAGGATTATAATAATTTTAATTTTCATTTAGGCTTTAATTACAGTTTTTAATTTTCGTTAGTCTTAATGGTGTTGATTAGAATTAATCATGTGTTAATTAGGTAGAAATCATGTTCATTAGTGCTTAATCAGAGTTTTAATTCGTGGGCCAGGTGTAATATGGGGGCCCAGTCCAGTTCCGGCCACGTGTCCACGTATAAAGGTCCCCGCGTGTGCATTTCAGAGGCTGACACATCATTCACCACGTTTCTCATCACCAAATCATAAGTACATATGTATATGCAATATACTCATCTTCTCATCACCAAATGCATGTGGTACTAACCTACTCACCAATTGGATGTCAGAGTTATGTTACTGAACAATCCCACCACAAATATTTGGACATCAGAGTTATATTACTGATTTAGTCCCATTCCCGATCATCATTAATTCCTATCTCCGATATACATGATTCATGACAATGCAACAACACACCAATGTAATAAACATTAACTGGTTCCCCTTAGAACCACATACTCGCCAATAAGGCCATCATCTCAACATAAATAATTATGCTTTATAAAATCATAAAAGTATTCCACAACACATACTTATAAATACACAGGGTATTCATGCAACTCATAAAACTTATCAGTTTTTACACCTGAAGAATCATGGTCTGGATTCAAACTAAATATGAGTCACTTGAGGGGGTTTGGTTTGGTGTCGTGTAGACATGTTCTAGATCAGCTTAGCAAGAAGTTAGATGATAAAGAAGAACAAATGATACTTGTTGGGTATCACTCTTCGAGTGGTTAAAAATTATATAACGCAAATAATAAGAGAATCATAATCACTAGGGACATGATTTTTTATGTATTAAGGGTTTACCATCATGCAGTAACCAATTACCAGCTAATTAGAACCGGTTACCACAATGCTAAAATTGTTCGTGCAGTATTTAGAGGTCTAAAAATTGCAATCGGTGAAGTCCAATTTGAAGAAAGTGTGAGAAGATCAACAAGGCAAAGAGGCATGCATGTGAGATTGCAAGATTAAAAGTTATTCCCAGATGATGAAGTAAACAATAATAGTGATCTTATTCATTTTTTGCTCATGGATGAATCTGAATTGGTGAAAATTGAAGAGGTCTTGAGTGATCCAAAATGGAAATGTGCAATTAAGGAGAAGTTGGAGTCAATTGAAAAAAATAAAGCATAAGAGCAACTTGATCTACCTTAAGGAAAGAAGCCAATTGGTGTAAGATGGGTGTACAAAGTGAAGTCAAGTCCCGAAGGTGAAGTGATCAAGCATAAGTCTAGATTAGTGGCAAAGGGATTTTTGCAAAGAAATGGCATAAACTTTGAAGAATATTTGCACTGGTGGCTAGGATTGAAATCACTGGGCTAATTGTTGAAATTATGAATAACAAAAATTGCTCCATCTACCAAATGGATGTCAAATATGCATTTTTGAATGGTCTATTAAAAGAGGAAGTGTATATGAAACAACCACTTGGTTTTGTAGTGAAAAATCAGAAATCTAAGTTCTATAGATTGAGGAAGGCATTGTATGGGATGAAGCAAGCACAAGAGCTTGAAACAAGAGAATTGATGGGTTTCTAAAGGAGATATGATTTGATAAATGTGAATCCAAATGTGGTGTGTATGTAAAGAAGGATACAAGTAAATGAGTGATCATCATGTGTCTCTACATCGATAATTTACTAATTACAAGCAGCAATGAAGGTTACATTACCAAATTCAAAGCTGATTTAATGAAGGAGTTTGAGATGATTGACTTTGGTCTGAGATTCACAAGTCTAAAAAGGGACTACTTATGCATCAAAAGAGGTACACACTTAAGATATTGAAGAAGTTTGAAATGGAGCATTGTAATGTGACCATTACCCCCGCAGAACCAAGGTTGCAGCTATCAAAGAATGAAGGTGAGCAGGATATTAATCTGAGACAATATAGAAGGTTGATTGGATCATTATGATATTTGTGCAACACCAGACCAGACTCGGCATATAGCGTGGGCATAGTGAGCAAGTTTACGAGGAAGCCAAACGCATCACACTTAGCAGCAATCAAGAGAATTTTGAGATACGTCAAAGGTTTTATTGGCTGCAAAATTCTATTTCTGGCAATAACAAAGGTAGAAGCTGCAAATTACTCGGTTATACCAACTTAAAATGGTGTGGAGATAAATATCCCTCGGTTTTGTAGAAAAATGATAGAAAATATAGCTTAAGGTTTGAGCTTCAATTCCCAGCTCCTACAAATTTATGATTTATTTAGAACTAAAAATGTGCCCTTATTTTATAAATCATCTTATCCCTCAGTTTTATAGAAAACTGACATGAAATATTGATTAATATTTTATTTAATTAAATTGAACCTAACTTTTACCTCAATTGTATTCCCTTTTTTTTTCCTTCTAAAAACTGAGATATAAACTCTAAATAAGACTTTATTCAGTCGTCATAATGTGAAGTTGTCATACCCCAAATTTGTCTTACGCGTATATAACTGTCATTTGTACATCCAACCACTAACCATTATTCGTAAAATCCAAAAATATGCCATTTCCATTTTCATTTTTCTTATTACCTGATTATATGCTCCATTTGAGGATATCCAGTCAGGAATGTGTGCAGTTTGGATTGAAAATCGTCTTGGTCATGCAGGATTTTGTTTCGTGATCAAGGTCAGGGTGCATTAATTCAGATGGTGTGAGTTTGATGTTTCAAATTAGGGTTTTGTACTGATCCAAGGCATTTCTAAATTGACCAAGTTATTAGTCTGTATCAAGTCAAGTACTTCACGACTGAGGTTCATCAAGGGCTAATTCTTCCTCCAATTAGGGTTTTATGCAGTGTGTGGGGGTCTTTGTTTCAAGTCATGTTCTTCTGATTTTAATTCATGATGGAAAGGTTCATTTTATCAACACAAGTGGCAAAGTCAAGATTGATTAGTGATTGATTCATGGTTGACTTATTTATCTCAAGAATTAATTCAAGGTTTTAGTTCATGATCAGAGATGTTGGCAATTTGGATAGCTTGATTGTTGGACTCAATTTAAAAGAGTCATCCACATGGAAATTCAAGTGCCTGCTATTATATGTCATCGCGTTTTTAGACAAGTTCAAGATTGAAAAATAATTAAAGCTAAAATTCGATCCAAAAATTCAAAGTCCATTCATTAGAAAAGGGTTCAAAAAAAAGAATGCAATGGTTCATGAAATTCCCAAAGCCCCATTTCTCACAAAAGTTCAAGAAGAGCCCATCATTTTTTTTAAGATTCAACAAGAAACAATGCATTACATATAAGCCCATGTACATTTACACAAAAGGCCTATGTATATTTATAGTCCAATACAATATTACAAATTCCTAAAGAAAAGAGACATATGTCATGATCCATACAACACACATTACAATCCAAATTCATACAGTAAAAACAAAGCTTTTTTCCAATTTTTTTTACGAACCATGAAACATTTATTATCCATACAACACGCATTACAATCCAAATTCTTAAAGTAAAAACAAAGCTTTTTTCCAATTTTTTTTACGAACCATGAAACATTTATTACAACAAGCAGCCAATATTGCACGTTATGCCATACCACTTCGTTTCTCCAAGTTTGTAATACAAATTCATACGCACCGTCCTACATAAAGCCACTACATCTCACCATACAAATACGTGGAATGCCATGCATTTGAACTATACATCTCAGCACACCATTAGCTTGCAACAAACCCATATCCTATAAACGGCCATATGCACACTGTTGCAATATCAAAACCGTTCTGCAGCGCAACAACACAAACCGACCTATTCTTCACAACACAACAGCAAATCGTGACTTACCACACTGCAAACGGAAATCCCTCATCAAGATACAAACCCCCTTTACCATTAAATCAAGCCAAGAACAGAGATATTTGAGACGAAGATTTCAAACCGGATCGGAAAAAAAACTTGAAGCAAAACAAATCTGAAACGAAACAAACCAATCTAACCTGAATCAAAACCAGAAACAAAGTGATTGAACGAAAGAGAGGGAGACGGAAACGGACGATTTTATCACGAAAGAAGTTTGAGGGCGATTTGTCGCCATTGTGTTGCTCGTGTTTATGATTTGTTTTCGTTCTTGATTTGATTCGCGTCTTGAAGTTGGAAAATTGAATATCACTGCGTTATTTTTTTCGATTTTGTTTGTGTTTGGTTATTCACTTATGAAAGAAGAAGAGGGTGAATATTTTTTTTCTCTTTGCCTCGGGTCTAGTGTTGGTTTTATCCAATGATGGTTTTGACTTGCAGAAGCTGTTTTCTTCTTGTATATTGGGCTCACGTATGACCCAACCATCTTTTTTGTCTTTTTTATTGTTTTGGGCTGTGTTGCTGCGGATTCACAGGCCCATGGTGTTTTTTGGATTGTCCCCCCTCTTTTTTTTCTTCTACCGTGTTTCTTGTCTTGGGGATGAATGGCCCATGGCCCATGATGATTCCTACCTCATTAACCCCCTTTTGTATTTTTTTACACCCCCTGTTGTTTTGAATTTTTTTATAATAATTTTGTTAAGTATTTTAGCTAAAATCTTGTTGAACTTTTTTTAATTAATAATACTTTGTTAGTTTTATTTTATTAATATTTTGCTAAACTTTGTTAATATTTTGTAATCATTTTGTTACATTTTGATTATCTTTTCATTTTCGATTCTATTTATTTTCTTTTCATCTTTGGCCAATGAAAGTCAAATATCATTATTATCGATTTAACGATTTAAAATCTTGATTAAGATGAGACCAATTTGATTTCCATTTTGATTCTCATTCTATTTTAGATATTCTTTTTTTCAATTTCATTTTCGATCGATGAAGTCTTTCTATTCATGAACGTTGATTTATTGAGGTTGTTAACCTTCATTATTTCAAATCTGTAGAAAATGATCATCGAGATCATTTTCTATACTTTGGGATCGTGATAAGTTACCCTCAATTAATTAACACAAGTCTATGATTAAGACAAGGTCGTTCGCTTTTGTGTTCGTGTGACACAATTACATTGGAAAATGATCCTCAATATCATTTCTCCATCGTGTTTTTAGCATATATATCAACTTGTACGACCTCCTATACTTTGATCTTCGTCATAGATTGAGCTACAATGGTTTAGCGCTACATTTCGTCCCGATTCAATTCATATCAACTAACAACTAACTTTACTTTCCATCAATATATTCTTGTTTTATTTTCAGTCATTATATCTTGATTATATTATCATTGTGCATATACTTGTTAATATTATCTTGATTATACTATTGTGGATATTATCTTGATTATATTGTTATATATCTTGTCATATTATTCACATTGTTCATATTCATATTCATATTGTTCATATCTCATTCACACCTTTCGAAAACACATAATAACGATTGAAACCTAAAATCCTAAATTGGTGGACTGTTGGTTACTTTTCCGAGCAACGGATTATTGGACTTTATCAGAAACCCTAACTTGGAGCTTTTGTCCGATTCTTGCTCAAGGCATAGTTTATGACACTTCACACACACACACACACACACACACACACACACACACACACACACACACACACGACTTCCTCTTGGGTTATTTTGCAATGAACCCTTTTATTTCGTGCAATCCTGTGTAACTCACATGTATCCCCCTCCCATTTTGATGTACGTATTCATATTTTCTTTGATTATGGTTTATCTTCTAAGAGCACCCATAGGGACTAGCATAGACTAAACTGTTTTCAAACTAATTCTCAATTCATCATCGAGCCATTTTCAAACACCCCTTGTAAGTCGATTGCTCGTACGCATTCGTCATCAACCTATCGCACACACTTTCACATTTCATCGTGGTTTCGTTATTAGGAGCACCATGAGGAACTAGTATCGTTTCTCACAACCTAACCCTCGATTCTTCGTCGATTCGGTTCCATTTTCATCCAAACCCTCGAATCATCTTCGAGCCATTTTCAAACCAACTTCCTTTCCAACACGTCTTTGCACGCAAATAAAATCAAACCCTTGATCCAACGTCAAACGGTATTTTCAAACTAATAAGTCGAGTGCCTTTTGCCTTGTAGTCCACCTCTTTTTGCAACTTATTCGATTCTATCTTTTTCAACCGTTTTCTTAAACAAATAACGAAAGAAGAAGATTCTTGGAGTCTAGCATTCCTTGGATCTTCGAATGAATGGCTCTTGAGGCACACGCTTTGGGTTTTTGTTCATTCACCCTTTCGTCTTAAAACACCTAATCTCTATTCAAACATTTTCGTAATCAACTTATGAAAGAAGGAGATTCTTAGAGTCTAGCATTCCTTGGATCTTCGAATGAATGGCTCTCGAGGCACGCCCCTTGAGTTTTTGTTCATTCAATATTTTGAATTCAAAACATTCAACCCGTTCTCCAATCTTATTCAATCAACTCCCGAAAGAATTGAGTTCTTGGAATCTCACATTCCTTGGATTCTTGAGTGACAGCTCTCGAGGCACGCCCCTTAGGTTATTTTTCATTTAATCTTTCGTTTCCAAGTTAAACTTTGTCAAACTTCAAACTAATTTAACCTCTTTCTTTTCGTGGTCGTCTCCACGAACTACAGACGCTCTGATTCTTCATTCATTTCTTAGAATGTAAGATACGTAGGCACAAGATTGCGATGATCTTGACGAGCACAATTCCCTCCATATTCAGTTTCCCCTAACCTTTCCCATAGTCGAACTACGAAGCTCTGATTTCTCATTCTCGTTCGAATGAGCATACGTAGACACAAGGGCCCCAATCCTTGTCGATACCCTATTCTTAAACCACCCATTTCCCCCTAGTATCGTTACCCTTTTGTTGTACCGTTTCACATTTATCATTGAGAAGAAAACAAACAAGCTTAGATAGTGCCCATCGTAAATCGTACTAAGAGGTTCCCATTGAGTACAACAGACGTGAGGGGTGAGAATACCTTTCCCTTGCGTGACCGACTCCCGAACCCGAAACATGGTTGCGACGACCATCGTTTTTATCCGTCTTTTAAAAGGTTTTCTCGATATTTTCCTTTCCCATCTTTTTTGGGATAAATAAAGTTCGGTGGCGACTCTGTCGAACCACATTTCACACCTTTAGTGCGAGGGTCGTATGTTCGAATTATTTTTTGAGGTGCGACAGAAGTCTCATTCACTTTTCATTATATCTCATCAACTTTTTGCACCCTAGCAAACAAAAGAAACACCATTCTTCATCTTCTCTACCTAACAAACTGAAACACCATTCTTCATCTCCTCCATCTAATAAACTGAAACACCATTCTTCATATTCTACAAGGAGGAAGGAAGCTTGAACCTCAAACCAACGGTTTTCTTTGATTCTCTAATCAACTTTCCTGTATGTAAAAATTTCTCCATGAATGTACTATCAATTTTGTTGTTGTTGTTGTTGTTGTTATTGTTATTATTATTGTTGTTTTTGTTATTATGGTTTTGGATACTTAGGGTATATTGTAGTGTTGTTTTTCGTATATTTGTAGTTGTTTTTGTTTATTGTTATTGTTATTTTATTGAGATGAAATATTCATTTTTGTTGGTTGTGTATAATTTTTATTTTATTTTTTCAAAAGTTATATGTTATTATGAATTTTAGTTGGATGAAAGCTAATAGATTAAGTAAAGAGTATGAGAATGAAGTGATTCAATTTCTTGAATTCGTGGAAAAAAATCTTCCTAACAATAATGGGACTTTTTGTCCTTGTAAAAAATATTGAAATATGCAAAAACATCTAAAGGATGATATATTAAATCATTTAGGATGTGATGGAATTATTCAAAATTAAACAAAATGGATATGTCATGATGAGGTCATACAAAAAAAACATACGTAACATAGTGTTGAAGTTCATGAATTTGTGAATGATACTCTATAAGATGTTGTGTTAAATGGGTTTAGACTATGTCAAAATACATGCATGTCATAATGATTTCATATTATCTATGAAATAGTATGAAAACTTTAAGGAGTTCCTGAGGTGTGGGGAGTGTTAAGTGCAAATTTTGACTTAAATTGAACCATCTTTCTTTGCATTTTTCAATTCATTTCTCTCGTTTTTATAGATTTATTTCTTGTTCTTGTATGATTTATCAATTATATGGCAAATACCTTTGGATTCTTTGATGTGTGTGTTATTGTGCAAAATCTAGGCAAAAAAACATAAATGATTAAGACACAAAGAAGTGGACAAGAAAGCCAAAGCATTGAAGAGGAATCAGCATGTTCGTTGTGCGAACACCAGTGAGCAGCCAGTGAATATTCATTTGGTGAAGTCCTGGCGAAGCCCTAGCGAATCAGCTCAGATTAGAGGCAGTAGGAAAATGACTCAAAGTTCGCTGGGCGAAGTTGAAGTGAAGCAGTTCGTTGTGCAAAGAAGTGTTCGCATAGTAAACTCAGATATTTTCTAAGGGCGGTTTAACTGTTCCTGGGGTACTTGAAGGCCCAAAAATAGTCTTCGTTGGGCGAACATGACAGATTTTTGTTTTACTATATATGTACTTTTTCACTTTTTTTAGAGAGAGGGAGATATTTTTCAGATCAGAATTTTATCTCTCTTCATTTCAAGCATATTTTAGAGAGAGAAACGTAAACCCTAAGGGGGAGAAGGTAAAATCTTCGATCTCTTGTTGGATTTGGATATAATCTTTTGATCTCTTATGTATTTCATCTAATATATGCTTGTGAACTAGTTTTGATTCAATATTGATGTTGTATTTGATTTCTTATTTGTGGGTCTTGACAAAACCTTTTCAAATCTTTGATCTAAGATACTCATATATCAATGAGCAAACTTTTGACATAGTCTTGTAAGTTGATATTCACCAGTATCACTTTTATTTTATTGTGTTAATTAGTAGCATGAGTAGGATCAATATGGTAAAGACTAAGATAACATTTTTGACGTGAATGGTATTATGAGGATGTGTGATAATAGAGATGAAGAACTATGTTCACATACATTTGGCAAATTAGGTGAATACATGTAAAAAGGATTAAGCGTATATACGTATTCTAATCATGGCGTTTTATATGAATCAATCATGAATCTGATATAGGTGTCATCTTTGATACCTGTTAGGTTCTAGACTCTAGACATAGATTTAGGCGTAGCATTTGCGTGAGTATCAGTTCTTAATGCTACGTGTTGTTGAGTTATGTGAGACGTCACCAATGAGACAATACGGTTGTTCTCTCGACTTTGCATTAGACATAACCTTGGTTGTGGGTGATACATGAGGATATTAGACGAATGATTGATTTGTGTTTAATTGATTAGAAGAATGCATGTGTTATCAATTGATGAGATCCAATCCCAACAAGACTCCGTGTATATTTCGGTCTTTACTTTATATTTTATGTCTTTATATTTTCTGCCTTTATTTATGGTATTGTTGATCTATCAACAAATTTTCACAACAAGCTTAGAAATGTAGAGATCATTGAACGACATTCTTTCCCTTGCACCGATCCTTTTGGAGACGATATAAATCCCTGAGGGAATCCTTCCAAATCTAAATTTTTGCTTCTTGCTGCTTTACTCTAGTTCGAACAAAATGACGTCATTGTCGGGGATTGGTGTTTAGATATTGAAGTGTATTGCAATAATTTCTATATTTTTGAGCTTTGTACAGCTGTTTATATTGTATATATACTTGTTTCCATTTACATTTTCTTAAGTGTTGTTTAGGGATGAATGATGAAAACTTCTTCAAGATTGATTGTTGTTTGTATAAAAGTATTTGATCAGTGGTTTTTACACGTGATTTTACCGTTTGTTTCAGTTAATCAATTGTTATGTCCTATCGCATTTTATTTGTTTTTATTACATTTTACGCGTCAATTTGGTATTTTCATTGTTTCTAGGTTCAGGTAAACAATAAAGGAGAAGCAGAGCGAAAACTGGGGAAAATGGTAAGAATTCGGAAGAGTTTTGTTGTGGACCAGGAGCCTGACACGGGTGCCCGTGTCCTGTGACACTGCCCGTGTCAGGGCCCCTGAAGAAAAAGATAGCCAACCCAAGAACCAGCAGCCTGACACGGGTGCCCGTGTCCTGTGACACTGCCTGTGTCAGGGCTACTGAAAGTAAAATCTTTAGCAGTCTGCACGGAAACGATCATAATTGGAGTTCCAGGAATCCGTTTGAGGCATTTTAATAATCGCCGGAAAAGCTAAGAGAGAGATATACGACTTTCGCGTTGGAGTCAAAGTCAAATTCGAAGCAAATTTTTCCAGATTTTCGTTTGAACCTGCAGCATTAATTTTATTAAGTTTTGGTGTGCTATCTCGGAGGGCAGTTTAGGCATCTCACATTGTAATTTGAGTTCTGGTATATTAGACGCATCGTGAATTGAGAAAAGGGACTTTTTTTTGACAGAAAATAATTTCACGAGAAAGATTTGAGCGATCAAGGATTTGGGAAATTGAAGGTCCTCATGAGCGGAAGCGATTGAAGATCAAGGCAACCAATTATCTTGTAATGTTTAGTCTTATTGTTGATTTTATATTTATTATTATGAGTAGCTAAACCCCCCAATGCTAGAGGGTGTCCCTGAATTGACTTTGTAATAACCTTGTTACCTTTGAATAATGAATTTCACTGCTTTCTAATCATCGTTGTTATTGTATAATTTTCTTATGGCTTTTCTTATTTGACACATAAGGATCTGATTTACGGTTAACCATAGGTTTGGAAAAACGATTGTCAATGCGTTTATACGATAATACTATAGTAGATATTGCCTAGGAATGGGGATACCCTATAGTAACCGTAATGTTTTAGATACAAATTATTGCTTGGTATTGTTCCTATACTGCCAAGGAATTGGGGCATAGGGGGATTACCAAAGGGTTTTCTGCTGAGGAATTAGAGTCAACTAATCTTTAAAACCGGTAACGATTGAATTGAGCAGTGATTTCTGAGAACTAAGGATTAAGGTCATTACAAGGCTTTTCATACACCCTACCCTAGCATACTTCTCATAACTGTTTAAAACCTTTATTTTACTGCTGTTGCCTTCTGGCCTTTATAATTCTAAAGAAACAAACCAAAACCCCTATGTTTTTTTGTTCAATTGCATTATTATAGAACTTGTGTTCATACGCAGTCCGTAAGATCGATATTTGTGGAATTTACCCCTATTACTATATCGGTAAAAATAGTACACTTGCTATTTTACCGGTCAAGTTTTTGGCGCCGTTGTCGGGGACTGCCAGAATATAAGTTTTGTAACAGCCCAAATTTCATTAAATAATTAATTGTAGTAATTAATTGATTTAGTGGGATTTTATGTTAATATTGGAATTAATAGAGAATTGAGAAGGAAATTGGAAGGAAGGAAAATAAAGGAAATATAAGTGAGGAAGAAAAGAAAAGAAAGTTAGAAACATTTGGAAAGAAAGAAGAGAAAGAGGGAAGAAGAAGAGAAAGGGAGGAGAAGAAGAGGAAAGTGGAAAATCATCAAGAACCAACATCAAAGCTCCGATTAATCGAGGTAAGGGTGAGAAATGTTTCTATTTGATCATTGCATGATGTTATATATGTTGGGTTGGGGTTTTGGTGTAGTTTCCATCCTTTTTCATTTAGGGCAAAAGTTGGAATAATCGGTAGATTGATGATTTAATCGGTTGGAACTGAGCAATAATGCCGTAGAATAGTCGGGTAACATGTATTGATGCTATTTGTACTGATTTGGATGTTTGAGGTTTGGTTGATGATGGATTGATGAAGGAGAGGCAGAATAGGGTTCTGTTCTGCGCAGGTTCGCTGGCTCTCGCCAGGCGAACGAAGGCGAAGCTTCGCCAGGCGAAGCCTAGCGAATGCTGGCGAGTAATTATGATTAAGTCCCAGTGGACTTCACTGGCGAGTTCGCCAAGCGAAGTTGGATAGCGAAGGTTCGCCCAGCGAAGGTGCTGGCGAATGGTGGCGAATGAAGTCAGTAGCTACTGACTTAGGCTCGCTGGGAAGTCTCGCCAGGCGAAGCCTAGCGAGTGTTCGCTGAGAGAGTTCGCCAGGCGAAGGTTCGCTGCGAGGGTTCGCCAGGCGAATGAAGGCGAATTTGACAACATTTCTCTTTTGCTGTGTTGCTCATGTGGTGATAGTTTGGTGGTTTCACATAGATTGATATTCTTATGATATGATGTAGATATGATCTATTGTGATGATGTGTGGGTGGGTAGCCTCCGGGCGTGAATCCTAGTTGATATGCGATGCGCATTAATTGTGATAATTAGAAATACATGGGAATACAATGATGAATGTATGTGTATTGTTTAATGAATTGCGAGTGCATATTTATATGCGATTGTTGTGGAAATGCATGGGAATATATATGGTATGTGTGCATTGTTGTTGAGTATGATGATGATGATGTGTGAAATGAATACTGATAAATGTTTGGTATATGTTGTATGTGCAATCATGATGAAATTCTCGAAGGGATGAATTATTCGAATGCATGGGATTAAGACGCGGGAACGGTCTTAAGTGCATTTATTGTGATTGGTTGATTGTACATGCATCATTCAGTCAAGAGGCAATGTCTGCTAGTTTCGTGGAAACTAGTAGCTTGTCCCAAACCTAGAAGGGTGGGTTTGAAGCCTAGGGGACGGGCTTGGTTGTTATCGGTCTAGAAGGTTGGACCCGGTTTAAAGTAAAAACCGAAAAATGATAACGAGTTATCGGTCTAGAAGGGTGGACCCGGTTTAGAGTGAAAACCGAAAAAAGATAACGAGAGTCGGTACCGCATAGCATTGAGTTGCATTGGATATGTTGAGTCACATTGCATAATATTGTTGTTGTATAAATGTGCTTGTGCATGATTGTGAAATTAAGCATGAAGGGATGTGCTTGTGAATGTTCATAATGTTGATATATGTGAACGCGATATAATTATGATTATGAGAATGAAGTGTGGTGAGAAATGTGAATATGTGTTATATGAATACCTATATATATAATCTTATGCTTTGATTATTATGGTTATATTTCTCACCCTTCTGCTGTTTTATAATGCTCTATGAGGCATTGCAGATTAGGATGCTGGAGTCCTTTTGTGAAGTTAGTCTTCATTCTTTTGAGTCGGCTGCTCTGATATGTAACACCGGGTAGTTAGACTAGTATAGTCATTCTTTTGTGATACATTGCGATGTATCAGCTGATGTAGTTTTGTAATCTAACTGATATGATGTATTAATCTGGATGACTTATGTGCATTCGAATTAATATTTTGGAACTGATTAAATGATGTTATCTTCCGCTTAAATTAAATGTTGAAATGTGATTTCTAAAACTACGAAAATGTTACATATTTTATAGAGCAAAATGTTAAAGAGTTTTGTTGGTGAAACTGTGACATTCTTCCTTTATACCTTATCCTAAAATTTTTACTCTGATGAATTTGTATGTGCTTAATTGTTTTATATGCATTTATTTGGGGTATAGAAGGGGGTGTTACAATAGTGGTATCAGAGCAGGTCGGTCCGTCCGGCCAAGTTGTTAGAGTGTTTTTCCCTGTGTGTTATTGATATGCGTGTGATGCATTATCAATATTGGTTGTTCTTATGTAGTTCTGTTGTTGGAATTAGTAAGATGGTTGCAGGGAGGAACGACGAAGCGATTGCGGAGGCATTGACGAGATTGGCGGGGGCAATTGGGCAGAATCCTCCGGCCAATGTGAATGTGAGGAATCATGCTGATGATGGATTCCGTGCTTTGGGGAAATTCCAAAAGAATAACCCTCCGGTCTTCAAGGGAACTCATGAACCGGACAAGGCACAAATTTGGTTGAAAGCTGTGGAAATTTTTCGAGTTATGAATTACTCGGATGCACAGAAGGTGCAGTTTGGGACTCATATGCTCGAAGAAGAAGCTGAAGATTGGTGGGGTAATACTCGCCAAAGATTTGAGGAAGATGATATTGTGATTACGTGGGATTTGTTTAGAGAAACTTTTCTGGAGAAGTATTTTCCAGAGGATGTTCGGGGGAAGAAAGAGATCGAATTTCTTGAGTTGAAGCAAGGTAATTCGACGGTTGCTGAGTATGCGGCGAAATTTGAGGAGTTGATCAAATTTTTTCCTCACTATAATACTGGTAATGCTGAGAGGTCTAAGTGCCTCAAGTTTGTGAACGGTTTGAGACTCGAGATTAGACAAGCTATTGGGTACCAGGAAATCAGACGGTTTTCTGAGTTGGTTAACAAGAGCAGAATTTATGACGAAGACAGTAGGGCTAGGTCTAGCCACTACAAGAGCCTAAGTGATAAGAAAGGAAAAGGACAATTCAGAGGAAAACCTTACGTAACTCCTGCTGATAAGGGGAAACAAAGGGTTGGTTTCGGTAAGAAACCAAGTGGGGGAGTTTCTACTCCGGTGAGATGTTATAGGTGCGGTGAAGAGGGGCATCGTGCTCTTGAATGCAAAAGTGTGGAGAAGACGTGTTTTAAGTGTGGCAAGCCAGGCCACAAGGCTCTAGAGTGTAGAAGCGGTGCGGGTGTTACTTGCTATAACTGTGGTGAGCGAGGGCACATTAGTACCAAGTGCGATAAGCCGAAGAAGAATCAAGGGAGCGGGAAAGTGTTCGCTCTATCTGGATCTGAGACTGCTAGCGACGATCGATTGATCTGAGGTACGTGCTTCATTAATGGTACACCTTTGATCGCTATAATTGATACCGGAGCTACGCATTCTTTTATTTCTTTGGATTGTGTTAGAAGGTTGAATCTTGAGTTGTCTGTGATTGGTGGCGGTATGGTTATTGATACTCCTGCTATGGGTTCGGTAACTACACCGTATGTTTGCTTGAATTGCCCGTTGAGTATTTTCGGTAGAGATTTTGGGATCGATTTAGTGTGTCTTCATTTAGATCAACTGGATGTCATTCTTGGAATGAATTGGTTAAAATTCAATCGTGTGTATATTAACTATTTTGACAAAACGGTTATTTTTCCCGACTCGGATGTTGAAAGGGAATTGTTTATGACGAGGAAACAAGTGAAGGAATCGGTACAAGACGGGGCTAAGGTATTTATGCTTATGGCAACCTTGAGGACTAGTGAAGGTGAAGAGATTGATGCTTTGCCCATTGTTAGAGATTTTCCGGAAGTATTCCCTGAAGAGATAAAGGATTTACCGCCGGAGCGAGAAGTGGAGTTTTCGATAGATTTGATTCCTGGAACTAGTCCGATATCGATGACTCCATATCGTATGTCGGCCTCGGAGTTAAAAGAGTTGAAGAGTCAACTTGAGGATTTGCTTGAAAAGAGGTTTATTCGTCCGAGCGTGTCACCGTGGGGTGCACCGGTGTTGTTGGTTAAGAAGAAAGAGGGTTCTATGAGGCTCTGTGTGGATTACAGACAGTTGAACAAGGTGACTATTAAGAATAAGTATCCACTTCCAAGGATTGATGATCTGATGGATCAGTTGGTTGGTGCAAGCGTGTTCAGCAAGATTGATTTGAGATCTGGGTATCATCAGATCCGTGTGAAAGCTGAGGATATTCAGAAGACGGCCTTTCGGACGAGGTATGGACACTATGAGTATTCCGTGATGCCATTTGGTGTGACTAATGCACCAGGTGTATTTATGGAGTACATGAATAGAATTTTCCATCCTTATTTGGATAAGTTTGTGGTGGTGTTTATCGACGACATCTTGGTTTATTCGAAGAGCGAAGGAGAGCATGTCGAGCATCTGAAGATTGTGTTATCTGTGCTGAGAGAGAAGCAGTTGTTCGCGAAGCTTTCTAAGTGTGAATTTTGGTTGAAGGAAGTTAGTTTCCTTGGTCATGTGATTTCTAGTAATGGTATTGCGGTCGATCCGTCGAAGGTTGAAGCGGTATCGCAATAGGAGACTCCGAAGTCAGTTTTTGAGATTAGAAGTTTTCTTGGTTTAGCCGGTTATTATCGGAAGTTTATTGAAGGATTTGCTAAGTTGTCGTTGCCGTTGACGCAGTTGACTAGGAAGGGTCAAGCCTTTGTTTTGGATGCCAAGTGTGAAGTGAGTTTCCAAGAACTTAAACGAAGGTTGACGACAACCCCTGTTTTGATTTTGCCAAATCCGGAAGAACCATTCGTTGTGTATTGTGATGCTTCTTTGATGGGTTTAGGAGGTGTGTTGATGCAGAATAATCAAGTTGTGGCTTATGCTTCGAGGCAACTCAAAGTGCATGAGAAGAATTATCCGACGCATGACTTAGAGTTGGCCGCCGTTGTGTTCGTGTTGAAACTTTGGAGGCATTATCTGTTTGGCGCAAGGTTTGAAGTGTTTAGTGACCACAAGAGTTTGAAGTATCTTTTTGATAAAAAGGAATTGAATGCAAGACAAAGAAGATGGCTTGAACTTTTGAAGGATTTTGATTTTGGCTTGAACTACCATCCGGGTAAAGCGAATGTAGTAGCGGATGCATTGAGTCGGAAATCATTGCATATGTCGGCATTGATGGTGAAAGAGTTGGAATTGATTGAGCAATTTCGGGATTTGAGTTTGGTATGTGAGAGGACTTCTTTTGGATTTAAGTTGGGTATGTTAAAGCTTACAAGTGGTATTTTGGATGAAATTCGAGAAGGACAAAAATCGGATTTGAGCTTAGCTGATCGGTTGACTTTAATCAACCAAGGCCAAGGTGGTGATTTTCGGATTGATGAGAATGGTATTATGAGATG
>OZ012741.1:33903774-33954355 GCA_963859935.3 Lathyrus sativus | reverse complement strand
CAATGCCCCACACTGAGAAAGGCCACGGTGAAGATAAAACATTCAACGGTGTTGGAGGTACGTGCACCTTGTCAGCATAAATTTGGAATTTATGGCATTTCCTGGCATATTGGATGCAATCTGATTCCATGGTTAACCAATAATATCCAGCCCTCAAGATCTTCTTGGACATAGCATAACCATTGGCATGTGTACCAAAGGTTCCTTCGTGAATTTCTTGAAGTAACATGTTTGCTTCACGTCTGTCAACACATCTAAGCAGAACCATGTCATAATTTATCTTGTATAACACATCGTTACTGATGAAGAATTTGGATGCTAATCTTCTCAAACTCTTCTTGTCAAGATTGGTAGCATCGACTAGATACTCTTGGTTTAGCAGATAATCCTTGCTCTTTGTACGGTTGAAGCTCAGTGTACTCATACTCAACCAATTTTTCCAGTTCAGTGGGAACCTCGAAATCTTCTTCACCCTCATCTTCAGCTTGATAAATGGGTGAATCAAAGTCAGGAGTGACAGCAGGGTCATTGGATTCAACAAGCTTTGGGATAGCACTGCATGTTGGAAGTCTTATTTTATCAAAAAACGCAAAGAAGATGCAAGAGAAAGAAAATGCTTTTTTGTAGTTTTTGAAAAGATTGCCAATTTCGTTTAGAAATGTAAAAGCAAAAAAAACGGCAAATGAAACAAATAGAATTTAACAAAATGCATTTATTAATATCCTTTTAAAAGTGAAAAGGTGGCCCTACAAAATAATCCAGTAGCTTTGGGCATAGCTATGGGATTTTGAAAACAGCAGATAAAAACATTAAATTACTTTGAAAAGGGAAAAATCACGGGGATCTCTATGGCTTCCCAGTTGCTCAAAGTTGCATCGCTCTTGAATACTAGGTTGCTCAGGTCTTCATCATCATCATCATTGTTGTCGATGGAATTGACTTGGAAACCTCCACTGACAAACACTTCTTGGACAATCTTCGAATGCCTTTTGACATATGTAGAAGCTTTATCATGAGTTGGTTTGTAACCCAACCCGTGGCGATTAGTCTTGGTCTTAATGTCGATCACTTCTCCCCAACCTTCAGGTATGCCCATGTCGATTATTGATCTGGGGCTCTTGAAAGATGCGAAAGATGGAGTACTCTGGCCTGCTGTTTCTTTGACTTCTAATAGGACAACATTGGCGATCTCAAGTGCTTGGAAAGAAGTTTCTAAGGCGTCTTCATCGGCCTCTATGTAGCAGAAAGAAGATAGGTTACTGACCATTAGATCCTCTTCACCATGTATAATAACAAGCTTTTCATCGACCACAAACTTTGTCTTCTGATGCAGAGTTGAAGTTACAGCTCCAGCGGCGTGGATCCATGGTCTTCCGAGTAGACAACTGTAGTTGGGATTAATGTCCATTACTTGGAATGTGATATTGAAAACATGTGTTCCAATTAAGATCGGCAGCTCAACTTCTCCAATCACAGCTCTGCGAGAACCATCGAAAGCTTTGACGATCAAGGAGGTAGGCTTCATCACAGTCTCTTTGCAAGCCAATTTGGTGAGAACTCTCTTGGGCAAGACGTTTAAAGATGAACCAGTATCCACAAGTACCCTTGATAAGTTGTCCTCCTGACATTTCACCGATATATGTAAAGCACAGTTATGATTCTAACCTTCTCTTGGTAGCTCTTCGTTGCTAAAGCTGAGAGTATTTCAGGCAATAATGTTGGCAATCACACTGTCAATCTGACCGGTAGTAATGTCCTGAGTGACATGAGCTTGAGCCAATATCTTTTGTAAAGAAGTTCGATGAGCAGGTGAACTCATCAGTAGAGATAAGATAGAAATCTTTGAAGGAGTCCGATGAAGCTGATTAATGACTTTGTAATTGCTCTTTTTGATGATCCTCAGGAATTCAACATCTTCATCGTTGGTAACCGCTTCTTTACCCTTGTCTTTGGCTGGCATGGTGGTAGTGGTTTCCTTTGTCAATCATGGTCACATCGTACTTCCAGGGTACAACTTTAGGATCACTGAAATGAAACGGACTAAGCTTCTGAATAATTACCGGCTTCGGCTGATTCACTGTAGGAGTAACTAGCTTTGACGTGTTGAACACAGGCTTTGCAGAATTTGACCTTGGCAAATGGAATACTGGCACTTTAGCACTTGGCTCTGGTAAGTTGAAGACAAGTTCAATCACATCAATTTCATCCTTCACTTCATTAACCACTTATAGAAAACCATCGTTGATCAATTTCTGAATATCATTCTGAACCAACAAATAGCCCTTGGTACTGACATCACAATCTGTACAATCACCATGAGAAATAGACACTAAACCAGTTTCAAACAACTTTGAATGGAAAACCCGAAGAGGAGTCTTGATCTGAGCAACATCAAGGATAAGGCTTTCATAAGATATATCATCAATAGCATTAATAACCTCATGGTTAGGCAAAGGGTTGTTCTTGACATTTGGCTGAGGATCATCAAAAGACAGGATCTTCTTTTCGATTAACTCTTTGACAAGGTGTTTGAGAGCATATCAGCTTTCTAGATCGTGGCCAGACGCGCCCTCATGAAATAAACAATGAGCGGTAGGATTGTAATTAGCTGGAAACAGATTAGGAGGCGGACCCAAAGCTATGGTAGTAATCAGACCTTGTTGCACTAACGAAGGGTACAACTCAGTAAAAGTCATCAGAATCGGAGGACATGGCTTGTACTGTCTCCTGTTGGGAGCATTCTGATGAGGAGCCTGATTCTTCGGCTGTTGATAAGTAGGAGCGTTAGGCGCTCGTTGAGAGTTGGACAGAGCTTGTGCAGGCTGATAACCAAGAGGTTGTTGATAGTCCGGAGGCTGATAGACAGGAACCGGTTGCACAAGCTGATAAGCCAGAACTTGTTGAGCAATAGGGACTGCAACAGAAGGAGGCACAAAACCAGGTGGAATACTATAAGGAGGTATACTTGCAGTAGTAACAAATGGTTGAGGATCTACAACAGTATTGGTAACCTCAGAAACAATAGTGGGCTGAGTATCCATCCTTGCATTAATGACCTGTAGCATCTCCATAATATGTCCCACACTTCCCCGAAGGTCTTCGAGTTCATTACTGACACGATCAAGCTCTTGATTTTGTTCCGCCATCTTTTTTCGAGCTCGGGCTCTAGTGTTGTACTGATGCAGAGGACTCAGGGTGACAAAAATGGAAGCGAGAGAATCGAGAATAAGAAACTGGGAGGCAAATGTAAATGCAAAAACAGGATGCAATGCATTGGTTTCAAGGATTTCAACGGTCAATTGCAAATATTTTCTAGGAAAACTGAAAAGTTTTAGATTTGAAATTCAAGATTTTTTTTTTGAATTTGCAAAGGATGGTTGAATTCCTTGAAACCATGAATGATATGATGCGGGATGTAATGCACAAACACACAAAGCAAACAAAGGTCCTATGTTAGTGGAACATGAGCCGAGCCAAGGTTTACCCATCCCGAAAGGTATGTACTAAGGGTTAATTGTACCTGCAGAACAAGGGTTCTAAAGAGGTTCCCAAAGTCATTAGTTCATCTTTCGGATATTATCAATTTCTCGATTACTCGGTGGTTAATAATATTCTCAAGAGAACCACTTTTGAGTGTAGCATAGCGTAGCAACTATTTTGGGAATACTCCCTCATAGTCCTCGCACTACGTCCTAATAAAGGCCAAAGTAGGGTTAAAGGTAACTACAGTCCCTAGTATCACAGGCTCCAAGGTCAAAAATAGTGAATGTTTTCATGATTTACTCATTCAACAGTACCGTTTTCGAAAGGGCCTCAACTGAGCGGTGATTCTCAAGTCAGCTTGGTCGGGATTCCACTCCCTATAAGCCTCGTCGAATATATCACCTTCCTATAAAAATTGCACTCAAGTCCGGGTGTAGGACTTATCTCACGACAATGATACCCCAAGCAAGGTACAACATAAATAAATATACAACAGATGATAAAGCAAATAGCAAGCATAAAAACAAGATAGGGATAACCCTCAAAAGGATGTTATGTCCCTAGTAAAGTCGCTATTTTCTGTTGCGGTGAGAATAGGATATCAAATTATTGATTAATTTGAATCACAATCTTGATTCACAACCGGTCTTTGATTTATCCGAAGAAAGGTTAAAGAAAGGAAAAACCTATTTCGCATTGTAAACACAATGCGGGGAGAGATCTAGGGTTCAGGGGTTGGTTGGGCTTAGGAAGGTATTAGCATCCTAAACTTCTGTAGTACTCTACAGGAACCTCTTGTTTTAATGTGCTAGTGCTATGGTTATCTTCCTAAAGGTAATGCTAAGGGTTAAAGATAAAGAGAAGGACCTAATGGGTTAGTCCTAAGTATACTCGCTAAGATTCGCATCTTGTGCCTACGTATCCGAGGTAGGGGATGGAATCAGAGTAATCGTAGTTCCCCTCAGAGGGAGGAAGAGGAACTTCTTGACTGTGGTCAAGGTTCTAGGGGGAAGTAAACGTTCATATGGAAGCGATTACTTGGAGTGCGGCGACTCCTATTCTACGTTGTTGAGTTGAGTTGCAAAAAGAGTGGAGAGTATGTATTCCACGGCGAGAACTTACATGGAGTGCAGCGACTCCTAATCCTAAGGCTAGGATAAAGGGGTGCATGTCTATGGCGGGACGCCTAAGCATGAGTACGGCGACTCAAAGTCTTAAGGTTGGGAAAAAGGGTGAGGTGTGTCCACGGCGGGACGCCTAAGCACGAGTACGGCGACTCGGATCCTAAGGCTAGGACGGGGCGAGGGTAAAGGCATTGACATGTGTCGCTCGCGCGAAAATAAGGTGCCGGCATGACAGAAGAGTCGCCACCTTTCGTTATTTATCCCTCAGAGCGGGAAAGGAAACGATCGGAAAAACCTGACGAAAAAGGGTAAGACAAGGCCATCGCAACCATTGTCTGGGTTCGGGAGTCAGTTACGCAAGGGGAAGGTATTAGCACCCCTCACATCCATCGTACTCGATGGGATCCACGCTTGTTGTGTTTATCTGACGGGTTGGTTTTATTCTATCTACCTATCAAGGCTGGCTGAGAAGGAAAAGAAAAATGACTCGGCAAAGCGTCGCACTTTATGCCTACGTATTCTCATCAGAGAATGAGAAATCAGAGTCAACGTAGTTCGGCCTACAAAGGATTGTGGGGGAAGGTAGCTCGCCAAGACTTCGCCATCTTGTGCCTATGTACTCTCAACAGGCATGAGAGATCAGAGCTCACGTAGTTCGGGAAACTACGGTTTATTTCCTGTTTTGAAAGAAGTGTTTTTTATTGTGTTCGCGATTTCAACCGCACTAGAGACTATGACCTGAGAGTGAATGCGTCGCATGTCACCCAAAGGGTACCATACTAAACATCCAGACTGTGGAAAAGAAACTCTCCCACAATCCTTTCTCAGATAGCTTAAGGCTCGTAACGTACGAAAGAAATCATTCATGATTAATGTATCTTAAACTGTTTTGAGATGAGAAGAGAATAGGCCCAACTAGGAGGGAGACTATCAAGTCCTACTGTTATCATGCCATGGATTCATCCTATGGTTGAGGTTTGAACAGGGAACTCCTAGAAGTTGTCATGCATAGGTTTCAACCTAAAAGTCTATCATCAATCCTTATCAAAGGAAATGAGAGTCCTAAGGGATCATGTCAATGATACACCAAAACAGACAAAGCATCAGCTTAACAGTAAAATGCATGCAATGCAAGTGAGGGAGGAAATGTGTGTGGGGCTTCAGCCTCCACAAGCTCATCTCAACCTCAAGCCAGTCATGAAATAACAGTAATCATACTGAAAAATAAACAACATGCTATCAAGCAATAAACAGTAAACTGCAGTCATACAGATAAAAGAAATGAAATACCATCCATGTTTGAGAAAGAAATTATCTACATTTAAGCTCTCCCTAATCCTAACCCTAAAAACAAAACCCTAATCTACCTCTAAGCAAAGCCCTAAAGCAAAACCCTAATCAAAAGAAATCAATCCCAGTCTTCAAGCTTCAAAACAAGCTTACCAAAGAAAGGGAGCTAAGTAGGCAGACTCCTAGTGCCTTCCTCAGGAAAGCACTAGGAGGCTTATACTTAGGACTCATATCCCATGTGGCTCAACAACTGTGATCGGTTTACGTTTCTCCTCAGGAGAAACTAAACTCACATGAAGGATCCAACATCATTGGATACTTGAGAAATCCTACATGAACTAAGGGAACTAAGTGAACAGACCCATAGTGCCTTCCTCAGGAAAGTACTAGGGGGCTTCCACTTAGGAATCATATCCCATGTGGCTCAACAACTGTGATCAGTTTACATTCCTCCTCAGGAGAAACTAAACTCACATGAAGGCTCCAACATCATTGGATACTTGGGAAATCCTACATGAACTAAGGGAACTAAGTGAACAGACCCATAGTGCCTTCCTCAGGAAAGTACTATGGGGCTTCCACTTAGGAATCATATCCCATGTGGCTCAACAACTGTGATCAGTTTACATTCCTCCTCAGGAGAAACTAAACTCACATGAAGGCTCCAACATCATTGGATACTTGGTAAAGAGGTGAGAAGAAAGAATGAAAGACATCCATTAGTGCCTTCCTCAGGAAAGTACCATGAACTTCCCTCAGACTCCAGGGTCTCAAACCTCACAGAAAGAGAGCAAGCTCCTAAACCAGGCCTTCAATCCATGCCTCATCCAATCCTCTAGTATGCTCCACTAAGCCCCACAATGAGATGCCAAGCTCCTCCAATCAAAGGGATACCCCAAAGCAAAGCAAACTAACAAAACTTGCCCTAAAGGCCACACAAACAATCATTCAATTCAAAAATCAACTAAAAATAGTATATTATTCTATTAATTCCTAATATAAATGCTAGGGGACCCTACATAACTACCCTTAAGTCCCATATATTCCCCATAGACTAAATTGCCCTACAAGACCTAAATCTAAAATTGTTATTGACCTATATTAAAGTTTTAATCAAATTCTACACTACTTAAAGCTACCTAATTAAAACTAACCTAAAAATTATCACAAAATTATGAAATTAATTCAGGGGGACCCTAAACCATTCATCTAATTATCCTAAAAAAATTTAATTAAAAATCCTAAGGGAACTATCCTAATTAAATTCTACAAGTCAACATACCAACTAAAAGAATTAAAAAAAGCTATTAAAAGTATAAATGCACAAAAAATATAAAACTGAAATAAAATGGCTATTTTATATTTTTATATTTTTCTAGATAGAAAATGAAAATTGGGAAAAAAAGTTGCATTAAAAAATATTCATTTTTTATTTTATTATGATTTTTTGAAGTTTGATGAAATTTGGAGAAAATATAACATGGAAATTGGATGAGGGGTGCAGATAGTAGTCAGACATAGTACAAATACGCGTGTGGGCTGAGACAGGGGGTGTGGACATGAATGCGCGCAAGGCCCAATATCTAATCAGAAATTCAAATAAAAAAGAAATACAAATGGAAAACGCGTGGTGTATTAAGTAACCTTTTTAGTTCAATTCAAGTTGGGCCATGGACTATGGGGGTACGAATAGGAATTTGGACTAAGCCCACCAGAGCTTAAGTTGGAACGCTGCGTTTTGCAGCAGCTCCTCCTTCATGTTTCCGTGCGCGATTCTGAGCCGTCCGATGGGCTCTCCAAGTCAAAACTCAACGCGAATCCAACGGCCTACATGTATCATCTTCAACCTTTCTAGGGTTTGTAGTAAAACTTGCCATGGATGAAGCTTCACTACCTCAACTTACACCCACTCGTTCTCCCTCATCTCGGCATCAAATTCAAAACTTCCAAAAGCAAACATGCTCCATTTTCCAAACAGAATACAACCATATGCTTAGTTTCCATTGAAACCACCTGAAACGCAGAACCCGATAGCAACCCCTCCATTAATGGTCAAACTTCGAACTTCTTGTTTCTTCAGTTTCTTGGCATCAAAACACTCTCCTCACGGGGCTGATCAACCTAAGCTATAGCATGCATATTAATACTCACTAACCTAATAGTTCTTGGTCATTAAAGAATCATGTCAAAATTTCAACCTTCATGGAATGCACTCAAACTTCCCAGGATCAATCACTTATGGTCTCTAGTCATGCTTATGCTAACCATTCTATCTAATGCTGAATAAATAAGGAGTTTCGAAGGCTTTTGCAAACCTGAAAATTGATGATGGCAGGTGTAGTTACCCTTCAATCCAATGCTTGAAACTTGCCAAGAATGATCTTTAATGGATGCTAATCTTTCTGTTTGCAAGAGCTTTGATGGATAGTGCTTGTATCGTGAGTTTGAATCCAATTTGCTTTTCTTGCAATTTTGAAGCCACACACTCAATCTTCCATGGATCCACCTTCAAATCACTATGCAAACACTCATAAAGATCAGAATAATGTGTTTGTGGAGAAGAAAAAGAATGAAAATGGAGAAGAATAGGGATTTGATCTTGAATTGCAAAATGGGAGAAATTTGGTCAATTCCCTCTTTTTTGCACTATGAACATCAACAATCACCAACCCTGAATCAATGGGCTTTGTCATCAATATATAGACATGTTTAGAAAGATCTAGAATCATCTAGATCACTCTAGATGGAACTTGAAGTTTCTAGGATGTGGTATTTACATTTCCATTCTCACCACATGAGATATATCATGACAAAATCCCATAACATGAGTAATTAGCTTAATTTTCTCCTTAGGTGGTATTTTGGACAATATGCAATGCTTAAACACCTTATTTATTAAGCTTTCTTTTGATTTGGCTAGGTACCCCATTATGCAAGTATGACTTTTACAAAGCAACTCCAAAATTTAAGCCTCAAATCAAAATTGTGGCTGAACCATTGTTCTTAAAATATCCTTTGGAGTCAAAATGACCTATCATATGCCATGGTTAGGGTTTATAGCTTGGATTTTGTGATTTTCCATTTCACTTTAATTAACTTATGTCCCTTTTTTAGGCCATTTTCATCACTTTTTGCTATGAGCCTTTCCAACATCTCATGACCACCCTACTAGCCTTAAAACATCATTCTAAGAAACTTTGATGTTGAAAGTTTTTCCATTTGAAGCTTGGAAGTAGGAGATATGGCCATATGCTTGAAATGACCTATAAGTTCAAAATGACCAAAATACCCTTGGCTTGTCAAAGCCATAAGTTGAGTTCTACAAATCCTATCAAGGACTTCCAGTACTCTCTAGAAATCTAGGAAGATTCTCTTCAACATTCATGTTGACCAAGAAACCATAGGAATCATCCTACTAGGGCAAAAGTTGTCTGCAAGTTGGGTGACTTTCAAGGACCCAGATTCACATACCTCAGATGACCTGTAATTTGTCAAAACCATAACTTGAGCTCTGCAAATCCTATCAAGGACTTCTACCACTCAAATTAAAGCTAAGAACAAGCTCTACAACATTAATGTTATGGGGAAGATGATATGACAATCACATCTTAAGCTAAAACTACATGGAAGATAGGGATCAAACTAGGGGATTTTACACTGTCCATCCTTAGAAACCCTAGCTTAAAACTTCTCAAACTCCTCAATCATGATGAGTTGGTCTAGGAATCATACTTATAGTATCTCAATACATCCTCCCATGATCACATGGCCCTTGGATTAGGTCTCAACCTTCTCCAAATCTTCAGTTGACCTAGGGTTGACCCAGTCAAAACCCTAATTCTACCACTCATGGTTGAATCTTCTGAATTCTTGCATAATGACCTCTCTGGGCTTCATGATGACTTTCAAGACATCTCATAAGCTTCCTCGAAGCTTCAAGTCCATTCTTAAAGTCTCAGAATCATCTGAGGAGCACCCACAACTCTCAAGTTATGAGACACACAACCTTGGTTTTAACCAATTCCTCTGAGGATCTCTTGAACTTTCTGATGAAGGTATTAACCTTCAAACACTTGATGGGTAAATAAATGTTGGTCAAATTTTGGGGTGCAACAGCTGCCCCTATTCAAACGGCTTGAACCTGACTGGGTGAGGAGCGAACGACTCTCAGCCAATCAAGGTGCGAGACGGTTGAATACCGGTAAACCCAGAAATTTGCCAACTGCACGAGCACACGATACTCTGCGGGGAACAAATCCTCGAATACTGCAATACTAGATGCACGACAACTAGCTGGGGAAATACTGATCTGACATCGCCGTCAGTTATCCACGTTAACTTCTTCTGACATCGTCTTCAGACAACCAAAACACCCAACGTCGCTGCTGGAAGACTAAACCACCTGACATCACCGTCAGAAGCAGACAAAATTCTGAGGAACACCCAACATCGTCGCTGGAACACCAAATCACCTGACATCGCCGTCAAGAACAACCATAACTCGGGGAAACAAACATCTAACATCGCCGCCGGAGAACTAAATCTGACATCGCCGTCGATCAACCAAAATACCCAACATCGCCGCTGAAGAACTAAATCTGACATCGCCGTCGAACAATCAAAATACCCCGCATCGCCGCTGGAGAACTAAATCTAACATCGCCGTCGGACAATCAAAATACCCCGCATCGCCGCTGGAAACTGAATCTGACATCGCCGTCGGACAATCGAAATACCCCGCATCGCCGCTGGAAACTGAATCTGACATCGCCGTCGGACAATCGAAATACCCCGCGTCGCCGCTGGAGAACTAAATCTGACATCGCCGTCGAACAATCGAAATACCCCCGCATCGCCGCTGGAGAACTAAATCTGACATCGCCGTCGGACAATCAAAATACCCAACATCACCGCTGGAGAACTAAATCATCTGGCATACCCAACATCGCCGCTGGAAAACTGAATCTGACATCGCCGCCGGAAACAAGCATCACTCTGAGAGACACTCGACATCGTCGTCGTACAAACATCATCTCTGCTGGGGATTTAAAGAGTCTGACATCGCCGTCGAACATAATCTTCTGACATCGCCGCCAAAACAGACATAATCTGACCTCGCCGTCAAAACAAACATCCAACCTCACCGCCGGAAACAAACATAATCTGACCTCACCGTCGAAGTGGAGAAACTTCATTGGGGAATTGGTCACACGGTAACCGGTAATACGTAGCCGATCATACCGCTTCATTAACACGGTCAGACCTCAATCATGGAGTCTTCAGGAGAGATTCTAACTTCGCCGTTGGAAAACCTGCTGGGGATGACGCTTCGCCGCTGGGGAATTTGGAGAACTATCACGTAACTCCGCTCCGGGGGTCCAGAACTCATTCTGGATAAATCAACTCTGCTGAGGACTACAATAATCATCTTGAACTGATAACCGTTCTGAGCAAACACTTTGTTGGGGATTCCAGGAACTATCCTGGGCAACTCTTGCTGGGGACAAACCAATCACGGTCTGAGCAGCTTCCAAGGATTCGACTCTCTTGGAGTTTCAGGAATCGTCCTGGGCGATCTTCGCCGGGGACTCTAGGTATCAATTTGAGCAACCAACTCGGGAGACTGCACTGAGGTCTTAAGAATCATCTTAAGCAAATGGCCCTGCTGAGGATTTCAAGAATCGTTTTGAACTGAAGACTTCGCTGGGGAGAATATCAGGAATCATCCTGAATCACTGATCCTTCGGCGGAACACCTGCAAAACAAGAACGGTAGCAATCTAGATCATGTTTATTATGCATATGCTTCGGCGCCATGCTCCGCACGGTGGAAATGCTATGTGTTTATGAAAAATGCTATGCCATCATGCACAATGATGCAATCCCGTCAGCAAAATAAATGCCGAGGGGGAAATCCTCCTGTCAAGGAGAAAGAACTACTCAGATAGAGGAATCATCTTGCTGAGGAGAACATGGACATACCAATATCAATTGGACTCCGTCTGGGGAAATGATCTTCAGTTGACTGCTGCAGGGAAAACAACTTCAGTTGACTGCTGCAGGGGAACGAAGCTCCACGAGAACCTGGACCTGCTGAGAGAAAGCGATATTAATTGCGAGCATAAACTGCGTGGCCGTCTCGGCTACTCTTCTGGGGATGATAACTCTGTGGGGAAACAACTTCAGCTTCTCCACACTCCACTGGGGAAGAAACCGATCATGGTCCGATCAATTTCCAAGGACTCGGCTCTCTTGGGAATCTGCAAACTCCACTGGGGAAGGAGAAATCATTCTGCTTCGCTGGAGAGAGTACGACTCTGGGGAAGATACGACATCGGCTGTTCAATACTCTGCTAGGGAAAATCCACTCATGGTCCCAACTGCTTCCAAGGATTAGGCTCTCGTGGGGTCTACGGACTCAGCCGGGGAGAGAGAAATTATTCTACTTCACTGGAGAAAGTACGACTCTGATGAGGAATTTCAATTCCGCTGGGGAAGAAGGAGTCATCCGACTTCAGGAGAGAGTATGACTCTGGTGGGGGAATCTCAATTCCGCTGGAGACTTCAGTCTGGCACCATCAGTTACTGCATACTTTGGCGTATGAATAGTTTCCTACGAATCCTGCACTTGTGACCCGGTGCTGGGGAGAGACACCTACTTCGGCGACTTTACTGGGGGAAACACGAGCTTCGGCACCCGAACATTTCTACGAAATCTGCACTTGTGACCCGGTGCTGGGGACATACGAGCTTCGGCGCTTGACTCAGCTGAGGAATTGAGGTTCCTTCAGAACGCGTCTGCTTGGAGAAGAGAATCCTCCGCCTGGGGAGCCATACCAATGCTCACTATCTTGCGTTCAGATTCTGCGGAGGAGAGATTATTGAACTCTGCTGGAGAAGGAGAACTCACCCTGCTTCGGGGATACGCACGACACGTCTTCTGGAAGGTGCTACACCTGCAACAACACAAACAAACAGACAAGATACCCTCCTCAAAGGGGCCTATCAAGGTTATTATCTCGTGACAATATTCAGGTAATTAATTGTTTCAACAATCAATGGGCCTAGGCCCGTAAGTTTATGTATGCGCATTTTATCAAAAACATCGGCGTTTTCTTTCGCAAACAACAGATAAATGCTAAATAGGCAAACAAAATTGCTGAATAACATGCATTTTATTGATGGTGAACCCCTGAATGGGCAAAAATGTTTTACAACAGAGGCAAGCTCCTGGAATGAGGAAGCCGCGCAAAAATAAAACATAAATATACATCAGTATATACAAATGTCGGTAACGAGGCGTAGACGAACACCATGAGTTGATCCCTCTAAGACCCACTCGACTTCGATATTTCTCCGACGCTTCAGCTTCGGAAGAGATTGATTCCGATAAACGGCCCTTAGGTCCTCCAAACCACTAACAATGAAAGTCCACCCGCGGAACGCAGTCATTTGCTTATTCAAATCCCTAACTTTTGCGTGAACTGCCCTTTACGGGTTTTCAGTTCACCGGGATACCCTTTTTTGCCGAAGCCGCCCAGTGTAGGTTTTCGACTTCGCGGGTGTACATTTTTTCAATTTATCCCTAATTTTTGCCCGAACCTTTTATTCTGTTTTTGGTTCGCCGGGATGCCCCTTTTTTGCCTGGACTCTTTCTTTTTTTTGTCCAGCGGGTCTCTTTCAAGCAAAGTATTTTTTAACTGCGTCCGCATTCACCGGGGATGCAAAATCTTCACCATCCATCGTGGATAACAACAAAGCTCCTCCCGAGAAGACCTTACTGACGACATACGGCCCTTCGTAATTCGGAGTCCACTTGCCCCGGTGATCGGAGTGTGGCGGAAGAATCTTCTTCAGGACGAGATCACCCGTCTGAAAGCTTCTAGGACGCACCTTCTTATCATAAGCTTTCTTCATTCGGCTTTGGTACAGACGACCAAATGCAATCGATGCTAACCTCTTCTCGTCCATCAGACTGAGTTGGTTCAAACGATTCGTAATCCATTCTGCCTCGTCGAGCTTCACATCAACCAACACTCGCAAAGAAGGGATCTCCACTTCTAACGGTAGGACAGCTTCCATACCGTACACCAAGGAGAAAGGAGTTGCTCCGGTCGACGTACGCACCGTCGTACGATAACCGTGCAAGGCAAACGGCAGCATCTCGTGCCAATCTTTGTACGTCACAACCATCTTCTAAACAATCTTCTTTATGTTCTTGTTGGCGGCTTCGACGGCGCCATTCATCTTCGGCCGGTAAGGAGATGAGTTGTGGTGTTCAATCTTGAAGCTCTGACACAGTTCCTTCATCATCTTGTTATTCAAATTCGAACCATTATCAGTAATGATCCGCTCGGGAACTCCGTAGCGACAGATGATGTCCCTCTTTATGAATTTAGCTACCACTTGCTTGGTCACATTAGCGTATGAGGCTGCCTCCACCCATTTGGTGAAGTAGTCGATAGCTACAAGAATGAAACGATGACCATTGGATGCAGTGGGCTCGATCTTGCCTATCATGTCGATGCCCCACATGGAGAACGGCCAAGGGGAGGACATGACATTCAATGGGCACGGCGGCACATGAACTTTATCAGCATAAATCTGGCATTTATGACATTTCTTCGCGAATCTGAAGCAATCCGACTCCATAGTCAGCCAGTAATATCCTGCTCTCAGGATCTTTCTCGTCATGGCATGCCCGCCGGCGTGCGTACCAAATGTGCCCTCATGGACTTCTTCCATGAGCATACTTGCCTCTTTCTTATCTACACATCTGAGTAGCACGAGATCGTGGTTTCTCTTATACAACACTCCATCAGGATTGAGATAAAAGTTTCCAGACAGCCTCCTCAGAGTCTCCTTATCCTGGGTTGACGCACCCGCAGGATACTCCTTAGTCATAAGGAAGGTCTGGATGTCGTGGAACCATGGCTTGCCGTCGTCGACATCCTCGATTGCAAAAACAAATGCTGGTCTATCAAGACGCGAAAGCACAATTCTTGGAGCCTCATTCCAAAAATTGACCTTATACATTGAAGCCAACGTGGCTAAGGCATCAGCCATCTGATTTTTAGCCCTGGGTACATGATGGAGTTCCACTCGATCGAAGAACGGAAGCAGCCTCCTGGCATAATTCATGTACGGTACCAAATTCGCTTGACGAGTTTCCCACTCCCCTTTAATTTGATTGATCACAAGCGCTGAGTCACCATATACGTCTAGATTCTTGATTCTCAAATCAATTGCCTCTTCTAGACCCATAATACATGCTTCATACTCCGCCTCATTATTGGTAACTGGAAACGTCAGTCTCGCAGTAAACGGGATGTGGGATCCGTGAGGAGTCGTGATGATAGTCCCGACACCACTTCCATAGGAATTAACCGCTCCGTCGAATATCAGCTTCCACTAAGACTTCTTATCTGGCCCCTCACCGGGCAACGGCTCATCGCAATCTTTCGCTTTGAGAAACATAATATCCTTGTCAGGGAATTCAAACTTCATCGGCTGGTGATCCTCGATCGGCTGCTCGGCAAGGTAATCAGACAATACGCTTCCCTTAATGGCCTTCTGGGAGACGTACTGAATATCATATTCCGTTAACACCATTTGCCATCTGGCAATCCTGCCCGAAAGAGCCTGCTTCTCGACGACGTACTTAATCGGATCCATCTTCGAAATTAGCATAGTGGTGTGATTGAGCATGTACTGTCGTAGACGTTTGGCAGCCCAAGCTAATGCACAACACGTCTTCTCCAGCATCGAGTATCGAGATTCACACTCAGTGAAATTTTTACTCAAATAATAAATGGCATGCTCCTTTCTGCACGTCTCGTCGTGCTGACCGAGAACACACCCTATACTATTCTCCAGAACCGTCAGGTACATGATTAATGGCCGTCCAGCCACTGGGGGTATCAGGATTGGAGGTTCTTGAAGATACTGCTTTATTTTGTCAAATGCCTTCTGGCAATCCTCATTCCAAGTAATCGCCTGATCTTTCTTTAAAAGTTTGAACATCGGTTCACAAGTGGCCGTGAGCTGAGAGATAAACCTTGCAATGTAGTTTATTCGGCCCAAGAAACCACGAACTTCTTTTTCTGTTTTCGGCGCTGGCATTTCTTGAATAGCTTTTATTTCCGCAGGATCAACTTCGATACCTCGTTCACTAACGATAAACCCCAATAACTTTCCAGACCGCACTCCGAAAGTGCACTTGTTAGGATTCAGCCTCAGCCTGAACTTCCTAAGCCTCTCAAAAAGCTTCAATAAGTTGACCAGATGCTCTTCCTCCGTTTGGGTCTTTGCAATCATGTCATCAACATAGACCTCGATCTCATGATGAATCATATCATGAAACAAAGTTACCATTGCTCGCTGGTAAGTGGCCCCTGCGTTCTTCAGACCGAAGGGCATTACCTTATAGCAAAATGTTCCCCAGGGGGTGATAAACGTCGTTTTCTCCATGTCCTCCGGTGCCATCTTAATCTGATTGTAACCGGAGAAGCCATCCATGAACGAAAACACGGAGAACTGGGCTGTGTTGTCGACCAACACATCGATATGAGGCAACGGGAAATCATCCTTAGGGCTCGCCCTATTCAAATCCCGATAATCGACGCACATGCGTACCTTACCGTCCTTCTTCGATACAGGCACTATGTTGGCAACCCACGGAGGGTAAGTGGTAACGGCTAGAAATCCTGCGTCCAACTGCTTCTGGACTTCTTCTTTGATTTTTACAGCCATATCTGGTCTCGTCCTCCTAAGCTTCTGCTTGACTGGAGGGCAATCTTCTCGCAACGGCAAGCGATGAACCACGATGTCTGTGTCAAGTCCGGGCATATCTTCGTATGACCAAGCAAAGACGTCACTATACTCTCGAAGCATCTCGACCAGTCTATGCTTGACATCATTCTGCAGTGCAGCCCCTACTCTAACATTTCTGACGAGCTCTTCAGAACCCAGATTTACGATCTCAATATCTTCCTCATGAGGCAGAATAACTTTTTCCTCCTGTCTCAACAAGCGGGCCAACTCTTCCGGAAGGTCTTCGTCTTCCTCAATCTCATCCTCGGCTTGATAGATCGGGCAATCGAAGTCGTAGTGAGCCGTAGAGGGTCCAGAGTCGATGTCGTCTGTTATGTGGATCCTGCAATAACAAGGGTTAAGTTTAAAACAAGAATATGCAGGTTAGCACAAACCCCGTTGCCATTTTACTGTTTTTTCAAAATAAACATAAAACAGGAATAACAGAGAACACAATATTTGAGTACGAAGAAAACGCCTTTGATTTATTAACAAAATGCATGTACATAATCCAACAAGGCCCTGACAATAAAACCACTATGCCCCGGGTAGGACATAGGGTTGTACAAAGATTGTAAAAAGTAAATCATTACTCTTCACTTGTCAGCTGGATAATCTCCTTGATGGTCCAATTGTTGAGGCGCTCGCCCGGCTTGCCTGGCTGAATCCAAGCGTCAAGATCACAATCGCTATCCCCGCTGTCCTCCGACGCCGCGTTGATGCTTTCGAAGATCACTCCGCCACTGGTAAATAAGATCGGCCCCTTACCACGAGACGAACTGCTAGACGAAGAAGATGAAGCTTCAGCTTCAGGAGAATACCCCAATCCAAACTTATCCTGCTTGATCGGTATCTCCAAAACATGCCCCCAGCCTGGGGTGGAACCGGCTTCGACGACGGCCCGAGCTTCTCTGAACGAGGAGAGACTCATCTCTTGCCTCTCTGTGATGATAGGAGCTACCTCTTTCACCTTGACGGCTTCAAATGCTTGGCAGAGAGTTTCATGGATTTCGCCATCCATTTCAACATACTTAAAGGATGACAAGTGGCTCACTATGATGTCCTCCTCACCACAGACGGTTACTATGCTTCCCCCGACAGCATATTTGAGCTTTTGATGCAGCGTGGACGTCACGGCACCAGCAGCGTGGATCCATGGCCGACCTAAGAGGCAACTGTAGGCAGGCATGATATCCATGATATAAAAAACAGTATCGAACGTATCGAACGTCTCCGGACCAACTTGAATCGGCAGGGTCAACTCTCCGAAAACGTGGCGCTTAGTTTCGTCAAATGCTTTCACCACCAGATCACTGGGCGTGCAAAGCAATCCACGAGTGTCCAACTTCATTAATGCCTTTTTCGGAAGCACATTAAGCGACGAACCCGTGTCCACCAGGACATGCGACATGATTGTGCCTCTGCACTCTATCGAGATGTGCAAGGCGCTGTTGTGATCTCTCCCTTTAGGAGTCAGCTCTAAATCTGTGAAACCTAGCCCATTGCCAGCATTAACATGGGCTACCACCTCTTCTAGCTGATTCACTGATATCTCTTGCGGTACATAGGCAGCGTTCAATACCTTCAGTAACGCGTTGCGGTGCGCTTCAGAACACAGTAACAAGTTGAGAATAGAAATCTTTGACGGCGTCTGATGAAGATGGTCTACAATTTTGTAGTCGCTCTTTTTGATTAACCGCATGAACTCTTCGGCATCTTTGACTAGCAAATCCTTCTCTGCCCCACAAGGGACCTCTTCGACGGCTTTGCCTTTACCCTTATCAGCAGCATCAGCTCTGACCACTTTCTCTGCCACAAACTCTGTCGACGCAAACACTCTTCCGCTTCGAGTAATACCACTGACTCCTGCGAAATTCTGCACAGTCGACCCATACGGCTCCAACTCTAACTTCTGACCATTGCAATAGACTTCGGCGCCATAATGCCACGGAACGGCGTTAGTGCTCTCGAATGGGATCGGCCCGACTCTGGTAATAGTGATTGTAGGCGGTTGGGGCGCAGAAATGGTAATAGGTTGACGAGGAATGGTGATGGTGGCGACTTCATCTGCCTGCTTCAACACAACCTCTCCTGATACACTTTCAACTCTCCGGCTGAACTGCAAAACACCCTCAGACATCAGACTTTGGATACCTTCTACCAGCTGCTCACACCCATCAGGATGTGTAGCACAAGCCATGCATAACTCTCCGCATCCTGGAAAGAACCCCTTCTTCAACAACTTAGCTTTGACGAAACTAAGCGGCGTCTTTAAGTCTTTGACATCAGTCAGCAGATCTGCACTCTCCTCTGCGATAATGGCGTTCACTCCACCTCCCCTATGATGAGGCATAGGGTTTTTGGTGACATTGGGCACATTATCGGAAAAGTTAATAATCTTGGCGTCTACCAGGTCCTGCACCTTGTGCTTAAAGGCTTTGCAGTTCTCAATCGTATGGCCTGGTACCCCAGTATGGAAATCGCAAGTGGCATTTGCGTCATACCTCGGTGGTGGTGCCCCTGTCAAGGGAGCCATCGTCCTCTTTTGAACTAACTGAAGCTGAAGCAAAGTTTGCAAGAGCTGCGCATACGACATAGGTGGTGCTTCAAAGTGACGGTTTGCCAAAGGAGCCCGATTCTGATATTTTCTATATCGCTGCTGATTCTGTTGCTGCGGTTGCTGCTGCTGCTGCTGCGGCGGAGCTGCTGGGATATTTATACTGGCTATCTGCTGCTGAGGGCCCTTGCCCTTTCTCCGAGCGTTGGTAACAGCACTCGCATCCCCTTCTCGACGTTTACCAGCGTAAGGCTTCTTCCCACCTCCTCCAGCTGAGGATGATTCACCTTGAATTTTTCCGATCTTTATACCATTCTCGACGTGCTCGCCCATAGTGATGAGAGCCGAGAACGTCCCAGACATGCCACTAACTAGCTTTTCATAGTAGATTCCAGGAAGGGTAGCCACAAACATCTGCACGAGCTCGCGCTCAACCATCGGCGGTTGAACCCGAGCAGCCAACTCGCGCCACCGCTGGGCGTACTCCTTAAAGCCTTCATTATTCCGCTGCGAAAGGTTCTGGAGCTGAACTCGGTTGGGGGCCAAGTCGCTATTGTATTGATAGTGGAGGACAAATGCTTCAGCGAGATCTTTCCAGGTGCGCACGGTAGTGGGTTCCAAACCCATGTACCACTCGAGGGATGGACCAGAAAGACTATCTTGGAAGAAGTGCATCAGCAACTTCTCATCGTCTGAATAGGCCGACATCTTCCTATAGTAAGATCGAAGGTGGACGCGAGGGCAAGTAGTGCCCTTATACTTCTCAAAGACAGGCACTTTGAACTTATGAGGTACCTTGAAATCAGCAATTAACCCCAGCTTGGACATATCAACGCCCAATGTATTCTGATTCTCAATGTCTCTCATTTTGTCTTCCAGTGCTTTGAACCTGAGCCGCGCTTCAGCATTCAACTCTGCTTCCACACCTCTTTGAGAAAACACATTATCCTGATGATCCTCAAGCCACGGTTGAGGTGTCGCTACTGCGAAAATCGGCGCCGGCTGAACAGAAGAGTCGCCACCGTGAGTTATTTATCCCAACAGAGGGAAAGGAAACGCTCGAGGTAAACCTACCGCAAAACGGGGAAAGGAATGGTCATCGCAACCAAATCCTGGATTCGGGAGTCGGTTACGCAAGGGGAAGGTGTTAGCACCCCTCACGTCCGTCGTACTCGACGGGATCCACGCTTGTTTTCTGGTACGGATTGTTATTCTATCTACTCTACAGGTCTGTGGTTAAAAGAAAATAAAATGACTCGGCAAAGTATCGCACTTTATGCCTACGTATTCCCGTCTGGAACGAGAAATCAGAGTCAACGTAGTTCGCCTACCTACAGGAAAGGAGGGGAAGGTTGCTCGCTAGGATATCGCATCCTATGCCTACGTACTTTCATACAGCATGAAAGATCAGAGCAAACGTAGTTCGGGCCACGTACGACACAAGTCTGTCTTGATTGATTTTATTCCTTCTGAAAAAGGTTTTTCTGATTACTGGTCCAAGCGGACAAAAATTGCCGTTTTGATGAGTTCACCTTCTTTTACGGAAGAAGTGTCTTTTATTGGGTTTGAAATCTTATTGTGTTTTTCTGTTTGTTTTGAGAAAGAAGAGACAGAACTCTAACCTACGGTTGCGAAAGGAATCTAACCTAATGTTATCATGCATGGGTCAAGACCTAGTGTCTATCATGCTCCTCTCTTGCACAGAGAGAAACAGAGATCCTAAGGGATAAACGGAAACAGAAACAATAGCAGATATATACAGTAAAGCAGTAAAATGCATGGATGCAGCAATACAAGCGAGGCAAGGGAGTCCCATTCAACCTCGAACCTAGAAAACAATAGGCAAAAGTGAACAGAATTCACTTTCAACCCAACAGGGTAAACAACAAACAATACAGTCAAGGAAAACCAATCAATACATCAGAAATGAACAGCAAAAATAAACAGCCACAACAGCTCTGCATCAACATCTGGCTTCAAGTCATCTCCAACAGCTACAAGCTTCAAGCAAGCATCAACCTCCATCTCCACAGCCTTCAAGCAGGGTCCTTGATCATTAGTCTTCATTCTGCACTGGCTTTTCTTCAAGTCTCAATCTCCAAGCTGAGGAATCAATCACAAGAGTGAATTGGGTGTTAAGCAATTAGTTGACCACCAAGGGTGGCAAACATACTGCCATCAACACATAGGATATTTTCTCTTAAGAGTTCTATCTCTTAGACACTATCACCAAGCCTTCCAAAGGAAGGGGGTGAATGTCTTAGAGAGACTCTGCATCACAGAGAGGAATGGAGGCAATCAAGACCTTCCATGTTTGAGAATCAATCCTACTACTCTATAGCTCTGCCTAGCTCCTAAACCCTATACTCCTCAACAGCTGCCAGCAAAGGCCCTCTCCATCAACTCTGGAAGTTGGTCTTCAATCTCTGATCTCCAATGGCTTCATCATCACAAGTCTTCAGCTCTCCCAATCCCCAAGCAAACCCAATACCCACACAAACAAATAATAATCCCCAGAGAGGGCACACCACACCAGTCAAGCAAATATAAGCAGTACTAATAGCAGTAGGGGAATCCTAATATTCTCTAAGGGATCTAATAACTACCCATAATCCCTATAGTCCCATACCCCAAAGATTCAATCTCTAATTCCTAAGGGCAATGAACTAATTCTCCTATGTTATCTCTTAAACCCTAGTTTTGATCATGTTATTCACACCTAAACAAATCACCTAAAATTAAGTCCTAAAAATATGAACTAAATTTTATATACAAGATAAATGTCTAAACTAACCAACCTAAAAAGAATGGATTAAAAATATCAAAGCATCTATTCAAACTAAAATTAACAAATTCATGTATCAAACTAAACAATATTTACACCTATTAAAAAGAAAAATATGCCAAAAATATGAAAATGAAATGAAATATTAATTTTTTATGGGATAATTTTCTTGACAAAATTATGAGCAATGTGCAAAAAGAACCAATGAAAATCATGCATTTTTCTATTTTTTATGAATTTCCAAAGAATTAAATTTTTATGAAAGAAAATAAATGTGAATGAAATGGAAAGGGGTGCATCAAGTAATTAATTGCAGTTAAAACAACAAATATGGCCCAGACTGGGGGGCGCGCATAGCAAGCGCGTCTGGGCCCATATACATTCAGAAAATAACAAAAATTAAAAAAAAGGAAAACGGTGCAGATAGCGAAGTTTTCAGTTAAAATCATATTGGGCCTGCATTTGGGGGGTGTCATTAGCGATGAATCCAAAGCCCAGTCAGAAGCTATTAATGAAACGGTGCGCATTGGTTTTTAAATCTCCCTCCGTTTTTCTTTTTAATCATGGCCGTTGGATCCAAAACCAAGTCAAAGTTCAAAGCCTGATCGTGTGGCCCAGGGGTTGTCTTCAACCTCCAGCAAACCCTAGGTTCTGAAACTTCATCACCATGCATGAATTTTCCATCGTTCTGTTCTCTTTCAATTCTCCATGGATCCACATGATATGAAGAGCAAAGCTGCTCTAAATTCTTCCCTCTACACAGCCATGTCAATATCTTCTTCTGAAACTCACTCAACAATGGAACCCGATACGTATAACAGTTTGGTTCCACCATGATCACCTAATATCAACCTCTTCAATGCTTGCTCAAATTCTATCCTAACATAATCTACATCTCACACTGATCATTCCAAGCTATTAACCTAAGATTATCTTGCAATATTCTATGATTTACAAGCTCCAACAGTTTGTGCACACCATGATCAACCTTCATGAAACTTCTTCAAACTCACCAAAATCAGTCATCTAACCTATCCTAACATTTCTATGCTAACAAATCCCTATAATTCTAACTAAAACAGTCAAATCGAAGAAGAAACCTACCTGGTGTAAAATGAAGAAAACAGCTATGGAACTCCTTGATCCAATGCTTGCAGTGATTTGAAACTAATCCACACACTCAAACCTTGATTCTGTATGCAAAGATTCTGACTCAAACTTCTTGGATCTTGTGATTGAAAAGTTCTTGCTTCTTGGATGGTTAACTTGAACAGCATGATCCCTCTCCAATTCTACCCAATTCTTGTGTGAATTCTGATCTATGAGTGATGGTGATGATGATCCAATCAAGAAATGTGAAAATTGAGAGAGATTTTGTGAAGTTTGAAAAGCTTTTGCAAATTGGAAGAAAGGTATGAAACTTGGTGTTATGAGCAAAGTGATTCACCAACCATGGCATGAAGCTCTTCAATTCAATATATACATGAGTTTAGAAACTCCTAGAACCTTGGAGAAGCTTCCCATGCACACTTTCCCTTGGATTTGGATTATGTTACTTCACTTGTAAGTAACCATGCATAACTTCTAATTCTTGAACCAAACTCAAAATTCTACTTTTTCCAATGTTCTCAAAATGATTTTTCCAATCAAAATGACCTATAATTTCACCTCATTTGGCCAAACTATGAAAAATCTCAAATTTAGGTCATTTTTTATTCATTAAATCCACCAATTTTGAAACCTTGATCTATAAGGCTTTCCAATCTTTCATGGTCACTTTTATAGACTCAAAATGTCATTTGGAGCAAGTTTTATGTTGTGAAGTTTTCCATTTAGAGCTTCCTTGTATGAGTTTTGGGCATAGGCTTGAAATGACCTGTAATTCTCAGATGACCAAAATACCCTTTGCTTGCCAAGACCATAAGTAGAGTTCCACAAATTATATGAAGGCTTACCATACCATTATAGAAATCTAAGACAATGAGGAACAACTCTTATGTTGACCAGAAATTCATTTGAAATCTCCTTGAGGGGTAAAAATTGCTTGGAAGACAAGTAACTTTCACAGACAAAATTTCAGATACCTCAGATGACCTGTAATTTGCAAGGACCATAACTTGAGTTCTATAAATCTCCTTGATGTATTCCACCACTCAAATTAAAGGTCTTGAGATCCTCTACAAGTTTCATGTTGGCCAAGGATCCATTTGAATCTTGCATTTTGACTTATCTTGCTTGGAAATTTGACCAAAACTAGGGGATTTTACACAGAAACCCTAATTTAGAAACTCCTCTTCTCCCTGATTTCTCTTGATTTCTTCTTAGCATATCACCATATCCTTATTCACATGCCAAATGATGAACCCCACATCTCTCCAATAGCCCTTAATGCCTTTCAATCAGTCAATTGACCTAGGGTTGACCTAGAGTTGACCCCAGATGAAACCCTAGTTGACTGTCTTCAACTGCAATTCTTGTGACCACACCAATGACTTGTCTCCTTCTCCAAATGACTTTCTAAGTCCTCCATGATGCCCACATACTCTTCATGCTCAATCCACAGCTCACAATTTCTTTGATGATCCTCAGACACCCTCAGGATAGGAGATAGACTCAATGCTTGATTCACTGACTTCCCAGCTTTCAAATTCTTTCTGATGACTTGAATGAGATTGAATTATAATGATAACCTCTTGAGAATAATGATTGGTCCCTGTTGGATGATTTGCTATGCTATGCTATGCAGATGATTAGACTATGTACATGACTCTATATGCAAATGCTAATGATATTGAAACATAAACCAAGTGAATAAGGTTGAGCAAATTTTAGGGTGTAACAGCTGCCCCTATTCAAGCGACTTGGACCAGATTGGGTGAAGAGCGAACGACCTTCAAACATTCGCGGTACGAGACGGTTGAATACTAAGAACCCGGAAATTTGCCAACCGCAGAAATAAACTGCACCACTGCTTGGGGATTATTTCATCAGCCTGAAAAGCTTCTATCATTGCAAGAATAAAACTTTGTCCACGTTAGGACGCCTGTGTCGTCAACACAAAGAAATCTCAACCAAACTTGTCCACGTCAGGAAAAATCTCGACAACTTCACTGGGGATGGCTCGTCTGCCTTTCATCAGCAATAAATCGTCCACGTTAGGAATAAACTCTTCCACGTAAGGAATAACACCGTCCACGTAAGGAATAACACCGTCCACGTTAGGACCCACCTTTCCACGTAAGGAATCACAATCTTTCCACGTAAGGAAACACAACCTCGATCTGTCCACGTAAGGACTCCAACTTGATATGTCCACGTAAGGACTCAATCTTTCCACGTAAGGAATAAACTCATCTTGAATGGTCCACGTAAGGACTCCAATCTTTCCACGTAAGGAATCCGTCTTCTTTCCACATAAGGAATCAATCCATCTTTCCACGTAAGGAATCAATCTATCTTTCCACGTAAGGAATAAAATTCTTGATCTGTCCGCGTAAGGACTCCTAGCTTTCCACGTAAGGAATACAATCTTTCCACGTAAGGAATAACTTCTTTTCTGAGTCTGTCCACGTCAGGACTGAACTTGCTTTTCCACGTAAGGAACTGAAGCTTCTCTTTCCACGTAAGGAATAACCTTGTCCATGTCAGGACTCACATTTCGTCTTGATTTGTCCACGTCAGGACTCACCTCTTGACTCGCTGAAGAAAAACTGGTCCACGTCAGGACTCACATCTCAACCTACTGAAGTAATAAAGCTTGTCCACGTCAGGACTCGCGCGTCTTCGACTTGCTGGGGAAATAAGTCTTGTCCACGTCAGGACTCATACTTTGCCAACAACCCGAAGAAGGATAAATTTGTCCACGTCAGGACCCTCGCATCTTGACAACACGAAGAACTATAAACTTGTCTACGTCAGGACGCTCACTTCACCATTACGAATAGAGATATCTGCTGGAAATAAATGGTCCACGTCAGGACACCAACGCGAAGAGTAATCAACTTTGTCCACGTCAGGACTCCACATTCAATCAATACCGAGAACTCGAATCTGTCCACGTTAGGACTAATACATATCGTCACCTGGAAGAAATGTCCACGTCAGGACTCCACATTCCAACAATTCTGAGAAATCGAACCTGTCCACGCTAGGACTAGCACCTCTTATCAACCATGGGGAAATAAATCTGTCCACGTTAGGACCCCCACTTTTCTAGCACAAAGAAATCCGGTCAATATAGGAATAAATTGTCCACGTCAGGACTCATTGCTCCATTGATCCCAACCCACAAACTTCTTAGCACCGACGTGACAGCGACTTTGAGGCGGACTCCACTGGGGATATCTGGAAACCAAACTACCGGGCGCCTGCTCTGATAACCGGCGGCAGCCTCTGAAATTTTGGTTCTTGAAACCTTTTGATGACAAATAACTCTGCTTGGAGACAAAGAGAACTTCATCATGATAACTCTGTGGGGAATAATGCCAAAGCTGACACTTCATTGAATGTTTCACGTCGAGATCTTGAACGTTCAGTGATTTATTGGAGCAAGAACTCCTCCCCCCTGCAAGAGAGCAATACTTGAAACAAACGGTTAACCAACCTGGTTCATGTCTCAAAATGCATATGTTTGACAATGACGCAATGCTCCATTCGCCATGGAAATGCTACGCGTTTTTTTATTTGGTAGATGCCAATATGACACTATATGCCAATGCAAATGCAGACTCGAACTGTTGGGATACAGGAACTGCTTCAGCAAAAATAAATGCTGAAGACAATGCCGACTCCGCTGGGGACAGCCGGGTGCTACAGAATTATTCCAGCAAAATAAATGCTGGGAGAGTGAAGTCGACTCAGCTGGGAGATTGGGAACTTAAACAAGCACCTCGTTGAAGTAACCCCCTACTGGGGAAAATAACTCTGTTGGAGAATAGCGGATGTGCCTGGTATGATTGAACTTCTGCTGGAGAGTGAACGGATATCCCACGGTATTCCGGCAAAATAAATGCCAGGACACACAACCAACTCTGCCGGGGAGAGTCTTAATCTTCGAGTTCCACTGGGAGGAAGGCCTCTGCTGAAAAGAGAACTCTGCTAAGGATGGAACGATTCTCTTGGGGAAAATCAACTGACTCCGCGGGAGGAGAGTAACTGACCCTGCGGGGAAAGGTAAACTGTCTGAATACCGCTCACAAACGTTAATCTTCTGCGGCTAACCCACTCCGCTCGAGATGGGGGAATCCTCTTGGGGGACACCACACTGCCTGAATACAGCCTACAATCTTGGAATCGCCACATTCTGCTGCTGAGGATAAACGACTTTGCTGGAGAACGTCCTTTGGATGAGCTACGACTAGCTGGGGAATTCGATCCTTCTTCAGTAAGGGACAATGTTATCTTGGAAGCATGACCTGCGTGGGGGTCAAGTTCTCGTTACGAGCTTCTGGTCCATACTGCAATCTTTTGATCGTCCTCTTGTACGACTATGAACCCTGCAACACCACAAACAAGACAAGACAAGTCTACGCAATCAAATCGATTCAGGTTAGCGTTAGTGACATCGTTTTCAGTTAATTCAAAGTTTTAGCAATTGTTGGCAAGGGCCAGTGACGTTATGCACATGCTAGTTTCATCAAACCTAGGCGTTTTATCATGCACAAAACAGTAAAGAACCAGCATCAAATACTGAATAACATATTTTATTGATTGGGCCCCTGAATGGGCGGAGTTTTGTACACGGGATGTAACTCCTGAAAAGAGGAAGCTACGCACAACAAATATACAAATATGCACAAGAAGCATAAATATATTGACAAATTAAATTTGTACACATGTCGGCAACGGGATGCAGATGAACATCACAAACTGATCCTCCTATGACTCGCCCGACTCTAATGCTTTCCCGGTATCCACACTTCCGAAGAGATTGTATCTGATAATTGACCCCTCAGGTATATTCTCCCGCACCAATGCTCAATGCAGTATCAAATTCGGACCGCAGTCATTTGCTTTTCAAATCCCTAACTTTTGCGTGAACCTCCCTTTACGGGTTTTCAGCTCAACGGGATACCCCTTTTTGCCGAAGCCGCCCAGTGTAGGTTTTCAACTTCGCGGGTGTACATTTTTTTTCCAATTTATCCCTAACTTTTGCCCGAACATTTCATTCTGTTTTTGGTTCGCCAGGATGCCCCATTTTTGCCTGGACTCTCTTTTTTCTGTCCAGCGGGTCAATTTTAAGCAAAGTATTTTTTAACTGCGTCCGAATTCACAGGCGACGTAAAGTCTTCACCGTCCATGGTGGACAACAACAAAGCTCCTCCGGAAAAGACTTTTCTGACAACGTATGACCCTTCGTAGTTGGGGGTCCACTTGCCCCTATGATCTGCCTGCGGCGGGAGAATCCTTTTCAGCACAAGGTCGCCCGTCTGAAAGCTCCGCGGATGTATCTTCTTATCATATGCTTTCTTCATTCGGCTCTGGTACAAACGACCGTATGCTAGAGAAGCTAGTCTCTTCTCATCCATTAAACTCAGTTGGTTCAACCTGTCTTTCACCCATTCTGCCTCGTCTAGCTGAACATCTCGCAATACCCTCAGAGAAGGGATCTCAACTTCCAATGGTAGTACTGCTTCCATTCCGTATACTAACGAGAACGGGGTTGCCCCGGTTGATGTGCGTACCGTCGTACGATAACCGTGCAAAGCGAAAGGTAGCATCTCATGCCAATCCTTATAGGTCACCACCATCTTTTGAACGATCTTCTTTATATTCTTATTGGCCGCTTCAACAGCGCCGTTCATCTTGGGTCAGTAATGGGAGGAGTTGTGATGTTCGATCTTGAAATTCTGACAGAGCTCCTTCATCATTTTGTTGTTCAGGTTTGAACCGTTGTCAGTGATTATCCGCTCGGGTATCCCATACCTGCAAATGATATCTCTCTTGATGAATCTGGCCACCACCTGCTTAGTCACATTTGCGTAAGACGCCGCTTCCACCCATTTGGTGAAGTAATCGATTGCTACTAGAATGAACCGGTGCCCATTAGAAGTTGTCGGCTCGATCTTTCCAATCATATCGATTCCCCACATCGAGAATGGCCATGGCGATGACATCACATTCAGGGGACTCGGAGGCACATGGATCTTATCAGCATAAAATTGGCACTTGTGGCACTTCCTCGCAAACTTGAAACAATCAGTTTCCATAGTCAGCCAAAAATAACCTGCCCGCAGCAGCTTTCTTGTCATAGCATGCCCACCAGCATGCGTGCCAAAGGTACCTTCATGTATTTCCTCCATGAGCAACTTCGCCTCTTTTTCATCCACACAATGCAGCAACACTAAGTCGTGGTTTCTTCTGTACAAGACACCATCTGGATTCAAATAGAAATTACCCGCTAATCTCCTGAGAGTCTTCTGATCTTGACTGGATGCCCCAGCCGGATATTCTTTATTCTTCAGGAAATTAAGGATATCAAAATACCATGGTTTATCATCGGATGCCTCATCAATAGCAAATACGAAGGCTGGTCTGTCAAGTCGAGAGATGATAATTCTGGGAGCTTCATTCCAGAAGTTGACTTTGTACATGGAAGACAAAGTGGCCAGGGCGTCAGCCATCTGATTCTCTGCCCGCGGTACATGATGCAATTCAACCTTGTCAAAGAAAGGAAATAATCTCCTCGCATAGTTCATGTAATGTATTAAATTGGGCTGACGTGTCTCCCATTCCCCTTTTATCTGATTCATTACCAGATCTGAGTCTCCGTATACATCCAGATTTTTGATTCGCAAATCAATGGCTTCTTCAAGCCCCATGATACAAGCTTCGTATTCGGCTTCATTATTGGTAACTGCAAAGGTCAATCAAGCAGTAAACGGGATGTGCGACCCGTGTGGAGTAGTGATGATGGCCCCTATTCCGCTACCGTAAGCGTTCACAGCTCCGTCAAATATCATCTTCCATTTGGAACCCAATTCTGGTCCTTCATCTGGCAACGGCTCTTCGTAATATTTCATCTTTAGGTACATGATATCCTAGTCAGGAAAATCAAACCTCATCGATTGGTAATCTTCAATAGGCTGCTCCGCCAAGTACTCAGACAGTACACTCCCCTTTATAGCCTTCTGCGAGACATATTGGATGTCATATTCAGTCAAGACCATCTGCCAACGGGCAATTCTCCCTGACAACGCCTGCTTTTCGAATACATATTTGATAGGATCCATCTTCGAGATGAGCATGGTTGTATGATTCAGCATATATTGCCTCAAACGCTTGGCGGCCCAGGCTAGCGCGCAACAAGTCTTTTCAAGCATTGAATATCGAGATTCACAATCTGTAAATTTCTTACTCAAGTAGTAGATCGCATGCTCTTTCCTTCCCGTCTCGTCGTGTTGACCGAGAACACAACCCATGCTTCCCTCAAGAACTGTCAAATACATAATCAAGGGTCTCCCTGCCACTGAGGGTATCAAAATAGGAGGCTCCTGCAAATACTGCTTTATTTTGTCGAACGCCTTTTGACAATTTTCGTTCCACGTCACAGCTTGATCTTTTTTCAACAGCTTGAACAATGGTTCACACGTAGCAGTTAGGTGAGATATGAACCGAGCGATGTAGTTCAACCTCCCTATAAACCCGCGCACCTCTTTTTCTGTTTTAGGCGTCGGCATTTCTTGTATTGCTTTTATTTTAGCAGGATCAACCTCTATTCCTCTTTCGCTTACAATAAACCCCAGCAGCTTACCCCATCTCACCCCGAAGGTGCATTTGTTAGGGTTCAGTCTCAGCCTGAACTTCTTAAGCCTTTTAAATAACTTCAGCAGATTCACCAGATGCTCTTCCTCCGTCTGGGATTTGGCAATCATATCGTCAACATAAACTTCGATCTCTTTATGCATCATGTCATGGAAAAGAGTCGTCATCGCACGCTGATACGTTGCCCCAGCATTCTTCAAGCCAAAGGGCATCACTTTGTAACAAAATGTTCCCCAAGGCGTTATGAAAGTAGTCTTCTCCATGTCCTCTGGCGCCATTTTAATCTGATTATAGCCTGAGAAGCCATCCATGAAGGAGAATACGGAGTATTGAGCAGTATTATCAACTAGCACGTCGATATGAGGAAGTGGAAAATCGTCTTTTGGGCTCGCTTTATTCAAATCCCTATAATCCACACACATTCGAACCTTGCCATCTTTCTTTGGCACTGGTACGATGTTAGCAACCCATGAGGGATATTTCGTCACAGCTAGGAAACCAGCGTCCCACTGTTTTTGATCTTCACTGCCATATCTGGTCTAGTTTTGCGAAGCTTTTGCTTGACCGGCGGGCATTCTTCTTTCAATGGCAGACGGTGCACAACCATATCTGTATCGAGCCCTGGCATATCTTCATACGACCAAGCGAACACATCATTATACTCTCTGAGCATTTCAACCAGTCTTCGCTTGATATCGCTCTGCAGCGCGGCTCCTATACGAATATTCTTCTCAACCCCTTCCGACCCCAAGTTAATAATCTCGATGACCTCTTCGTGAGGCAGAATGACTCTTTCTTCTTGCTTCACCAACCAAGACAATTCTTCAGGAACGTCACCATCTTCAACAATCTCCTCTTCGGCCTGAAATACCGGGAGCTCAAAGTCGGGACGAGTCATAGGTGGTTCAAGGATGTCATCTGAAAATGTTATCCTGCAAAAAGAATGGTTAAATGCTTCAAAATGCGTATAAACCGAATAACCACGTTGCCATTTTATTGAAAAATACAAAACAAGAAAAACAGAGATCGCAATATTTGCACATGAAAAACGCCTTTATTTAATGATTAACACACAATGTTCATAACAGCACAGCCCTGAGCAAATCCTGATGCCCCGGGCAAGACACCAGATTGTTCAACAATTAATAAAACAAAGCATTACTGTTTAAGAGTCACAGGAAGAAGCTCCTGAATAGACCAATTGCACAATCCCTGTCCTGGCGTGCTTGGCTGAATCCAGGCGTCCATATCACAGTCGCTGTCTCCTTCGTCAGACTCCGAAGCAGCGTTGATAGTCTCATGACATACTCCACCAGCAGAGATGGTTATTGGCCCTTTGAAACGAGGTGCCCCCACAGCAGGTGTTGACGACGACGGTTGGTATCCTAACCCGAACCGGTCCATCTTCACAGGGATGTCCAGCACTTTGCCCCAGCCCTTGGTCTCACCAGTCTCTACTAGAGCTTGAGCTTCTTTATATGACGAGACAGCTATCTCCGACACTTTGCTCAGCCCGGGACCTTTGTCCTTGATGCGCAACCCTTCAAATGCCTGGCAGGGTGTTTCGTGAATCTCTCCATCGACCTCCACATATTTAAATGACGACAGATGGCTGACCAGGATGTCTTCTTCTCCGCACACAGTGACCACGCTGTCTCCGACCATATATTTCAACTTTTGATGCAGGGTAGACGTGACTGCCCCAGCCCCATGGATCCAGGGTCGTCCGAGCAGGCAGCTATATGCAGGCTGGATGTCCATGATATAAAATTCAGTTGCAAACACCTCCGGCCCCACCTGTAGACGCAATGTTATCGATCCAAAGACTGTTCTCCGCGTGCCATCGAATGCCCTGACTACCAAGTCACTGGGCGTGCACAGGATCCCTCTGACATCTAGCTTCATCATCGCTTTCTTGGGCAGCACATTCAAAGACGATCCGGTATCGACCAATACATGAGACATAACTGATCCTCTACATTCCACAGAGACGTGCAGCGCCATATTATGATCTCTCCCCTTCGGGGTCAAATCAAAGTCGGTAAAGCCCAAACTATGGCCTGCGTTTACATGGGCCAACACTCCTTCCAGCTGATTTACGGAAACATCTTGGGGTACGAAGGAAGTATCCAGGACTTTCAACAGTGCATTTCTGTGAGCCTCAGAACACAATAGCAACGACAGGATAGATATCTTGGACGACGTCTGTTGCAGATGCTCCACAATCTTATAATCGCTTTTACGGATCAGGCGCATGAATTCTTCCACATCTTTCGATGCCGATGCTTTTTCGCTTGCCTGCACTGGGACATTTTCAACCATCTTTCCCTTTCCCTTCGCCAGTCGCTCAGCCTCTACTTCAGGCGATATAAAGATCCTACCGCTCCTTGTCATACCTCCGGTACCAACAACATTATCTACGGTCTCAGCTGGCTGCTTGTTAACATCAATCTTTATTCCGTCACAATACACTTCCAACCCATATGACCAGGGGACTGCTTTTGTGCTCTCGTACGGGATTGGTCCGGCCTTAGTTATAGTGATCGGTGGTCGCTGAGCCGGTGTTGTTATAGTGATTGTCTTGCGAGGAATCGTTACAGTGGCCACATCACTCTGATTATCTGCTAATGCCCCTGCAGGCTCTTCAATTGCTGCTCGGTCAAACTGCAATGTACCATCATCTATTAAAGCCTGAATTCCTTTCTTTAAATCATCACAACCCCCAGCTAGGGTCCAGCATTCTAAACAATACTCGTCACATCTTGGATAGACACCCCCCTGCAATAATCTGCTTTTTATCTCGCTCAGCGGCGTCTTTAGATCATCCACAGTCATAATCAAATTCAAACCTTCCTCAGTCAAAATGGCGTTCGCCCCATGATTAGGCATGGGTTTCTGCACTATATTCGGACCTGACGTTCCGAAATTGATAGCCTTGCTATCCAATAAATCCTGCACAACATGCTTAAAAGCATGGCAACCCTCTACATCGTGGCCCGGAGCCCCAGAATGGAACTCACAGTGCCTGCTTGCATCATAACCATACGGAGGAGTTCCCGTAATAGGCGCCAGAGTTCTTTTCTCTACCAAGTTCAGCCCTAACAATGTCTGCAGCAGATCGGCATACGTTGAAGGAGGTTTCTCAAACACTCTCCTTGGTTTACCACCCTGGAATCTTCGCTGAGCAGGCTGTGCCCCCTGCTGTGGCTGTTGTTGCTGTTGTTGCATTGACTGTTGTTGTTGAAATGGTTGTTGTTGTTGAAATGGTTGTTGTTGTTGAAATGGTTGTTGTTGAAATGGTTGTTGTTGAAACGGTATAGTAACACTCGCCACCTGCTGCGGCTGATGATACTGGTTCCGACCTCTGCCTCGGCCTCCAAACACTGCGCTTGCATCGCCCTGACGGCGCCCACCAAAAGCCTTCCTGTTACTGCCAGATGCAGTTGATTCCTCAGCCTGGAATCTGCCCTGTTTAATGTTACTCTCAATCTTTTCTCCCATCAGAATCAAGTCTGAGAAACTGGCCAAAGATGTGTGAAACAACTTGTCATAAAACATGCCTGTGAAGGTGCCGATGAACATGTCATTCATTTCCTTGTCTTCTAAAGGAGGACGGACCCTAGCAGCCATGTCGCGCCATCTTTGCGCATACTCTTTAAAGCTCTCACTCTTCTTCTGAGACAGCCCTTGCAATTGGACCCGGTTGGGTGCCAAGTCGCTGTTATACTTATAGTGGGCTACAAATGCCTCCGCCAGTTGCTTCCATGTCTTTATATTAGTCGGCTCCAATCCCATATACCACTCTAGGGAAGGACCCGACAGACTATCCTGAAAGAAATGCATTAGCATCCTCTCATCAGTTGAATATGCAGACATTCTTCGGTAATAAGACCGCACGTGCACTTTTGGGCAGGTGTCCCCTTTATACTTATCAAACGTAGGAGCTTTGAATTTGATTGGCACCCTCAAGCCAGGTACCAGACCCATTGTTGACATATCCAACCCCACAGCACTTTGGTTTACGACCCCCCTCATCTGCTCTTCCAGCATTCTGATCCTCTGGGAGTCATCTATCGGCCCTTCGAAACCCCCACCGGAGAAGGCGTCCTCCTGCTGATCCTCTTGCCAGTTACCATTCCCAACTCCATACCCATCGTACCCATTATTACGGCCAGCTCTAATCTGATTCATTGTCGGGCCTCGCCCTCTGTTTCCATATCCCGGAGCAACTCCAGCAGGTCCAAAAGTCATTAACCCAGCGCCGTTTCCATTTCCAAAACCTCCATAACCCTGATTGGTCAAACCATATCCGTCTTGCCCAAAGCCTTGAGCATTGAAACCATACTTCCCAGCATTATCGAATCCATGATCATTGAACCCGAATCCAGCATTACCGAAGCCGTTGCCTCCCATATTATCACCCAAGTTGACATCACCAAGCCCAACGTTATGGACAGAAGTCTCGTTCCCAACTCCAACGTTACCGTTCCCAGCAGCAGTAGTGTTGTTGACATTAGCAGTAGGTATATTGACTACAGGTGGAGCCACTGGCGTGGGAGTGCCATCCCCATGAACAGTGTCGACTCGTACAGACTGATGATCCTCATTCCCATGCCCAGCGTTTCGGACCAACAGAGGCTGCACCATAGCTTGCAAATTCTCCTGACCTTTTGCAATAGTCTCCATGGTCTGCATGAAGAGTGCTAGCTTCTCGCGCATATCTTGCATCTCGTTCTGCATTTGATCCATGATTCTTCGACAGTTGGTGCGAGTGGAGTAGCGGTGTGGGCGCTGATCTGCAATCCTGAAAAAGACCTGGTACAGAGCAGGAAATAAGATACCATCCAATGATTACCTGTAATGCAATATGAATATGAATGCTATGCAATTGTGTGTGTCTGTGCATTAGGGAATAGCATTTCACGGTTCTAGTGTGAAGGTGCCAGTGCAGTGACAGTGCTAGCAATATGAAGATCGGAGCTGAATCATAGAAAGCCTCATATATTGCAGAGAAATCCAATAAGCCAAGAATACAATATTACTGAGTACAATAAGAAGGCGTGACCTCAACCAACAATCCTGGTGATGGTCCGCATTATGCAAATAAAGCATACAAGTTAATACATGAAATGATCAAGTACTCCCATAAGCCCGGTACTTCTCTATTAACTTCTTGGTCTCTGGATGACCTGGTCGGGTAAGCAGACCCTCGACAAGCTGGTTTCTTCTCTTGAGCACACGTCGCACGTCACCAGCGGTTTCCTCCCATGCCCCTTCTCCGAAGCGATCCTCTAGTTTCCGCTTCTGAGACACAGCTTCGTTCCTGCCTTCGATGGCTTTGTTCAACGCATTCTTGAGACTATACCGGGTTATCACTTCTTCTTCATTCTTCTTGATGCTAGCCTTCAACTGCTCTTCGAGGTCGGAAATTTGCTGCTTCAATTTATCCTCCCTCTTCTTATTGTTGGTCAGCGTAGCGTTCCAAGTCTTATTGCAAGAAGAGATTTCTCGGTGAGCGGCGTCGAGCGCTTTCTTTTTGGACTCCAGCATGTCATGGGAGCTTCTGAACTCTTGCCCCAGACGTTCGCGCTTCTTTTTCTCCTCAGTCAACTCAGCCCCTAGTCTGTTTACTAGCTCGATCTGCTGTTGGAAAGCATGCACGGCCTTGTTTTTCTCACTGCGTACTTGAGCTAGCTCTTGCTCTAGCCCTTCATTGATCTTCATCAAGGCTTCTTTTTCTTTCACAATTTGCTTGTAGGCCTCCATGGGAACAGTGGTTGGCTCTTCTACCGGAATGTAACAGGGACTGGTGCATCTGGAAATGGCATCAGTATCTGTCTGGTTCTCTCCTGGATCCAAACTCTGTAGGGTGCATAAGCCTGACAATCGTTCTTCCCTAACAGTGGCTTCCCTTTTCTGTTAATACGCGTCCAGGCATGCTGAAGCTTCGCTAGCAACTCCCCCTTTAAATCACCGGTGAAGTACAGAGATTCTTGTACCTCTTCCTCCTTTGGTGGGCTCTTCAGCGCGTATCCGAACTGGCGAATGAACAGAGAAGGGTTGTAATTGATACACCCTTTTCTTCCTATTAACGGAACATTAGGATACCCAGAACAACTGAAGATGAGCTCAGACCCCAGCAAGTCTCGATCAAACCACTCAATGTCTTCGGAAGATAGCCTCATCATACGCTCTGGCCAGTCAGCTGAAGTTGCGCTGTCCACAAATGGTCCCTTCATGGGAAGATGACTCTTGAACCACATATACAGCAAAGGCACACAACAAGAGACGTTCTTGCCTCTCATGTTCTCATTTCTATAGTGCATCGAATGATAGAAGTCTCCGATCAGTGTAGGCACTGGGTTACCAGCAGCAAACAGATGAAATGCATCCATGTCCACGAAGTTTGGGAAGTTGGGAAACAGCACTATCCCGTAAATGCATAGGGCCAAAATAGCGTTAAAGACCACCCAACACCCATTCTTGGCGTACTCTTGAGCTTTACCAACCAGAAACTGGAGAGAGAAACCCGGAACCCCTCGCCAAGAGGTCATCAGCAGCTCAGAAGCATTCATGTGCAAGGCCTTAGCTAGATCTTCCAACTTTGGCTCAGCAGCAGAGTGAATAAAAGGAACTGCATTCTGAACAGGCAGCTCAGTAAACTCTACATACTCCTCCATGGTAGGCCCCAAGATAAAATCAGCAAACGTGAAACATCTCAAAGCCGGGTCATAGAATTGCATCAGCGTATACAGCCCATTCAATTCATCATCAGTTGATTTGTGGACCAAACCCAACAACCGTCCGTAACTCTGCCTGAAGCTTCTACGGACATCCTCATTTGCCAGAGAAATCAGACCCAGGAGTGGAGCAATATCAGGAATAGGTAGCTTGTATGCAACTGTCATCCTCAAACCAGCCATGATCAATACTCAGAAGTCCAGACACTAGAACCGTGGGATATGCAAATGCACCTGCAGCACAGACACACGTTAATGGGATGCAATGATAATGATTATGCAAATAATGCAATGCAAGCATCATGCAACAGGGACCAAATGCCATAGCTGAAAAGCCTGAACCATATCAAGAATCTCAGATAGACCCTCCAGAAGTCCTCAAACACTGGTCTCAGATAGACCTCAAACAAAGCTCGAACACTGGTCTCTGGTAGACCCATAACATAACTCTGATGGGTCTCTGATAGACCTCAAATCATATCTCCGACTGGTCTCTAACAGACCTCAGAACTGTTCCAACTGGTCTCTGACAGACCTCAGAACTCTCCATAAATACCCAGGATCTCAGATCAAGAAACAAACCGGTAGTCTGAAGGTCTAGTTACCTGCATAACCCCAAACCCTCTCACAGGTGGATGTCCTAGTAACTGACAAGGGTATGGCATCCTATGCGGTCGTCGGCGTCACAGACTTTCAGGGTTGATGATACGATTCCCAGAAGAAGTGGCATCATCAAATCCTGAAGAGGCCTCACTTAGCCAACTTCCAAATGATCGGTCCCCAGAGTCGACAATCCAACTAACCAGCAACCCGAGCCACCCAAAGGGCAGGACAGGAGGCCAACCAGAAGAACCTCGTCTGAGTGTAGATTTCGCGGGACACTAGGACATGCAAAGCACGTGCGCGCCCACTAATCTCTACTCTAAATCTAGGTGCACTCAAGCCCAGGTCCGGCTTATCTCTCAATCATAGAACCACCCGTCACACCCCACAATACAGCAATAATAATGATAATATAATGCTGAAATGTAAATACAAAAATGTAAATCCATACAAAATCCTCGACGGGAAAACAAGCGCTAGGATTGACTCTCTTAAGGGACGTTGGATCCCAAATGCATAAGAACTATCGCAGTCCTTAGCAGCCAGGGGACGTTGGGTCCCCAGCAGAGTCGCCAGCTGTCGCTACTGCGAAAATCGGCGCCGGCTGAACAGAAGAGTCGCCACCGTGCGTTATTTATCCCAACGGAGGGAAAGGAAACGCTCGAGGTAAACCTACCGCAAAACGGGGAAAGGAATGGTCATCGCAACCAAATCCTGGATTCGGGAGTCGGTTACGCAAGGGGAAGGTGTTAGCACCCCTCACGTCCGTCGTACTCGACGGGATCCACGCTTGTTTTCTGGTACGGATTGTTATTCTATCTACTCTACAGGTCTGGGGTTAAAAGAAAATAAAATGACTCGGCAAAGTATCGCACTTTATGCCTACGTATTCCCGTCTGGAACGAGAAATCAGAGTCAACGTAGTTCGCCTACCTACAGGAAAGGAGGGGAAGTTTTCTCGCTAGGATATCGCATCCTATGCCTACGTACTTTCATACAGCATGAAAGATCAGAGCAAACGTAGTTCGGGCCACGTACGACACAAGTCTGTCTTGATTGATTTTATTCCTTCTGAAAAAGGTTTTTCTGATTACTGGTCCAAGCGGACAAAAATTGTCGTTTTGATGAGTTCACCTTCTTTTACGGAAGAAGTGTCTTTTATTGGGTTTGAAATCTTATTGTGTTTTTCTGTTTGTTTTGAGAAAGAAGAGACAGAACTCTAACCTACGGTTGCGAAAGGAATCTAACCTAATGTTATCATGCATGGGTCAAGACCTAGTGTCTATCATGCTCCTCTCTTGCACAGAGAGAAACAGAGATCCTAAGGGATAAACGGAAACAAAAACAATAGCAGATATATACAGTAAAGCAGTAAAATGCATGGATGCAGCAATACAAGCGAGGCAAGGGAGTCCCATTCAACCTCGAACCTAGAAAACAATAGGCAAAAGTGAACAGAATTCACTTTCAACCCAACAGGGTAAACAACAAACAATACAGTCAAGGAAAACCAATCAATACATCAGAAATGAACAGCAAAAATAAACAGCCACAACAGCTCTGCATCAACATCTGGCTTCAAGTCATCTCCAACAGCTACAAGCTTCAAGCAAGCATCAACCTCCATCTCCACAGCCTTCAAGCAGGGTCCTTGATCATTAGTCTTCATTCTGCACTGGCTTTTCTTCAAGTCTCAATCTCCAAGCTGAGGAATCAATCACAAGAGTGAATTGGGTGTTAAGCAATTAGTTGACCACCAAGGGTGGCAAACATACTGCCATCAACACATAGGATATTTTCTCTCAAGAGTTCTATCTCTTAGACACTATCACCAAGCCTTCCAAAGGAAGGGGGTGAATGTCTTAGAGAGACTCTGCATCACAGAGAGGAATGGAGGCAATCAAGACCTTCCATGTTTGAGAATCAATCCTACTACTCTAGAGCTCTGCCTAGCTCCTAAACCCTATACTCCTCAACAGCTGCCAGCAAAGGCCCTCTCCATCAACTCTGGAAGTTGGTCTTCAATCTCTGATCTCCAATAGCTTCATCATCACAAGTCTTCAGCTCTCCCAATCCCCAAGCAAACCCAATACCCACACATACAAATAATAATCCCCAGAGAGGGCACACCACACCAGTCAAGCAAATATAAGCAGTACTAATAGCAGTAGGGGAATCCTAATATTCTCTAAGGGATCTAATAACTACCCATAATCCCTATAGTCCCATACCCCAGAGATTCAATCTCTAATTCCTAAGGGCAATGAACTAATTCTCCTATGTTATCTCCTAAACCCTAGTTTTGATCATGTTATTCACACCTAAACAAATCACCTAAAGTTAAGTCCTAAAAATATGAACTAAATTTTATATACAAGATAAATGTCTAAACTAACCAACCTAAAAAGAATGGATTAAAAATATCAAAGCATCTATTCAAACTAAAATTAACAAATTCATGTATCAAACTAAACAATATTTACACCTATTAAAAAGAAAAATATGCCAAATATATGAAAATGAAATGAAATATTAATTTTTTTATGGGATAATTTTCTTGTCAAAATTATGAGCAATGTGCAAAAAGAACCAATGAAAATCATGCATTTTTCTATTTTTTATGAATTTCCAAAGAATTAAATTTTTCTGAAAGAAAATAAATGTGAATGAAATGGAAAGGGGTGCATCAAGTAATTAATTGCAGTTAAAACAACAAACTGGGCCCAGACTGGGGGGCGCGCATAGCAAGCGCGTCTGGGCCCATATACATTCAGAAAATAACAAAAATTAAAAAAAAGGAAAACGGTGTAGATAGCGAAGTTTTCAGTTAAAATCATATTGGGCCTGCATTTGGGGGGTGTCATTAGCGATGAATCCAAAGCCCAGTCAGAAGCTATTAATGAAACGGTGCGCATTGGTTTTTAAATCTCCCTCCGTTTTTCTTTTTAATCGTGGCTGTTGGATCCAAAACCAAGTCAAAGTTCAAAGCCTGATCGTGTGGCCCAGGGGTTGTCTTCAACCTCCAGCAAACCCTAGGTTCTGAAACTTCATCACCATGCATGAATTTTCCATCGTTCTGTTCTCTTTCAATTCTCCATGGATCCACATGATATGAAGAGAAAAGCTGCTCTAAATTCTTCCCTCTACGCAGCCATGTCAATATCTTCTTCTGAAACTCACTCAACAATGGAACCCGATACGTATAACAGTTTGGTTCCACCATGATCACCTGATATCGACCTCTTCAATGCTTGCTCAATTCTATCCTAACATAATCTACATCTCACACTGATCATTCCAAGCTATTAACCTAAGATTATCTTGCAATATTCTATGAGTTACAAGCTCCAACAGTTTGTGCACACCATGATCAACCTTCATGAAACTTCTTCAAACTCACCAAAATCAGTCATCTAACCTATCCTAACATTTCTATGCTAACAAATCCCTATAATTCTAACTAAAATAGTCAAATCGAAGAAGAAACCTATCTGGTGTAAAATGAAGAAAACAGCTATGGAACTCCTTGATCCAATGCTTGCAGTGATTTGAAACTGATCCACACACTCAAACCTTGATTCTGTATGCAAAGATTCTGACTCAAACTTCTTGGATCTTGTGATTGAAAAGTTCTTGATTCTTGGATGGTTAACTTGAACAACACGATCCCTCTCCAATTCTACCCAATTCTTGTGTGAATTCTGATCTATGAGTGATGGTGATGATGATCCAATCAAGAAATGTGAAAATTGAGAGAGATTTTGTGAAGTTTGAAAAGCTTTTGCAAATTGGAAGAAAGGTATGAAACTTGGTGTTATGAGCAAAGTGATTCACCAACCATGGCATGAAGCTCTTCAATTCAATATATACATGAGTTTAGAAACTCCTAGAACCTTGGAGAAGCTTCCCATGCACACTTTCCCTTGGATTTGGATTATGTTACTTCACTTGTAAGTAACCATGCATAACTTCTAATTCTTGAACCAAACTCAAACTTCTACTTTTGCCAATGTTCTCAAAATGATTTTTCCAATCAAAATGACCTATAATTTCACCTCATTTGGCCAAACTATGAAAAATCTCAAATTTAGGTCATTTTTTATTCATTAAATCCACCAATTTTGAAACCTTGATCTATAAGCCTTTCCAATCTTTCATGGTCACTTTTATAGACTCAAAATGTCATTTGGAGCAAGTTTGATGTTGTGAAGTTTTCCATTTAGAGCTTCCTTGTATGAGTTTTGGGTATAGGCTTGAAATGACCTGTAATTCTCAGATGACCAAAATACCCTTTGCTTGCCAAGACCATAAGTAGAGTTCCACAAATCATATGAAGGCATACCATACCATTATAGAAATCTAAGACAATGAGGAACAACTCTTATGTTGACCAGAAATTCATTTTAAATCTCCTTGAGGGGTAAAAATTGCTTGGAAGACAAGTAACTTTCACAGACAAAATTTTAGATACCTCAGATGACCTGTAACTTGCAAGGACCATAACTTGAGTTCTATAAATCTCCTTGATGTCTTCCACCACTCAAATTAAAGGTCTTGAGATCCTCTACAAGTTTCATGTTGGCTAAGGATCCATTTGAAGCTTGCATTTTGACTTATCATGCTTGGAAATTTGACCTAAACTAGGGGATTTTACACAGAAACCCTAATTTAGAAACTCCTCTTCTCCCTGATTTCTCTTGATTTCTTCTTAGCATATCACCATATCCTTATTCACATGCCAAATGATGAACCCCACATCTCTCCAATAGCCCTTAATGCCTTTCAATCAGTCAATTGACCTAGGGTTGACCTAGAGTTGACCCTAGATGAAACCCTAGTTGACTGTCTTCAACTGCAATTCTTGTGACCACACCAATGACTTGTATCCTTCTCCAAATGACTTTCTAAGTCCTCCATGATACCCACATACTCTTCATGCTCAATCCACAGCTCACAATTTCTTTGATGATCCTCAGACACCCTCAGGATAGGAGATAGACTCAATGCTTGATTCACTGACTTCCCAGCTTTCAAATTCTTTCTGATGACTTGAATGAGATTGAATTATAATGATAACCTCTTGAGAATAATGATTGGTCCCTGTTGGATGATTTTCTATGCTATGATATGCAGATGATTAGACTATGTACATGACTCTATATGCAAATGCTAATGATATTGAAACATAAACCAAGTGAATAAGGTTGAGCAAATTTTAGGGTGCAACATGAGGCACCAACAGATTTCCGACGCCAGCATTGCCATTGACCGGCCCGATGTTGACATTAGCTCCCAGACTACCATTGCCGACGCCCGTCGCATTGAGTCCGATATTGGCCATCACATTGCCATTAGCACTGTCGTTGCCCCCGGCAACAGGAACAACATTCTGCGGAGTGTCAACTGGAGGAGGAGTAGGCATAACCCCGCCGTGAAGTATGCCGTTACTATCTACCCTGGAGATCAAAGGTTGAACCAAAGTACGAAGCTGGTCCTGACCATTAGCGACTACCTGCATCAGTTCCATAAAACGATCCATCCGTTCACGGAGCTCTTGAACATCTGACTGCACCTGATCCATGATCCTTGTCTGATTAGCCCGAGTTGAGTAACGGTGAATGAGTCTCTGATCAATCCTGGAGACCGGAAGCAGCTCGGAACCTGTGAACCTGAAAACCTGAAAACATTAAAGGTTAGGAAAAGCAACAAAATGTACGCCATGCAAATGCTTCATGCAGATGCATGCGTGTGTCTGTGTGCTTGGGAGATTTCCCCCGATCCTAGTGCCTTATTGCCAGTGTTGATAATAATAATAATAATAATAAGAAGTCCGAGCCCAATCATGGAAATATCAATCTCATATATATATGGAAAGCCTATCAAGGCAGTACATAGCATCAGCGACAGTCAACTTCGACACATCAGGGGCCGGGAACTTGTACGCAACAGTCTTCCTGAGAGAGGCTATAATAATACAATAGGAGGCGAGAAATCCTGGATCGGGGAAACGGTACCTGCAACACATACACACGTTAATGGAATGCAAATGAACATGCAAACTAATGCAAAATGCAGGCATGGAGTAATATATCCCGGTAACTGCTGTTGTGGGGATTCGACATCAATAATCACTGATGAGAAAAAACCCCGGTGTAAGACCACTAATCTGATTTGCTAAGAACGACCTTCTGATAGGACCATATACATAAGATCAAAATTCTGCTCTGTCGAGAACAAATGTCTGATAATAAGGACCCGGATGTATGATCAAGAAATATCTGCTGATGAAGTCTTCAGACCCCAAATCAAAAATCTGCCCTATCAAGAACAAACATACAACTGCTGATGAGATCTTCAGACCCCACTCAAAATCTGCCCTATCAAGAACAAACAACATCTGCTGATGAGATCTTCAGACCCCAAAATCTGCTCTATCCAGAACAAACCACTGATGACAATACTCTGATCAAAACCTGCTCTATCAACAACAGACATACACCTGATAATAAGGTCCTCTGATCAAAACCTGTTCTATCAAGAACAGACAAATCTGCAACTGAGAAACCTGGTACCAACATAACTGATCCACTGTCAAGAAAACCAGGTGGTCTGGAGGTCAAAGTTTCCTACAATAAACCGAATCCCGCTCACAGGTATGGACCTAATCCACGGACAAAGGTACGGCATCCTATGCGGTCATCAGCGTCACAGACTTTCATGAGTGACGATACGATTCCCAGAAGGAGTGGCATCATCAAGTCATGAAGAGGCCTCACTTAGCTGACTTCCAAATGATAGATCCCCAGAGTCGACAATCCTCACGTCTGGACTCCCCTCAGATCCTCAGGACCGGAAAGGGGCACCTCGGCGAGAACCCCGTCTGAGCGCAGATTTCGTAGGGAACTGTGCCTGCTCAGCAGACAGGTTCGTCTACTACTCTCCGCAACTATGTCTAGGTGCATACTCAAGCCCAGGTCCGGCTTCTCACTCATAGTAACCTCCCTCTCCCACAGCAATAATCATAATAATATAGTGCTGAAAGTAAATGCGGAAAGGTAAAGGTACGGAAAAGTAAAGTGCGGAAAAGATAAAACACATATGCACAACACCCAACAGATAAACACCCAAGCGCTAGGATTGACTCGCGTAGGGGATGGGAAACGGTCCCAGCATAAGGGATGGGAAAAGTCCCTAGATGCTATAAGTCCCCAGCAGAGTCGCCAGCTGTCGCTCGCGCGAAAATAAGGTGACGGCATGACAGAAGAGTCGCCACCTTTCGTTATTTATCCCTCAGAGCGGGAAAGGAAACGATCGAAAAAACCTGACGAAAAAGGGTAAGACAAGGCCATCGCAACCATTGTCTGGGTTCGGGAGTCGGTTACGCAAGGGGAAGGTATTAGCACCCCTCACGTCCATCGTACTCGATGGGATCCACGCTTGTTGTGTTTATCTGACGGGTTGGTTTTATTCTATCTACCTATCAAGGCTGGCTGAGAAGGAAAAGAAAAATGACTCGGCAAAGCGTCGCACTTTATGCCTACGTATTCTCATCAGAGAATGAGAAATCAGAGTCAACGTAGTTCGGCCTACGAAGGATTGTGGGGGAAGGTAGCTCGCCAAGACTTCGCCATCTTGTGCCTACGTACTCTCAACAGGCATGAGAGATCAGAGCTCACGTAGTTCGGGAAACTACGGTTTATTTCCTGTTTTGAAAGAAGTGTTTTTTATTGTGTTCGCGATTTCAACCGCACTAGAGACTATGACCTGAGAGTGAATGCGTCGCATGTCACCCAAAGGGTACCATACTAAACATCCAGATTGTGGAAAAGAAACTCTCCCACAATCCTTTCTCAGATAGCTTAAGGCTCATAACGTACGAAAGAAATCATTCATGATTAATGTATCTTAAACTGTTTTGAGATGAGAAGAGAATAGGCCCAACTAGGAGGGAGACTATCAAGTCCTACTGTTATCATGCCATGGATTCATCCTATGGTTGAGGTTTGAACAGGGAACTCCTAGAAGTTGTCATGCATAGGTTTCAACCTAAAAGTCTATCATTAAATCCTTATCAAAGGAAATGAGAGTCCTAAGGGATCATGTCAATGATACACCAAAACAGACAAAGCATCAACTTAACAGTAAAATGCATGCAATGCAAGTGAGGGAGGAAATGTGTGTGGGGCTTCAGCCTCCACAAGCTCATCTCAACCTCAAGCCAGTCATGAAATAACAGTAATCATACTGAAAAATAAACAACATGCTATCAAGCAATAAACAGTAAACTGCAGTCATACAGATAAAAGAAATGAAATACCATCCATGTTTGAGAAAGAAATTATCTACATCTAAGCTCTCCCTAATCCTAACCCTAAAAACAAAACCCTAATCTACCTCTAAGCAAAGCCCTAAAGCACAACCCTAATCAAAAGAAATCAATCCCAGTCTTCAAGCTTCAAAACAAGCTTACCAAAGAAAGGGAGCTAAGTAGGCAGACTCCTAGTGCCTTCCTCAGGAAAGCACTAGGAGGCTTATACTTAGGACTCATATCCCATGTGGCTCAACAACTGTGATCGTTCCTCCTCAGGAGAAACTAAACTCACATGAAGGATCCAACATCATTGGATACTTGATAAATCCTACATGAACTAAGGGAACTAAGTGAACAGACCCATAGTGCCTTCCTCAGGAAAGTACTAGGGGGCTTCCACTTAGGAATCATATCCCATGTGGCTCAACAACTGTGATCAGTTTACATTCCTCCTCAGGAGAAACTAAACTCACATGAAGGCTCCAACATCATTGGATACTTGGGAAATCCTACATGAACTAAGGGAACTAAGTGAACAGACCCATAATGCCTTCCTCAGGAAAGTACTAGGGGCTTCCACTTAGGAATCATATCCCATGTGGCTCAACAACTGTGATCAGTTTACATTCCTCCTCAGGAGAAACTAAACTCACATGAAGGCTCCAACATCATTGGATACTTGGGAAAGAGGTGAGAAGAAAGAATGAAAGACATCCATAGTGCCTTCCTCAGGAAAGTACCATGAACTTCCTCAGACTCCAGGGTCTCAAACCTCACAGAAAGAGAGCAAGCTCCTAAACCAGGCCTTCAATCCATGCCTCCTACAATCCTCTAGTATGCTCCACTAAGCCCCACAGTGAGATGCCAAGCTCCTCCAATCAAAGGGATACCCCAAAGCAAAGCAAACTAACAAAACTTGCCCTAAAGGCCACACAAACAATCATTCAATTCAAAAATCAACTAAAAATAGTATATTATTCTATTAATTCCTAATATAAATGCTAGGGGACCCTATATAACTACCCTTAAGTCCCATATATTCCCCATAGACTAAATTGCCCTACAAGACCTAAATCTAAAATTGTTATTGACCTATATTAAAGTTTTAATCAAATTCTACACTACTTAAATCTACCTAATTAAAACTAACCTAAAAATTATCACAAAATTATGAAATTAATTCAGGGGGACCCTAAACCATTCATCTAATTATCCTAAAAAATTGAATTAAAAATCCTAAGGGAACTATCCTAATTAAATTCTACAAGTCAACATACCAACTAAAAGAATTAAAAAAAGCTATTAAAAGTATAAATGCACAAAAAATATAAAACTGAAATAAAATGGCTATTTTGTATTTTATATTTTTCTAGACAGAAAATGAAAATTGGGAAAAAAAGTTGCATTAAAAAATATTCATTTTTTATTTTATTATGATTTTTTGAAGTTTGATGAAATTTGGAGAAAATATAACATGGAAATTGATGAGGGTGCAGATAGTAGTCAGACATAGTACAAATACGCGTGTGGGATGAGACAGGGGGTGTGGACATGAATGCGCGCAAGGCCCAATATCTAATCAGAAATTCAAATAAAAAAGAAATACAAATGGAAAACGCGTGGTGTATTAAGTAACCTTTTTAGTTCAATTCAAGTTGGGCCATGGACTATGGGGGTACGAATAGGAATTTGGACTAAGCCCACCAGAGCTTAAGTTGGAACGTTGCGTTTTGCAGCAGCTCCTCATTCATGTTTCCGTGCGCGATTTTGAGCCGTCCGATGGGCTCTCCAAGTCAAAACTCAACGCGAATCCAACAGCCTACATGTATCATCTTCAACCTTTCTAGGGTTTGTAGTAAAACTTGCCATGGATGAAGCTTCACTACCTCAACTTACACCCACTCGTTCTCCCTTATCTCGACATCAAATTCAAACTTCCAAAAGCAAACATGCTCCATTTTTCAAGCAGAATACAACCATATGCTTAGTTTCCATTGAAACCACCTGAAACGCAGAACCGATAGCAACCCCTCCATTAATGGTCAAACTTTGAACTTCTTGTTTCTTCAGTTTCTTGGCATCAAAACACTCTCCTCACGGGGCTGATCAACCTAAGCTATAGCATGCATATTAATACTCATTAACCTAATAGTTCTTGGTCATTAAAGAATCATGTCAAAATTTCAACCTTCATGGAATGCACTCAAACTTCCCAGGATCAATCACTTATGGTCTCTAGTCATGCTTATGCTAACCATTCTATCTAATGCTGAATAAATAAGGAGTTTCGAAGGCTTTTGCAAACCTGAAAATTGATGATGGCAGGTGTAGTTACCCTTCAATCCAATGCTTGAAACTTTCCAAGAATGATCTTTAATGGATGCTAATCTTTCTGTTTGCAAGAGCTTTGATGGATAGTGCTTGTATCGTGAGTTTGAATCCAATTTGCTTTTCTTGCAATTTTGAAGCCACACACTCAATCTTCCATGGATCCACCTTCAAATCACTATGCAAACACTCATAAAGATCAGAATAATGTGTTTGTGGAGAAGAAAAAGAATGAAAATGGAGAAGAATAGGGATTTGATCTTGAATTGCAAAATGGGAGAAATTTGGTCAATTCCCTCTTTTTTGCACTATGAACATCAACAATCACCAACCCTGAATCAATGGGCTTTGCCATCAATATATAGACATGTTTAGAAAGATCTAGAATCATCTAGATCACTCTAGATGGAACTTGAAGTTTCTAGGATGTGGTATTTACATTTCCATTCTCACCACATGAGATATATCATGACAAAATCCCAAAACATGAGTAATTAGCTTAATTTTCTCCTTAGGTGGTATTTTGGACAATATGCAATGCTTAAACATCTTGTTTATTAAGCTTTCTTTTGATTTGGCTAGGTACCCCATTATGCAAGTATGACTTTTACAAAGCAACTCCAAAATTTAAGCCTCAAATCAAAATTGTGGATGAACCATTGTTCTTAAAATATCCTTTGGAGTCAAAATGACCTATCATATGCCATGGTTAGGGTTTATAGCTTGGATTTTGTGATTTTCCATTTCACTTTAATTAACTTATGTCCCTTTTTTAGGCCATTTTCATCACTTTTTGCTATGAGCCTTTCCAACATCTCATGCCCACCCTACTAGCCTTAAAAAATCATTCTAAGAAACTTTGATGTGAAAGTTTTTCCATTTGAAGCTTGGAAGTAGGAGATATGGCCATATGCTTGAAATGACCTATAAGTTCAAAATGACCAAAATACCCTTGGCTTGTCAAAGCCATAAGTTGAGTTCTACAAATCCTATCAAGGACTTATAGTACTCTCTAGAAAGCTAAGAAGATGCTCTTCAACATTCATGTTGACCAAGAAACCATAGGAATCATCCTACTAGGGCAAAAGTTGTCTGCAAGTTGGGTGACTTTCAAGGACCCAGATTCACATACCTCAGATGACCTGTAATTTGTCAAAACCATAACTTGAGCTATGCAAATCCTATCAAGGACTTCTACCACTAAAATTAAAGCTAAGAACAAGCTATACAACATTCATGTTATGGGGAAGATGAGATGACAATCACATCTTGAGCTAAAACTACCTGGAAGATAGGGATCAAACTAGGGGATTTTACACTGTCCATCCTTAGAAACCCTAGCTTAAAACTTCTCAAACTCCTCAATCATGATGATTTGGTCTAGGAATCATCCTTATAGTATCTCAATACATCCTCCATGATCACATGGCCCTTGGATTAGGTCTCAACCTTCTCCAAATCTTCAGTTGACCTAGGGTTGACCCAGTCAAAACCCTAATTCTACCACTCATGGTTGAATCTTCTGAATTCTTGCATAATGACCTCTCTGGGCTTCATGATGACTTTCAAGACATCTCATAAGCTTCATCGAAGCTTCAAGTCCATTCTCAAAGTCTCAGAATCATCTGAGGAGCACCCACAACTCTCAAGTTATGAGACACACAACCTTGGTTTCAACCAATTCCTCTGAGGATCTCTTGAACTTTCTGATGAAGGTATCAACCTTCAAACACTTGATGGGTAAATAAATGTTGGTCAAATTTTGGGGTGCAACAACATGGCAGTC
>OZ012741.1:33851458-33903274 GCA_963859935.3 Lathyrus sativus | reverse complement strand
TCTTCAGCTACCCTCAGATAGGAGATAGATTCACTGCTTGATCCACTGGCTTCTTAGACTTCAATTTCTTTCTGATGACCCTGGATATACTTGAATTTGAACAATAACCTCTTGATAGGCTCATAGAGATGAGAATAGTGCTTGTCCCTTGTTGGATAACTTGCTATGCTATGCTATGCAAATGATTAGACTATGTATATGCCTCTATATGCAAATGCTAATGCAATTGAAACATAAACCAAGTGAAATAGGTTGAGCAAATTTTAGGGTGCAACAACTGCCCCTATTCAATCGACTTGGACCCGATTGGGTGAAGAGCAAACGGCCTTCAAACATTCGAGGTACGAGACGGTTGAATACTAAGAACCCGGAAATTTGCCAACCGCAGAAATAAACTGCAACACTGCTTAGGGAACGACATCCATCAACCGAACCTAGTTGTTACGGAAACCAACTGATCCATTAGCGACGTGCTGGGGATTATTTTTATCAGCCTGAAAAAGATTCCATCATCGAAGAAATCTCAACTAAACTTGTCCACGTCAGGACGCACATTTGCTGTCAACCTGGAAAAATCTCGGCGACTTCGCTGGGGATGACTCGTCTGCATTCATCAGCCCGAGGGGATTCTATCAACATAGGAATGAATTGTCCACGTTAGGACTAAATCGTTCACGTTCAGGAGTAAACTCTTCCACGTTAGGAATACACTTGTCCACGTTAGGAATAAACTTTCCACGTCAGGAATAACCTTTCCATGTTAGGAATAACCTTTCCACGTTAGGGATAAGACTTCGTCTGGATCTGTCCCACGTTAGGACTAAACTTTTCCACGAGAGGAATACATCGTCCACGTTAGGACTCACCTTTCCACGTTAAGAATAAACTTCTTTCCACGTAAGGAATAAACTTCTTTCCACGTAAGGAATAAAACTCTTCCACGTAAGGAATACATCTTTCCACGTAAGGAATACATCTTTCCACGTAAGGAATACATCTTTCCACGTAAGGAATTCATCTTTCCACGTAAGGAATACATCTTTCCACGTAAGGAATACATCTTTCCACGTAAGGAATTCATCTTTCCACGTAAGGAATACATCTTTCCACGTAAGGAATTCATCTTTCCACGTAAGGAATTCATCTTTCCACGTAAGGAATTCACATCTTTCCACGTAAGGAATACACTTTCCACGTAAGGAAACACATATCGTCTTGATTTGTCCACGTCAGGACTCACATCTCGTCTGCCCAAGAAAATCCTATCAGCATGGGGGTAAAATCGTCCACGTCAGGACACCGTTCGTTGACCCGAAGAAATATAAATTCGTCCACGTTAGGACTCACGCATCTTCGACCCACTGGGGAAATAAAACTTGTCCACGTCAGGACACACACTTCGCCAACACGAAGAGGGATAAATTTGTCCACGTCAGGACTCGCGCATCTTGTCATCTCGAAGAACTATAAACTTGTCCACGTCAGGACGCACATTTCACCATTACGACGGAAGATATCTGCTGGGAATAAATGGTCCACGTCAAGACACCAATGCGAAGAGTAATCAATTTTGTCCACGTCAGGACTTCACATTCAATCAAAACGGAGAAATCAAATCTGTCCACGTTAGGACTAACACATCTCATCAACCTGGGGAAATAAATCTGTCCACGTTAGGACACCCACTTCTCTAGCACGAAGAAATCCCGTCAATAAAATTGCCCACGTCAGGACTCATTTCTCCATTGGTCCCAACCCACAAACTTCTTAGCACTAACGTGACAGCGACTTTGAGGCGGACTCTACTGGGGATATTTGGAAACCAAACTACCGGACGCCGGTTCTGATAACCGGCGGCAGCCTCTGAAATTATGATTCATGAAACCTTTTGATGCTGACGTAACAACAATTTTGAAGAAAGTAATCCGCTGGCCGGACTAGAGACACTTCAACAAGCAACCCTGGTGGGAAAACAAGAGACATTTACACCAATAACTCTGCTCGGGGACCAAGAGAAATTTATCATGATAACTCTGTGGGGAATAAGGCCAAAACTGACATTATCGTTGAATGGTCTCACGTCGAGATCTTGAATGTTTGGTAATTCATTTGAGTAAGAGCTCCTTCCACCTGCAAGAGAACAATACTTGAAACAAATGGTTAGCCAATCTGGTTCATGTTTCAAATGCGTATACTTGAGAATGATGCAATGCTCCATTCGACATGGAAATGCTACGCTTTTATTTGGTGGATGCAAGTATGACACTATATGCCGATGCAAATGCAGACAGAGACCGCTTCAGCAAAATAAATGCTGAGACAATGCCAACTCCGCTGGGGATAACCAGGCGTCACAAAATTATTCAGCAAAATAAATGCTGGAAGAGTGAGGCCAACTTCGCTGAGGATAGCCAGGCGTCACAGAATTATTCCAGCAAAATAAATGCTGGAAGAGTGAAGCCCGCTTCGCTGAGGAATAACTGAATGCGTTAATCAGGATTGGACTTCTGCTGGAGAGTGAACGGGTATCACACGATATTCTGGCAAAATAAATGCCAGAGCACACAACCAACTCTGCCAGGGAGAGTTTTCTTTTTTTATCTTTGAGTTTCACTGGGAGGAAAGACAACACTTGCTTGAAAGAGAACTCCGCTTGAGGACGAAACGTTCTCTTAGGGAAAATCACTTGACTCCGCTGGGGGAGAGTAAATGACCCTACTGGGAAGGGTAGACCGTCTAAATACAACTTACGAGTTGGAAATATTGATCTTCGGAGGTTAAACCTCTCTGCTTGAGATAGGGGAATCCTCCTGGGGACACCACACTGTCTGAATACAGTCTACGATCTTGGAATCGCCAAACTCTGCTAAGGATAAACGACTTTGCTGGAGAATGTCCTTTGGATAAGCTACGACTAGCTGGGGAATTTGATCCTTCTTCAGTAAGGAACATTATCATCTCGGAAGCGCGACCTGCGTGGGGATTCACTTGCACATAACGATCAAGTTTCTTCGTTACGAGCTTTTGGTCAATACTGCAATCTTTTGATCGTCCACTTCATACGGCTATGACCCTGCAACACCACAAACAAGACAAGACAAGTCTACGCAACCAAATCTATTCAGGTTAGCGTTAGTGACATTATTTTCAGTTAATTCAAAGTTTTTGCAATTATTGGCAAGGGCCAGCGACGTTATACCCATGCTAGTTTCATTAAACCTAGGCGTTTATCATGCACAAAACAGTAAAGAACTAGCATTAAGTACTGAATGACATATTTTATTGATAGGGCCCCTAAATGGGCAGAGTTCTGTACACGGGATGTAACTCCTGAAAAGAGGATGCTACGCACACCAAATATACAAGTATGCATAAGAAGCATAAATATAATGACAAATCAAATTTGTACACATGTCGGCAACGGGATGCAGACGAACATCACGAACTGATCCTCCTATGACTCGCCCGACCCTAATGCTTTCCGGTATTCACACTTCCGAAGAGATTGTATCTGATAATCGCCCCCTCAGGTATATTCTCCCGCACCAATGCTCAATGCAGTATCAAATTCGGACCGCAGTCATTTGCTTTTCAAATCCCTAACTTTTGCGTGAACCGCCCTTTACGGGTTTTCAGTTCACCGGGATACCCTTTTTTGCCAAAGCCGCCTAGTGTAGGTTTTCAACTTCGCGGGTGTACATTTTTTCAATTTTATCCCTAACTTTTGCCCGAACCTTACATTCTGTTTTTGGTTCGCCAGGATGCCCCATTTTTGCCTGGACTCTCTTTTTTTTTTTCCAGCGGGTCAATTTTAAGCAAAGTATTTTTTAACTGCGTCCGAATTCACAGGCGACGTAAAGTCTTCACCGTCCATGGTGGACAACAATAAAGCTCCTCCTGAAAAGACTTTTCTGACAACGTATGACCCTTCGTAATTAGGGTCCACTTGCCCCTGTGATCTGCCTGCGGCGGGAGAATCCTCTTCAACACAAGATCGCCCGTCTGAAAGCTCCGAGGATGTATCTTCTTATCATATGCTTTCTTCATTCGGCTCTGGTACAAACGACCGTATGCTAGAGAAGCGAGCCTCTTCTCATCCATTAAACTCAGCTGGTTCAACCTGTCTTTTACCCATTCTGCCTCATCTAATTGCACATCTCGTAGTACTCTCAAGGAAGGAATCTCAACTTCCAGGGGTAGCACCGCTTCCATTCCGTATACCAACGAGAACGGGGTTGCCCCGGTTGATGTGCATACCGTCGTACGATAACCGTGCAAAGCGAAAAGGTAGCATCTCATGCCAATCCTTATAGGTCACCACCATCTTCTAAACGATCTTCTTTATATTCTTATTGGCCGCTTCAACAGCGCCATTCATCTTGGGTCGGTAAGGGGAGGAGTTGTGATGCTCAATCTTAAAATTCTGACAGAGCTCCTTCATCATTTTGTTGTTCAGGTTTGAACCGTTGTCCGTGATTATCCGCTCGGGGATTCCATATCTACAAATGATATCTCTCTTGATGAATCTGGCTACCACCTGCTTAGTCACGTTTGCATACGATGCCGCTTCCACCCACTTAGTGAAGTAATCGATCGCTACTAGAATGAACCGGTGTCCGTTAGAAGTCGTTGGCTCGATCTTCCCAATCATATCGATTCCCCACATCGAGAATGGCCAAGGCGATGACATCACATTCAGAGGACTCGGAGGCACATGGATCTTATCTGCATATATTTGGCACTTGTGGCACTTCCTCGCAAACTTGAAACAATCAGTTTCCATAGTTAGCCAAAAATAACCTGCCCGCAGCAGCTTCCTCGTCATAGCATGCCCACCAGCATGCGTACCAAAGGTACCCTCATGTATTTCTTCTATGAGCAGCTTCGCCTCTTTTTCGTCTACACAACGCAGTAGCACCAAATCGTGATTTCTTCTGTATAAGACACCATCCGGATTCAGATAGAAATTACCCGCCAACCTCCTGAGAGTCTTCTGATCGTGACTGGATGCCCCAGCCGGATACTCTTTATTCTTCAGGAAATTAAGGATATCGAAATACCATGGTTTATCGTCAGATGCTTCGTCAATAGCAAATACGAAGGCAGGTCTGTCAAGCCGAGAGATAACGATTCTGGGAGCCTCGTTCCAGAAGTTGACTTTGTACATGGAAGACAAAGTGGCCAGAGCGTCAGCCATCTGATTCTCTGCTCGTGGTACATGATGCAATTCAACCTTGTCGAAGAAAGGCAACAATCTCCTCGCGTAATTCATGTACGGTATCAAATTGGGCTGACGTGTCTCCCATTCTCCTTTTATTTGATTCACCACCAGAGCTGAGTCTCCGTATACGTCCAGATTTTTGATTCGCAAATCAATGGCTTCTTCAAGCCCCATGATACAAGCTTCGTATTCGGCTTCATTATTGGTAACTGGAAAGGTCAATCGAGCGGTAAACGGGATGTGCGACCCGTGTGGAGTAGTGATGATTGCCCCTATTCCGCTACCGTAGGCATTTACAGCTCCGTCAAAGATCAACTTCCACTTAGAATCCAATTCTGGTCCTTCGTCTGACAACGACTCTTCGCAATCTTTCATCTTTAGGTACATGATATCCTCGTCAGGAAAATCAAACCTCATCGATTGGTAATCTTCAATAGGCTGCTCCGCCAAGTACTCAGACAGTACACTCCCTTTATAGCCTTTTGCGAGACATACTGGATGTCATATTCAGTCAAGACCATCTGCCACTGGGCAATCCTCCCTGACAATGCCTGCTTTTTGAATACATATTTGATAGGATCCATCTTCGAGATGAGCATGGTTGTATGATTCAGCATGTATTGCCTCAAACGCTTGGCGGCCCAGGCCAGCGCGCAACAAGTTTTTTCGAGCATTGAATATCGAGATTCACATTCAGTAAACTTCTTACTCAAGTAGTAGATCGCATGCTCTTTTCTTCCTGTCTCGTTGTGTTGACCGAGGACACAACCCATACTTCCCTCAAGAACCGTCAAATACATAATCAAGGGTCTCCCTGCCACTGGAGGTATCAAAATAGGAGGCTCCTGCAAATACTGCTTTATTTTATCGAACGCCTTTTGACAATTTTCATTCCACGTTACAGCCTGGTCTTTTTTCAACAGCTTGAATAACGGTTCACACGTAGCCGTTAGGTGAGATATGAACCGGGCGATGTAGTTCAACCTCCTAAAAACCGCGCACCTCTTTCACTGTTCTAGGCGTCGACATCTCTTGTATTGCTTTTATTTTTGCAGGATCAACCTCTATTCCTCTTCCGCTCACGATAAACCCCAGCAGTTTACCCGATCTCACCCCGAAGGTGCACTTGTTAGGGTTCAGTCTCAGCCTGAACTTCCTAAGCCTCTTGAATACTTCAGCAGATTCACCAAATGCTCTTCCTCCGTCTGGGATTTGGCAATCATATCGTCAACATAAACTTCGATCTCCTTATGCATCATATTATGGAAAAGGGTCGTCATTGCACGCTGATACGTTGCCCCAACATTCTTCAATCCGAAGGGCATCACTTTATAACAAAATGTTCCCCAAGGCGTTATGAAAGTAGTCTTCTCCATGTCCTCTGGCGCCATTTTAATCTGATTATAGCCCGAGAAGCCATCCATGAAGGAGAATACGGAGATTTGGGCAGTGTTGTCAACCAGCACATCGATGTGAGGAAGCGGAAAATCATCTTTCGGGCTCGCTTTATTCAAATCACGGTAATCTACGCACATTCTCACTTTGCCGTCTTTCTTTGGCACTGGTACGATGTTAGCGACCCATGAGGGATATTTTGTCACAGCTAGGAAACCAGCATCCCACTGCTTTGAACCTCCTCTTTAATTTTCACTGCCATATCAGGTCTAGTTCTGCGAAGCTTCTGCTTGACAGGCGGGCATTCTTCTTTTAACGGCAGACGATGCACAACCATATCTGTATCAAGCCCAGGCATGTCTTCATACGACCAAGCGAACACATCACTATACTCTCTGAGCATTTCAACCAGTCTTCGCTTGACGTCGCTCTGCAGCGCAGCTCATATACGGATGTTCTTTTCAACCCCTTCCGACCCCAGGTTAATAATTTCGATGACCTCCTCATGAGGCAGAATGACTCGTTCTTCTTGCTTCACCAACCAAGACAATTCTTCGGGAACGTCACCATCTTCAACAATCTCTTCTTCGGCCTGAAATACCGGGTGCTCAAGTCGAGACGAGTCATAGGTGGTTCAATGATGTCATCTGAAAATGTTATCCTGCAAAAGGAATGGTTAAATGCTTCAAAATGCGTATAAAGCGAATAACCGCGTTGCCATTTTATTGTAAACACAAAACAAGAAAAACAGAGATCGCAATATTTGTACATGAAAAAACGCCTTTTATTTAATGATTAAACACGCAATGTTCATAACAGCACGGCCCTAAGCAAAATCATGATGCCCTGGGCAAGACACCAGATTGTTCAACAATTAAAAACAAAGCATTACTGTTTAAGAGTCACAGGAACAATCTCCTGAATAGACCAATTGCATAATCCTTGTCCTGGCATGCTTGGCTGAATCCAGGCGTCCATGTCGCAATCGCTGTCTCCTTCGTCAGACTCTGAAGCAGCGTTGATGGTCTCGTGACACACTCACTAGCAGTGATGGTTATTGGTCCTCTGAAACGGGGTGCCCCCACAGTAGGTGTTGATGACGACGGTTGATATCCCAGCCCAAATCGGTCCATCTTCACGGGAATATCCAGCACTTTGCCCCAGCCCTTTGTCTCACCAGTCTCTACTAGAGCTTGAGCTTCCTTATATGACGAGACGGCTACCTCTGACGCTTTACTCGGCCCGGGACCTTTGTCTTTGATGCGCAACCCTTCAAATGCCTGACAGGGTGTTTCATGAATCTCGCCGTCGACCTCCACATACTTGAATGATGACAGATGGCTGACCAATATATCTTCTTCCCCACAGACTGTGACCACGCTGTCCCCTACCATGTATTTCAACTTTTGATGCAAGGTAGACGTGACTGCCCCAGCACCATGGATCCAGGGTCGTCCGAGAAGGCAGCTGTATGCTGGCTGGATGTCCATTATATAAAATTCAGTCGCGAAAACCTCCGGCCCCACCTGTAGAGGTAATGTTATAGATCCAAGACTGTTCTTCGCGTACCATCAAATGCCCTGACCACCAAGTCACTGGGCGTGCACAGGATTCCTCTGACATCTAGTTTCATCATCGCTTTCTTGGGCAGCACGTTTAAGGAAGATCCGGTGTCTACCAGTACATGAGACATGACTGATCCCCTACACTCAACAGAGACGTGCAACGCCATATTATGCTCTCTCCCCTTCGGGGTCAAATCAAAGTCTGTAAATCCCAAGCTATGGCCTGCATCACATGCGCCAACACCCCCTCCAGCTGATTCACGGAAACATCTTGGGGTACGAAGGAAGTATCCAGGACTTTCAACAATGCATTTCTGTGAGCTTCAGAACACAATAGCAACGACAATATAGATATCTTTGACGGTGTCTGTTGAAGATGCTCAACAATCTTATAATCACTTTTACAAATCAAGCGCATGAACTCTTCTACATCTTTCAATGCCGTTTCTTTTCCGTTCGCCTGCACAGGGACAGTTTCATTCATCTTTCCTTTCCCCTTTTGCCAGTCGTTCAGCCTCTACCTCAGGCAATATGAAGATTCTCCCACTTCTTGTCATACCTCCGGTACCGACAACGTTGTCTACAGTCTCAGCTGGCTGCTTATTAACATCAATTTTTACCCCGTCACAGTACACTTCCAACCCATATGTCCAGGGGACTGCCTTGGTGCTCTCGTACATGATTGGTCCGGCCTTGGTGATGGTGATCGGCGGTCGCTTGGCCGGTGCTGTTATGGTGATCGTTTTTCGGGGAATCGTCACAGTAGCCACATCACTTTGCTTGTCTGCTAATACCCCTGCAGGTTCTTCAATTGCTGCTCGGTCAAATTGCAATGTGCCGCCATCTATTAAAGCCTGAATACCTTTCTTTAATTCGTCACAACCCCCAGCTAGGGTCCAGCACTCTAAACAATACTCGTCGCAACCTGGATACACACCACCTTGCAATAATCTGCTCTTTATCTCGCACAACGGTGTCTGAGGTCGTCGACATTCATAATCAAATTCAAATCCTCCTCAGTCAAAATGGCGTTTGCCCCATGGTTGGGCATGGGCTTCTGCACTATGTTTGGACCTGCCTGTCCAAAATTGATAGCCTTACTATCTAATAGATTGAATGTGTGGCAACCTTCTACATCGTGGCCAGGAGCCCCAGAGTGGAATTCACAGTGCCTGCTTGCATCGTAACCGTATGGAGGAGTGTCTGTTATTGGTGCCAGAGTTCTCTTCTCCACCAAGTTCAAACCCAGTTAGTGTCCTGTAGCAAATCTGCATACGTTGAAGGAGGCTTTTCAAACACCCTCCTTGGCTTACCCCCCTGGAATCTGCGCTGGGCAGGGCTGTGCCCCCCTGTTGTAGCTGCTGTTGCTGTTGTTGTTGTTGAAATGGTTGTTGCTTTAAACGGAATAGTAACGCTTTGCCACCTGCTGCGGCTGATTGTACTGGTTTCGGCCTCTGCCCCGGCCCCCAAACACTGCGCTTGCATCGCCCTGACGGCCCCCCACCAAAAGCCCTTCTGTTACTGCCGGCTGCAGTGGATTCCTCAGCTTGGAATCTTCCCCTGTTTAATGTTGCTTTCAATCTTCTCTCCCATCAGGATTAAGTCTAAGAAACTGCCCCAAAGAAGTGTGAAACAACTTGTCATAAAACATGCCAGTGAATGTCCCTATGAACATGTCATTCATTTTCCTTGTCCTCTAGAGGAGGATGGACTCTAGCAGCCATGTCGCACCATCTCTGTGCGTACTCTTTGAAGCTCTCACCCTTCTTCTGGAACAGCCCCTGCAATTGGACCCGGTTGGGTGCCAAGTCGCTGTTATACTTATAGGTGAGCTACAAATGCTTCAGCCAGCTGCTTCCATGTCCTTTATATGAGTTGGTTCCAATCCCATATACCACTCGAGGGAAGGACCTGACAAGCTATCTTGAAAGAAATGCATTAGCATCCTCTCATCGTTTGAGTACGCCGACATCCTTCTGTAATATGACCGCACGTGCACCTTTGGACAGGTGTCCCCCCTTATACTTGTCGAATGTGGGAGCTTTGAATTTGATTGGCACCCTCAGGCCAGGCACTAGACCCATTGTTGACATATTCTAATCCAACAACACTTTGATTCACGACCCCCCTCAGCTGCTCCTCGAGCATCCTGATTCTCTGAGAGTCATCCATAGGCCCTTCGCAACCTCCACCGGAGAAAGCGTCCTCTTGCTGGTCTTCTTGCCAGTTACCATTCCCAGTTCCATCCCCATCGTATCCGTTGTTACGGCCAACTCTGGTCTGATTCATCACCGGGGCCTCGCCCCCTGTTGCCGTACCTCGGAGCGACCCCAGCAGGTCCAAAAGTCATTATCCCAGCGCCATTTCCATTTCCGAATCCGCCATAACCCTGATTAGTCATACCAAATCCGTCCTGCCCGAAGCCTTGAGCATTGAAACCGTATTTCCCAGCCTGGTCAAACCCCTGGTCATTGAAGCTGAATCCAGTATTACCGAAGCCATTGCCTTCCCATATTATCACCCAGGTTGACATCTCCGAGCCCAAACGTTGTTAACGATAGTCTCGTTCCCAATTCCAACGTTACCGTTTCCGGCAGCAGCGCCGTTATTCACATTGACAGCAGGCATGTTGGACTACAGGTGGAGCCACTGGTGTGGGAAGTACCATCCCCAGTGAATAGTGTCGACTCGCACAGACTGATGATCCTCATTTCCGTGCCCAACATTTCTTACCAACAGAGGCTGCACCAAAGCTTGCAAATTCTCCTGTCCTTTCGCAATGGTCTCCATTGTCTGCATGAAGAGCGCCAGCTTCTCACGCATGTCTTGCATCTCATTCTGCATTTGATCCATAATTCTCCGGCAGTTGGTACGAGTGGAGTATCGGTGCGGGCGCTGATCTTCAATCCTGAAAAGACCTGGTACAGTGCAAGAAATAAGATACCGTTCAATAATTACCTGTAATGCAATATGAATGGGAATGCAATGCAATATGTGTCTGTGCATTAGGGAATATCATTCCCTGATTCTAGTGCGAGTATGTCAGTGCGGTGACAGTGCTAGCAATACGAAGATCAGAGCCGAATCATAGAAAACACCTCATATATTGCAGAGAAATCCATTAAGCCAAGAATACAATATCACTGAGTGTACAATAAGAAGGCATAACCTCAGCCAACAATCCTGGTGATGGTCAGCACAATACAAATGAAGCAGTCAAGTACACTCATAAGCCTGGTACTCTTCTAGTAACTTCTTAGTCTCTGGATGACTTGGTCGGGTAAGCAGACCCTCAACAAGCTGATTTCTTTGCTTGAGAACGCGTCGTACGTCGCCAGCGGTTTCCTCCCATGCCCCTTCTCCGAAGCGATCCTCTAGCTTCCGCTTCTGAGACACCGCTTCGTTCCTGCCTTCGATGGCCTTGTTCAACGCATTCTGGAGACTATATCTGGTCATCACCTCTTCTTCATACTTCTTAGTGCTAGCCTTCAACTGCTCTTCGAGGTCAGAAATTTGCTACTTCAATTTGTCTTCCCTCTTTTTGTTGTTGGTTAGCGTAGCATTCCATGTCTTGTTACAAGAAGAGATTTCTCGGTGAGCGGCATCGAATGCTTTCTTTTTGGACTCCAACATGTCATGAGAGCTTCTGAACTCTTGACCCAGATGTTCGCGCTTCTTTTTCTCCTCAGTCAATTCAGCACCTAGCCTGTTTACTAGTTCGATCTGCCGTTGGAAGGAGTGCACCGCCTTGTTCTTCTCACTACGCATCTGAGCCAGTTCCTGTTCTAACCCTTCATTGATCTTCGTCAAGGCTTCTTTTTCTTTTACAACTTGCTCGTAGGCCTCCCTATTAACCGTAGTTGGTTCTTCCACGGGAATATAAACAGGGACTGGTGCAGCTGGAAATGGCATCAGCAACCGTCTTGCTCTCTCCTGGATCCAAACTTTGTAGGGTGCATAAGCCTGACAATCGTTCTTCCCCAACAGTGGTTTCCCTTTTCTGTTAATACGCATCCAGGCATGCTGAAGCTTGGCTAGTAACTCTCCATTCAAATCACCGGTGAAGTACATAGATTCCTGTACTTCTTCCTCCTGAGGTGGGTTCTTCAACGCATATCCGAACTGGCGAACGAACAGAGACGGGTTATAATTGATGCACCCTTTTCTCCCTATCAACGGAATATTAAGATACCCCGAACAGTTGAAAATAAGCTCAGACCCCAACAAGTCTCGGTCAAACCACTCAATGTCTTCAGAAGATAGCCTCATCAGGCGCTCTGGCTAGTCAGTTGTAGTTGCACTATCCACAAAAGGTCCCTTCAGGGGAAGATGGCTCTTAAAACACATATTCAACAGCGGCGCACAACAGTAAACAGTCTTTCCCCTTCTATTTTCATTTTTGTAGTGCAATGAATGATAGAGATCTCCGATCAAAGTGGGTACCGGGTTGCCAGCAGCAAACAGATGGAAAGCGTCCAAGTCCACAAAATTGGGTAAGTTGGGAAACAACACTATTCCGTAGATGCATAGAGCCAAGATAGCATTAAAGACTATCCAGCACCCGCTCTTGGCATACTCTTGAGCTTTGCCAACCAGAAAATCAAGGGAGAAACCTAGAACCCCTAGCCAAGAAGTCACTAATAGTTCAGCAGCGTTCATGTGCAAGGCCTTAGCTAAGTCCTCCAACTTGGGCTCAGCGGCAGAGTGAATAAAGGGAACCTTATTCTGTACTGGTAGCTCAGTAAACTCTACATACTCTTCAATGGTAGGCCCCAAAATAAAGTCAGCAAACGTGAAACATCTCAATGCAGGGTCATAAAATTGCATCAAGGTGTACAGCCCATTCATCTCAACAGCAGTTGGCTTGGAGACTAATCTCAGCAATCTTCCATGACTCATCCTGAAACTTCTCCTAACCTCCTCATCAGCAAGGGACATCAGACCAAGCAAGGGAGTAATGTCAGGTGTAGGTAACTTATATGCAACTGTCTTTCTCAAACCAGCCATGATCAATAAGCAGAAGTCCGGGCACTAGAACCAGGGAATATGCAAATGCACCTGCAGCACAGACACACGTTAATGGGATGCAATGATAATGGTTATGCAAACAATGCAATGCAAATACATGCAACAGGGACCAAGTGCCATGGCTGAGAAGCCTGAACCATATCAAAAGTCTCAGATAGACCCTCCAGAATTCCTCAAACCCTGGTCTCGGACAGACCTAATACAAAAGCTCCAACACTGGTCTCTGATAGACCTCATATCATAACTCTGACTGGTCTCTGACAGACCCCATATCACAACTCTAACTGGTCTCTGATAGACCTCTCAACTGTCCATAAATACCCAGAATCTCAGATCAAGAAACAAACCGGTATCTGAAGGTCTAGTTACCTGCATAACCCCAAACCCTCTCACAGGTAGGTGTCCTAGTAACTGACAATGGTATGGCATCCTATGCGGTCGTCGGCGTCACAGACTTTCAGGGTTGATGATACGATTCCCAGAAGGAGTGGCATCATCAAATCCTGAAGAGGCCTCACTTAGCCAACTTCCAAATGGTCGGTTCCCGGAGTCGACAATTCAGCTGACCAACAACCCCTTCGACACAAAGGATAGAAAAAGAAGTCAACCAGAAGAACCTCGTCCGAGTGTAGATTTTGTGGGACACTAATGCAAGCAAAGCCGGCACGCGCCCACTACTTTCTACTCTAATTCTAAGTGCACTCAAGCCCAGGTCCGGCTTATCTCTCAATCATAGAATCACCCGTCACACCCCAATACAGCAATAATAACAATAATATAATGCTGAAGGTAAATGACAGAAATATAAATCCATACAAAATCCTCGACGGGAAAACAAGCGCTAGGATTGACTCGCTTAAGGGACGTTGGATCCCAAATGCATAAGGAACTATCGCAGTCCTTAGCAGCCAGGGGACGTTGGATCCCCAGCAGAGTCGCCAGCTGTCGCTACTGCGAAAATCGGCGCCGGCTGAACAGAAGAGTCGCCACCGTGCGTTATTTATCCCAACGGAGGGAAAGGAAATGCTCAGAGTAAACCTACCGCAAAGACGGGAAAGGAATGGTCATCGCAACCAAATCCTAGATTCGGGAGTCGGTTACGCAAGGGGAAGGTATTAGCACCCCTCACGTCCGTCGTACTCGACGGGATCCACGCTTGTTTTCGGGTATGGATTGTTATTCTATCTAAACTAAGGGTTAAGGGTAAAAAGAAAAGAAAATGACTCGGCAAAGTATCGCACTTTATGCCTACGTATTCCCGTCTGGAACGAGAAATCAGAGTCAACGTAGTTCGCCTACCTACGGGAAAGGAGGGGAAGGTTGCTCGCTAGGATATCGCATCCTATGCCTACGTACTTTCATACAGCATGAAAGATCAGAGCAAACGTAGTTCGGGCCACGTACGACATAAGTCTGTTTTGATTGTTTTTATTCCTTCTGAAAAAGGTTTTTTTTCTGATTACTGGTCCAAGCGGACGAAAATGACATTTTGATGAGTTCACATTCTTTTACGGAAGAAGTGTCTTTTATTGTGTTTGAAATCTTTATTGTGTTTTTCTGTTTGTTTTGAGAAAGAAGAGACAGAACTCTATCCTATGGTTGAAAAGGGAATCAAACTAACCTACTGTTATCATGCATGGGTTAAGACCTAATGTCTATCATGCTCCTCTCTTGCGCAGAGAGAAACAAAGATCCTAAGGGAATAGACGGAAACAGAAACAATAGCAAATATAATAAAGCAGTAAAATGCATGGATGCAGCAATACAAGCGAGGCAAGGGAGTCCCACTCAACCTCGAACCTAGAAAACAATAGGCAAAAGTGAACAGAATTCACTTTCAACCTAACAGGTTAAACAGCAAGCAATACAGTTAGAGAAATTCAAACAATACATCAAAAATTATAAACAGCAAAAATAAACAGAAAAAGCAGTCTTCATCAGCATCTGTCTTCAAGTCATCTTCAACCACCTACAAGCTTCAAGCAAGCATCAGTGTTCATCTTCAAGCCTTCAAGCAAAGTCTTTGTCTTCAATCTGCAATGGATTTTCTTCAAGTCTCAATCTCCAAGATGAATATCAGTCAACAAGATGAAATGGATGTTAAACAGTCAATTGCCTACCAAGGGGTGGCTTACTGACTGTTAACATGATACTGACAGTTTTCCCTCAAAAGTTCTATCTTTTAAACACATTCACTAATCCTTCCAAAGGAAGGAGGTGGGTATTTAAAGAGACTTTGAATCATAGAGAAAGAATGGAGGCAAACAAGACCTTCCATATTTGTGAATCAAGTTTTCTACTCTAGAGCTCTGCCTAGCTCCTAAACCCTATAGCCTTCAACAGCTGCCATCAAGAGATACTCCCCATCAACTCTGGAAGTTAGTCTTCATTCTTTAATCTTCAAATGAGCTTCATCAGCACAGTCTTCAGCTCAATCCCCAAGTCCCAAACAAGCCCAATACCCCACACAGTCAAAAAATAACCCTAGAGAGGGCACACCACACAGTCAAGCAAATACAAGCAGTATACTAACAGTAATAGTAGAATAGGGGAAACCTAGTATTTTCTAAGGGATCTATTATCTACCCATAGTACCCCTATAGTCCCATACCCCAAAATTCAAACTAATACTCCTAAGGGAAATGATTTATTACACCTATGTCACACCTAAACCCTAGTTTTGATTCTCCTAATCACACCTAAACAAATCATCTAAAATTAAGTCCTAAAATCATGAATTAAATTTTATATACAAGCTAAAGTTCTAAGTTAATCACCCTAAAAAGAATGGATCCAAAATGTAAAAGCATCTAACTAAACTAAAATCAACAATATCATGCATTAAACTAAACATTATTCAAAACCTATTTAAAAGAAAAATATACTAAAAATACAAAAATAAAATGAAATGCTAATTTTATTATGTGAAAATTTTCTTAACAGAATTATGAAGAATATGCAAAAACAACCATTTAAAAATGTGCAATTTTCTATTTGTTATGAATTTTTAGAGAAATAAAAAAAATGGAAGAAATTAATATGAATTAAGTTGGCTGGGGGGTGCAATGAGTAACTATTTCAGTTAAAAAAGAATGATGGGCCCAGACTGGGGGGCGCGCATAGCAAAGCGCGTTTGGGCCCAGTTGATCAGAAAAAAACAAAAAGAAAATAAAGTGAAAAACGGTGCAGAAAGTAGAAATTTCAGTTCATTTGAGATTGGGCCTTGCAAGCGGGGGTGGGATTAGCGTTTTGGTCTTAAGCCCAGAGTTCCATTTAAGTGGAACGCAGCGTTTCGCTGCTCTTCATATCTCCCTCCAAATTCTGTTTAAACGTGAGCCATCAGATTGGGATCTAAGTCAAAGTCCAACAAGTGATCCCACGGTCATCCATCATCGTCCTCCTTGGAAACCCTAGGTTTCAGAAAAACCCTCTCCATGCATGAATCTTCCATCCCTCTGTTCTCCCTCGATTCTTGATGAAATTCCAACATTCCAAAATCAAAAATGCTCTATTCTCTTCCCTCTACACAACCATGGTATTAGTTTTCTCCAACACTCCCTCTAGGTCCAAACCCGATAGCTAGAACACCTTGACTCCATCATTTTACACTGCTATCAATCATTCCAATTCTTGCTAACTCTTACCTTAACACAATCTACACGCTATACTGATCATTTTAAGCTATCTAACCAATATTATCATGCCCTAACCTAGGTGTTCTAAACCCTAACAGTTTTGGTGCTCCAATGGTAACCTCCATGAATTGCCTTCAAACTCAACAGAAATGATCATCTAACTATTCCTAACCATTCTAACTTAATGATTCTACCTTATTATAACTAAATCTATCCAATTCGAAAGGAAAACTAACCTGGTTTAAAGTTGAAAACAGGTGGAGTAGATCTTAGATGTACAGCTTGCAATGCTTGGGAATTGATCAATAAGCTTGATTCTTGGTTCTGTATGCAATAGTTCTTGCTCAAACCTCTTGGATCTTGCAATCACAATCTTCTTGCACTTTGGATGATGAAGTTGGTAGCACACGATTTCTTCCTCAATTCAACCAGATATTGATAGAAACTTGATCTCTGATGGATTTAGATGATGATAGGATCAAGAATTTTGGAAATTGATGAAGGTTTGATAGAGTTTGGGATGAATTTGCACACTTGAAGAATGAGATGAAACTTGGTATTTTGATCAAAATGAATCACCAACCCTTGAATGAATCCACTCTACCCAATATATAGATGATCATAGAACACTCTAGAACTTGGTAGAAACTTCTTGTGCACACTTTCCTTGAATTTTGGATATGTTAACTTCATACATAAGTAACCAATGGTATCTCTCAAACTTTGCCCTAAACTCAAAAATATACTTTTTCCAATGTTCTTAAAACATTTTTTCCAATCAAAATGACCTATAATTTCATCCCATTTGGCCAAGTTATGAAAAATCTCAATTTTAGGTCACTTTTATTCATTAAATTCACTTTTAAATGACCAAATTTGAAACCTTGAGCTATGAGTCTTTACAAACTTTCATGATCACTTTTCTAGACTCAAAATGTCATTTGGAGAAAGTTTTATGTTGTTAAGTTTTTCATTTGAAGCTTCCTTGTATGAGTTTTGGGCATAGGCTTGAAATGACCTGTAATTCTCAAATGACCAAAATACCCTTTGCTTGCCAAGACCATAAGTAGAGTTCCACAAATCACATGAAGGAATACCATACCTTTCTAGAAATCTAAGACAATGAGGAACAACTCTTAGGTTGACCAGAAATTCATTTGAAATCTCCTTGAGGGGTAAAAGTTGCTTGGAAGACAAGTAACTTTCACAGACAAAATTTCAGATACCTCAGATGACCTGTAACTTGCAAGGACCATAACTTGAGTTCTATAAATCTCCTTGATGTCTTCCACCACTCAAATTAAAGGTCTTGAGATCCTCTACAAGTTTCATGTTGGCCAAGGATCCATTTGAAGCTTGCCTTTTGACTTATCTTGCTTGGAAGTTTGACCTAAATCAAGGGATTTTACACAGAAACCCTAATTTAGAAACTTCTCTTCTTCTTGATTTCTCTTGATTTCTTCTTGGCACAACACCACATTATTATCTACATGTCAAATGATGAACCCCACATCTCTCAGATAGACCTTGATGCCTTTCAATCAGTCATTTGACCTAGGGTTGACCTAGGGTTGACCCAGATGAAACCCTAGTTGACTGTCTTCAACTGCAACTCTTGTGATCACACCAATGACTTGCCTCACTTTCAAAATGACTCTCTAGGTCTTCCATGATGTCTATATACCCTCCATAACCTCAATTCACAGCTCACAACTCCTTTTATGATCTTCAGCTACCCTCAGATAGGAGATAGATTCACTGCTTGATCCACTGGCTTCTTAGACTTCAATTTCTTTCTGATGACCTGGATATACTTGAATTTGAACAATAACCTCTTGATAGGCTCATAGATATGAGAATAGTGCTTGGTCCCTTGTTGGATAACTTGTTATGCTATGCTATGCAAATGATTAGGCTATGTACATGCCTCTATATGCAAATGCTAATGCAATTGAAACATAAACCAAGTGAAATAGGTTGAGCAAATTTTAGGGTGCAACATGGCCCAATAGGCCTTGTGTTCTAACTCAAAGGGTAGATGACAGGACTTTCCATAGACCAATTGGTAAGGAGTTGTTCCAATAGGGGTTTTAAAGGCGGTTCTATAGGCCCATAGTGCGTCTTGTATCTTCTGAGACCAATCTTTTCTCGTTAGTGAAACCGTTTTCTCTAAGATTTGTTTAATCTCTCTATTAGATACCTCTACTTGACCTCTAGTCTGTGGATGGTAAGGTGTTTCTATTCTATGCTTAACTCCATATTTTCTCAAAAGTTTATCAAAAATCCTTGATACGAAGTGCGATCCACCATTGCTTATAACAAGACGGGGTACTTCGAATCTAGGGAATATATAATTCCTAAACAGTTTAATCACTACGCACGTGTCGTTTATGGGTGAGGCTATAGCTTCAATCCACTTACACGCGTAGTCAACAGCTACTAAGATATATTTATTTCCTAATGAGGATGGAAATGATCCCATGAAATCGATGCCCCAAACATCGAACGTTTTACTTCCTGAATGTTCCTCAAGGGCATTTTGTCACGTCGAGATATGTTCCCAGTGCGCTGGAACCGGTCACATTTGACTATATAAACGTGCACATCACGCCACATTGTGGGCCAAAAAGGCCAGCTCAAAGAATTTTATGTGTCTTAGAGGTGCTAGTGTGTCCTCCGTAGGGTGTAGAGTGGCAGTGTTCTATGGTATTTCTTATCTCTTCTTCTAGGACGCAACGACAAAAAATACCGTTTGTACCTCTTTTGAAAAGAAGTGGCTCGTCCCAATAAAATTTTCTTATATCATTAAAGAACTTCTTCCTTTGTTGATAGTTAAGGTCAGGGGGTATGATATCGGCGGCTAGGTAATTGACAAAATCTGCATACCAAGGTACGCCATTCACTGCCAGAGATTTTTCAGGGTTCTTATAAGGATCTAGGTTATTATCTTCGATGGCTTCTATCTTAAATATTAACTTGTCATAGGTAAAATCATCATTTATAAGTAGTAAATCTGGTTTCAGGTACTCAAGTCTAGAAAGGTGATCAGCAACTACATTTTTTGTGCCTTTCTTGTCTCGAATATCTTGATACAACTCTTGCAATAAAAGGATTCATCGTAGTAACCTAGGTTTGGCATCTTTCTTGTTTAATAAGTAATGAATGACAGCATGGTCCGTGTAAACTATAATTTTAGCTCCTACCAGATAGGATGGAAATTTGTCAATTGCAAAAACTAAGGCAAGGAGTTCTTTTTTAATGGTTGCGTAGTTAAGCTGAGCAACATCTAGGGTTCTACTAGCATAATAAGTAACATGTAATTTCTTATCCTTTCTTTGTCCTAGAACAGCTTCTACTGCGTAATCGCTAACGTCGCACATGATTTCGAAAGGTTCGGCCCAATTTAGGGGTTGAATAATGGGTGTTGTGATTAGCGCTTGTTTTAAAAGGTCGAATGCTCCAAGGAATTTTTCATCAAAATTAAACTCGATATCTTTCATCAGGAGGCCGGTTAAAGGTTTGGTTATCTTAGAGAAGTCTTTGATAAAGCGCCGGTAGAAACCAGCATGTCCAAGAAAACTTCAGACTTCTCTGACGGTTTTAGGGGGTTTTAGGTTTTCTATTACCTCTATCTTGGCTCTATCTACTTCAATACTCCTCTTAGAAACTACATGTCCTAAAACTATACCTTCGGTGACCATAAAGTGACATTTCTCCCAGTTTAGCACCAGGTTTACTTCAACACATCTTTTCAGGATTTTCTCAAGGTTAACGAGACAGTTTTTGAAATCAAATTCGTATACCGAGAAATCATCCATGAACACTTCCATAATTCCATCAAGGTAGTCAGCAAAGATCACCATCATGCAACACTAGAAAGTGGCTAGTGCATTACAGAGGCTGAAAGGCATTCGTCTATAGGCAAAGGTTCCATAAGGGCATGTAAAGGTAGTTTTTTCTTTATCTTCTAGATGGATAGGAATTTGGAAGAATCCCGAATATCCATCAAGATAACAAAAATAGGAGTGTCTGGCTAAAGGTTCAAGCATTTGGTCTATAAATGGTAAAGGGAAATGGTCCTTCCTAGTTGCTTTGTTTAATTTTATGTAATTTATGTACATACGCCATCCTCCTTCTATCTGTTTTGCTACATGTTCTCCTTTCTCGTTCTACACGACTGTAATGCCTCCCTTTTTAGGTACTACATGCACAGGGCTCACCCACTTACTATCTGAGATTTAATAAATTATACCTGCTTCCAGTAACTTAAGAACTTCCCTTTTTACAACATCACTCATTATAGGGTTTATCCTTCTCTGATGTTCTCTAGAGGGTTTTCAGTCTTCCTCAAGTAAAATCCGGTGCATACACACAGATGGACTTATACCTTTTAGATAAGAGATATTATAACCTAAAGCTGAGGGATATTTCCGCAAGACATGTAAGAGCTAGTCTGTTTCTTCTTGGTTTAAGGTAGCACTGATTATAACTGGACGATCCATTTCCTCGTCCAAGAAATCATATCTTAGATTCTTGGGTAGTTCTTTAAGTTCTAAGGTTGGTTTCTTGGGGCATGGTATTGGATCAGGGGTAAGGGATAAACATTCATGAAGACTATCATCAATGTAGGGTTCCATAAATCCATCATCTTCCCTTATGAAGGTTGAAGGTAGTGTGATGGGTTCTTCTTGATCTAGTTCCCTAACGCATTCATCAATGATGTCTATGGCATAACATGCATCTCCTAATACTGGTGCCATAAGAAATTTTGACAAAATGAATTCTATCTTTTCATCACCTACCTCAAAAGTGAACTTTCCTTTCTTGACATCTATTATGGCTCCTGCGGTTGATAAGAATGGCCTGCCTAGGAGGATTGGGATGTCATCATCTTCTTTAATGTCCATGACAACGAAATTAGTGGGGATGAATAACTGACCGATCTTGACTAGAACGTCTTCCAATATGCCAACCGGATACTTGACGGATTTATCAGCTAACTAAAGAGACATCTTAGTAGGCTGCAGTTCTCCTAGTTTTAACCTTTCAAAAACTGCCAGAAGCATTATGCTCACACTAGCTCCTAAGTCCAGCAAAGCTTTATTGATGACATGACTCCCCAAAATACAAGGTATGGAGAAATTTCCAGGATCTTTCTCCTTTTTGGCAAGTTTATTTTCAGAAATGGAATTGCATTCTAAAGGTTTTGGATTGTCAATCTACGTTTATTGGTAAGGATGTCTTTGAGGAACTTTGCATAAGATGGTATCTGGGTGACGGCTTCTGTGAAAGGGATCTCCACATGAAGTTTCTATATGACTTTAATGAATTTCTGATATTGGCTATAGAACTTATCTCATGTATTCCTCTTTGGGCTTCTTTTTTCTCCATCGTTGCTCGTTCTATCCCCCATTGACAATAGTTTTGAGCCATATCCTCGATGAGAGCGCAAGCTTCAGGGTAAGGTTTATTCATCAGAGTGCTACCAGCGGTAGCATCGATGGTCATCTTAATGTTATAATGAAGTCCATTATAGAAGGTGTGAATTATTAGCCATGATTCCAGGCCATGGTGTGGACATATTCTCAATAAGTATTTATATCTCTCCCAAGCCTCAAAGAGTGATTCACCTTGGTTTTGAGTGAATCTGGTTATCTAGTTTTGAAGAACTGTTATTTTACTTGGGGGAAAATATCTAGCAAGGAAAACTCTCTAAGGTCTTCCCAAGTTGTTATAGAATTGGCTGGAAGGGAATCTAACCATGTAAGGGCTTTATCTCTGAGGGAGAAAGAAAATAGTCTTAGACGAATCGCCTCAGGAGTAGCACCATTGGTTTTAAAAGTGTTAACTAATTAGATGAATGTTTTTAGATGTTGATTTGGGTTATCAGAAGGGAGACCCGCGAATTGGTTTTGCTGTACTAATTGTAACAGGGAGGGTTTTAGTTCGAAATTGTGAGCAGGAATATTAGGGTTTATAATACTAGAACTGGGTTCATCATTGGATGGTTGAGCGAAATCCTTAAGGGGTCTTTGATTACGGCCTTTGTCCATAGTTTCCTTAATTCTACGAAGTTAGAGACGTGCGTGAGCGTAACGTTCAGGTTCCTCTAAAGGATCTATAAGACTACCGGTGCTGCGAGTTCTTCGCATTGACCAGTAGGTAAAACCTTAGTCTAGACGGTGTAACAACAGGGTACGAAATTTTGACGTAAATGGTCCCCCGTAACGGTGCTAAAAACTTGGCGCTGTATTTTCGCAAGTATACGAATCACGTCAGAGTAATATAAAATATTATCGATCCCACAAATACCAAACATTAATCTATCGATTTCTATTGTTACGATGTTTATTTAAGGCAAATCAATCGGGAGTTCGTGAGTGCGCAGTAAAAGTAAAGTACGAAGATATAAAATTCAATTTAAAACAACAGGCTTGAATGTAATTCACACAGCTAGGTAGTATTCCAAATGCTTGTAAATAGAACTTCTAATGGGGTAATGTTTTCTACTTATGAAAAGAACTAATTTAACGAGAACTGTCACTTTCACGTATTCAGAACCGAGTTTATCCCTTAATCGAACCCTCTTATTGTCACTTATAAAAAGGCGTGCATTGCATTAAAGTAATAAACCTATTTTTAAGAAATATAGTTTCTTGACTCAGTTGAAAAGTATTATGACTTGGAACTTTTAAATGAAAAGAGGTTCATGTGAACTGGACTTTAAACCCATAAACGCGTCCGAAAATAGTTTTAAAATCGTTTTTCTAAAGTATTAAAAACTCCTACTTAACTAGACAAAGCGCTTTTGCTTCCTTCGAACAGTTAAGACTAACCTAGTTTAACCAAAGTTTGGACGGCTTTCGGTCTTACCCAACATAAATGAAATGCAGAAAACTAGTGTTAAAAATCAGAGTAACCCCTAAGTATTTCTATTGACAGCTTGTATGGAATACTACTTTAACCATGATCCTTACATTCTATCCTTTAAAATTTAGTCGGACACGGAAATCTAAATAGACATGTTAAATAATGCGAGAAAGTAAATGGTGCGGCAAGTAAATGTTGCGAGAAAGTAAATAACGCGGGAAATAAATAATGCAGGAAGTTAAATAGAAACCTGCTCCAAACGGGATGTTTTAAATCTGGTACAACTAGAAATAAATAACTGGAAAGAAGATAGCGGCAGGATTAACTTCTAGCAGAGTGCTCCAAACTCGATTACAGACTCGATTGAACAATGTGATAACTTCCCGATGTGAGAAGTTTATCACTTTACAATACTGAAAATATATGGCTTGAATTTTATAACTAAGCTTGGATTCCTAGAAAGGAACAAGAACTCATCTATTTATAGCCTAAGAAAATCTATGGAAAGACCAAAAGTGCCCCCCAACTTCTTTTGGGAGGGAAAACAACATACAAAGTAGGCGCCCGCCACACCATCATGGCGCCCGCCATGTGAACCAAGGGAGAAAGAAGTGGAGATCATGGCAGTTGATAGCAATTGACTCTTATCCAAGTCATGGCCTACCCTATGGCGCCCACCATGGTGGATGCCATGTGTACGATTTCCTCAAAAACTGATTTTTCTTGCCCGTTTTTCTTTGTTTTCTCACGAGGAGCTCTAAGAATACAAAATCTTGAAAACAAAACAAAACAGAAGCATAACACAAGAAAATAGCAATAAAAGCCTAAGAAACATATGCAATCTGAGTCAAATATATAGTATGATTCAGTGTTATCAGTGCTCCCATTTAAGTGTGTTTACATTTACTCTATTTTTATCATTTTTTGGCTAAAAATGGGGAGTAAAATGTTAGTGTGTTTGTTGCAATGTCCTTTTCTAATGTTGGATCAGGTGTCATAACATCATGTCATGCTTGTGGTTTAAAGAGGGGTCTTCTAGTTGCATTGTGTGTCTGAGATAGTTCAGAATGTCCTTTGTGATAAGGAGTAATGGTGTGTCTTGTTCGGGAGAATTTATTTTCTCTGCAGTGGGTTATGGTCTTGAGGGGGAGTTCTGCTACTAGGTCTATACTGCTAATGGGTTTGTGATGCCAGACTAGATATCTTGGCATTTTGGTTAGTCGTGCTTTGCTGAATTCATAAGCTATGGAATTTAGGGGGAGTTAGTTATTATTGTGTGTGGTGATGTTTAATATGCTTGTGCTCTTTTCTTGTGATTTAGGTTTTTCCCATGAGAAAGATGTGTGAACTTAGATAGTTCATATTTGTTTTTTTTCTTGTGATTTTGGTTTTTACCTTGAGGGGGAGTATTTTTTGTGTGTGGCTGAGGGAGTTATGAACATGTCTGGTCTATTGCTACAAAGTTGCAGTCTGTACAAAGCTTACATGGTTTCATGTAGCTTGTGTTATTTGTGATTCCACTGTGTATAGTCCTGATTTGTTCTAAGATTGTTTTAGCCAAAATTTTCCAAAGGGGGAGATTGTAAGTTATGTGGTTTTTGGATTGACAATATTTTGGTAAAACATGTTGTCAACAAGATGTTAAGCCAAATGTTCTTCTATGAGAGTCAGCCATCATGTTTAACATGATGTTGTGACATGTGTCAGGACATGTTATACCAGAAAGTTAGGGCATGACTTTTTTGGTATTTTAAGTGTGAGTTTTTAGTGCATTTTAATTCACACGCTTGTGATATCCAAGAAGGGATATTTTGGGGACTTCTGTCTTGACAGATTGTGTTGGATTTCTTAAAAAGGATCGTTGAGCCTTTTTAGGAAACTTTGTGTTTTTTGTTCTTATTATTGTGCAGAATATTATGCAATTTATTCAAGTTGATTCCTCATGATTTACATTTTATTTTGATAGCCGAAACACATGCAATTGTGATGCTTATTTAAAGGGGTTTCTAAACCTAAATAATGCATGGATTTGAAGAATTAGGATTAGGCGTGTCTTGGTGGTTCCTTAGCGTTTAGTGTGTTTTCTTTATATGTCATTCTTGTATCAGTTTGATGCATTGAGTTGACTGATTATTAATTGTTAATTGTTCACTCATAAGCTTTTAAGCAAGAGTGTATTGTGTTAGAACACAGATTGGCGTTTCTTATATCTCCATGTTTTAATGATAACTGTCATGGAATTTTGTAGTAAGAAAACATACACTCTAAAATTTGTTCAAAGTATTATTGTTTCAGGTATAAAATTAAATACTCTTAAAGAAGCAAAATACATAAGTACAAAGAAACTATGCAAAGCTCTGAAGCATCAGATGTAAGACTATCAGAAGATTCTGAAGTGCTGCCAGAAGGATCTGAAGCAGAAGCTACAGAATGATCTGAAGCGTTAATGAAAGGAGTGTACAAAAGTTGAGGCTTTGACAATCAGACTCTTATCATTAATATTCACGCTCTTAGCACATACTGCTGCATACTCTGATGAAGACTCTAATCAAGATTGAGACTCTAATACATTAAAGATCTGATCATCTATCAAGACTCTGAACTTATCATTCATCTTAAGCTCTGATCATCTTAAAGCATTCCATACCTTTTAAGCTTACTACAAGTTCTGAAGTGCAGATTATGAAGACTTCATCTTAAAGGAAGCTTGTTGAAGAAGCTGTAAACTTGATTAGACGTGGTGCTACTTCCAAAGTAACCAACGGCTAATTTGTCCAAAGAAGTGACGTGGTGCAAATCCCAAGGCTTCTACAACCATACCTTTCTGCAGAAAGCATATCTCTGCCCATACTTTTGGTGATGAAAAGTCATACAATCAAATATTATATTCATCTGCACATCACTCAAGGCATTTTGAAAAAGCTATAAAAGAAGAACTACTTCAACATTTTGAGGTTGCTAATTCACTACTCACCATTTGCTCATTGCTAGATCACTCAGAAAGAAATACACGCTTGATTCATCAAAGAGAAAATCTCACAAGATCTTATTCATTTGATCTCTCATAAAACCATATAGTTTTTGTTGTACTTAATCTTAAGTGTAAACATCACAGTTGTGATACAGCTTATTAGAAGCATTCAAACACTTGTTAGTTTACATTAAATTATAAGAAGTTCCTTAAGAAGCCCAAGGTGTGGTCAGTAGTTCTTGAGAAGACTAAGACAATTGTTCTTAGTGCTTTCTATTGTAATCAGTTGATCAATAGTGGATTAAGTCCTTGCAGAGAAAAGCAAATCATCTTTGACAAGGTGGACTTGAGTAGTTGAGTTCAACGAACCAGGATAAAAATCTTAAGTTGTTTTTATTGCCATATTTCTAAAAACTCTTATTCAACCCCCCCCCCCCCCCCTTCTAAGTGTTTTTCTCACCTTCAGTTGGCATCAGAGGTCCGGTTCTGTTTGTGCTATCACTTAACCGTGACCAGAAAAGATCCAGTGGGAAAAACTCTTGATACTCTTGGTTGATATACATTATGGCTGCTGAAACTTTAACACCCAACAACAACAAATATGAAGAAAGAGTCAGCACAAAACCTCCCATGTTTGATGGAGAGAAATTTGATTATTGGAAAGATAGACTGGAAAGTTTCTTTCTAGGATTTGATGCTGATCTTTGGGACTTAGTTATTGATGGATATGTTCATCCCACTGATGGGAATGGCAAGAAAGTTGACAGAAAATCAATGACTGAGGAGAAAAAGAAGGAATTCAGAAATCACCACAAGGCTAGAACTATATTGCTAAATGTTATATCTCATACTGAGTATGAGAAAATAACCAACAGAGAAACTGCCTTTGATATATTTGAATCCCTGAAGATGACTCATGAAGGGAACTCTCAAGTCAAAGAAACCAAGGCTCTGGCGCTGATCCAGAAGTATGAAGCTTTCAAGATGGAAGAATCTGAATCTATTGAAGCAATGTTTTCCAGATTCCAGATTCTCACTACTGGCCTAAAGGTTCTGGACAAGGGTTACTCTACAGCAAATCATGTCAAGAAAATAATCAGAAGCTTGACAACCAGATGGAGACCCATGGTCACTGCTCTGAAGCTGGCAAAGGATCTGAACAAGATTATGCTGGAGGAACTAATCAGCTCTCTAAGGAGTCATGATATTGAACTAGAGGAAGATGAGCCTCTAAAGAAAGGTAAGTCAATTGTGTTAAAATCAAATAAAGCTGTTAAAGCATTGCAGGTATTAGAAGAAAGCTCTGAAGAGTCTGCTTTTGAAGATGAAGAAGAATTATCCTTGCTATCCAGAAGAATCAATAAACTCTGGAAGAATAAGCAAAGGAAGTTCAAGAACTTTAGAAAACCAGATCAAACCAAAGAATCTTCTGGGCACAGAAGATCTGGAGAACACTCTGGATACAGAAGATCTGGAGAATCCTCTAGACACAGACGATCTGGAAAAAGAGAGGTTGTTTGCTATGAATGCAAAGAACCTGGGCACTACAAGAGTGAATGTCCAAAGCTTCAGAAGGAGAACCCAAAAAGAAAGTCAGATCACAAAAAGAAAGTTCTGATGGCTACCTGGGATGACTCAGATGCATTTGATTCGTCATCAGAGTCAGAAGAGGAATGTGCAAATGTAGCATTCATGGCTGACATTGAGGACAATGCTGAATCATCTGGATCAGAATTAAAGTCTGATTCTGAGGAGGTATTTGCTGAACTTTCTAGACAGGAACTTGTTGAAAGTTTATCTGATATTCTTGAAAACTATAGTAAAGTTAAACTCAAATATAAAACGCTTCTAAAACATATTGAATTTGAGAGTAACAAGTTTGAATCAGAAATAGCTGAACTAAAAGCTGAAAATCTTCAATTGAAAAATAATTTAGAAACTGCTCAACTAAACTCTGATTCAAAATCTGAATCATGCTTTAAAAATATTTTACAAGAGTATGACTATAGTTTCAGGAAGTTTCTAACTAAAAGCCTAGATAGAAGCAAAATGGCTTCAATGATCTATGGTATTAGCAGAAACTATAGAAAAGGTGTTGGATATAAATCTTTCTCTTATGAAGATTCAAATCCAAAATCTGTAGATAAACTGGATATCAAGTATCCTCCCTTATATTCTCAATTTACATTTGGTCACTTAAATGATATTAAACACATAAGTTCTAATCAGAACAAATCTATGTTTAATAAATCTAAAGATAATCAGAACAAGTCTTATGTTGAAAGACAAAAGTTCAAAAAAAGCTTTAAAGCAACTAACCAAAAGGACCTAAGAAAATCTGGGTACCTAAGGATAAGATAATCTATGTTGTAGACATCCTTAGCAGCAAAGTCAAGACTCCAGTCATGGTACCTGGACTCTAGATGCTCACGACATATGACGGGAAAAAGGTCTATGTTCCAAAGTCTGGAGCTTAGATTTGGAGGAGATGTCAAGTTTGGAGGGAATCAGAAGGGCAAGATAATTGGCTCTGGAACCATAGGAAATGGTAAACTTCCTTCCATAACTAATGTCTTGCTAGTTGAAGGGTTAGCTCATAATCTATTTTCCATAAGTCAATTAAGTGACAATGGTTATGACATTATCTTTACTCAAAAGTGTTGCAAAGCTGTTAGTCAAAAGGATGGCTCAATCCTCTTTAATGGTAAAAGGAAAAACAACATTTATAAAATTAGTCTTTCAGAACTTAAGGTTCAGAATGTTAAATGCCTTATGTATGTTAATGAGGAGCAATGGGTCTGGCACAGAAGATAGGGTCATATTAATATGAGACGTATATCTCAGATTAATAAGCTTAATCTGGTCAGAGGACTTCCTAATCTGAAGTTCAACTCAGATGCTCTTTGTGAAGCATGTCAGAAAGGAAAATTTTCAAAATCATCTTTTAAATCCAAAAATGTTGTTTCAACTTCAAAACCATTAGAGTTACTTCACATTGATCTGTTTGGACCAATGAAAACTGCATCCATCAGAGGCAAGAAGTATGGATTAGTCATTGTTGATGACTACAGCAGATGGACATGGGTAAAATTCCTAAAACACAAGGATGAGTCACACTCTGTGTTCTTTGACTTCTGCAAACAAGTCCAAACTGAAAAAGATTTCAAAATTGTTAAAGTCAGAAGTGATCATGGTGGTGAATTTGAAAACAAACATTTTGAAAAATATTTTAATGAAAATGGCATTGCTCATGATTTCTCCTGTCCTAGAACTCCACAACAGAATGGAGTTGTAGAGAGGAAAAATAGAACTTTGCAAGAGATGGCCAGAACCATGATCAATGAGACTAACATGGCAAAACATTTTTGGGCAGAGGCAATTAATACAGCATGTTACATTCAGAACAGAGTGTCAATTAGACCTCTTCTGGAAAATACTCCTTATGAATTGTGGAGGAATAGAAAGCCAAACATTTCTTATTTCCATCCTTTTGGATGTATTTGTTTTATACTAAACACTAAAGAGAATCTTAACAAGTTTGATTCTAAAGCACAAAAGTGTTTCATGCTTGGATATTCTGAACGCTCTAAAGGCTACAGAGTATACAATACCGAGACACAGATTGTGGAGGAATCTATACATGTTAGATTTGATGATAAGCTTGGCAATCAAAAGCCAAAGCAGATTGAAAACTCTGCAGATGAAGAAGTTATTCTCATAGAGTCTGAAAAACCAGAGGTAGAGAAAGCTCAAGAAGAAGCTACACCAGATGCAACTCCATTAGCTGCTCAGATGAATAACATGAATATTTTTGAAGAACCAATAGTTAAAGGATCATCCAGGATCAAGGCTTCTCATCTAGAAGAAATGATTATTGGGAAGAAAGATGACCCTATAAGAATAAGGTCGTTTATCAGATCATCTGGAACATCACTTCTTGGGTTGGTGTCTATTATTGAACCAACATCTGTGGATGAGGCTCTAAGTGACAATGATTGGATACTTGCAATGCAAGATGAGCTGAATCAATTTACAAGAAATGATGTGTGGGATTTGGTTCCTAGACCAAAAGGTTTCAACATTATTGGAACAAACTGGGTATTCAGAAATAAATTAAATGAGCAAGGAGAAGTTGTTAGGAACAAGGCAAGGCTGGTAGCTCAAGGGTACAGTCAACAAGAAGGTATTGATTACACTGAAACTTATGCTCCAGTGGCAAGGTTAGAATCTATACGCCTTCTTATTTCATTTTCTGCACAACATAACATCACTCTATATCAGATGGATGTTAAGAGTGCCTTCTTAAATGGTATTATAGAAGAAGAAGTTTATGTCCATCAACCTCCTAGTTTTGAAAGGGATAAATTTCCAGATCATGTTTTCAAACTCAAAAAAATCTCTTTATGGTTTGAAACAAGCTCCCAGAGCTTGGTATGAAAGATTAAGTAATTTTCTTCTGGAAAAGAACTTTATCAGAGGCAAAGTGGACACAACTCTTTTCTGTAAAACATTTAAGAAAGATTTACTAGTTTGTCAAATTTATGTGGATGATATTATTTTTGGATCTACCAATATTATGCTGGGAAAGGAGTTTGCTTTATCCATGCAGGCTGAATTTGAAATGAGCATGATGGGAGAACTTAGATTCTTTCTAGGAATCCAAGTAAATCAGACTCCAGAATGCACCTATATTCACCAGACTAAATATATCAAAGAGCTTCTGAAGAAATTCAATCTGAATGAAAGTAAATTGGCAAAGACTCCAATGCATCCTACAAGCACACTTGGTAAGGAAGAGGTAAGTAAGAAAGTTGATCAAAAACTTTACATAGGTATGATTGGATCTCTCTTATATTTGACTGCTTCAAGACCTGATATTTTATTCAGTGTGTGTCTGTGTGCTAGATTCCAATCAAATCCTAGAGAATCTCACTTAACAGCTGTTAAGAGGATTCTAAGGTATCTGAAAGGTACTACTAATGTGGGTCTGTGTTACAGAAGATCTGATGAGTATAAATTAGTTGGATTCTGTGATGCTGACTATGCTGGAGACAGAGTAGAACGTAAAAGTACTTCTGGAAGCTGTCAATTTCTTGGAAGTCACCTGATCTCCTGGTTCAGCAAGAAGCAACCCACAATTGCACTTTCAACAACAGAGGCAGAATATATTGCTACTGCTAGTTGTAGCACCCAGATGCTCTGGATGAAAAGTCAACTGGAAGATTATCAGATCTTTGCGAGTAACATTTCTATCTTCTGTGATAATACTTCTGCTATATGCTTATCTAAAAACCCTATTTTATACTCTAAAGCTAAGCATATAGAGATTAAACATCATTTCATCAGAGACTATGTTCAGAAGGGAATTATCAATTTAAACTTTGTGGATACAGATCATCAGTGGGCTGATATCTTTACAAAACCCCTTGCTGAAGATAGATTTAAATTCATTCTGAAAAATATAAGTATGGACTTCTGTCCAGAATAAAATATTCATCAGATGAATTTTTTTTTCCAGATGATAAATGTCTAAACTCTGAAGTATTTCTTCTTCTTAATTCTGTGTTTATTTATTTGTGTGTAAATCTGAACTAACAAGGCTCAGAGGATCTGAACGTTGTCTAATGTTTCATTTCTCAAAGAGATTCAGAGGCACATGCAAGCAAACACGTGTAGCTCAGAATCTGGAAAGGTAGAGTGCACCATACTGAAGTGACGTTTGAGGTATTGCTTTGAAAATCCAAAATCTCTTGATTTTCCCCCCTTCTGTCAGAATCTTAAATGCTTGATATGATTTTATTCCTTTCATTAATTGCTTGATATGATTGTGTTTCACTTCATTCAATGCTTGTGCACGCTTGACATTGTGTGTCTTCTTGCATGCCCTAAATTTTTCTATAAATTCTCACAACACTTCACATATCATACTTTACACTCTCTTCATCTCTCATATGCATTTCTTTCTTCTCTATTGCTTCCATCTCATTTCAAAACCCAAAACCTCTCGTAAACCCAGACGCATCTCAAGAACTTCAATGGCTTCACCATCATCAACATCTGCTCAGATGCAAACTTCAACTGTTGCTGCATCATCTCTAAATACTGCTGGTTCATCCCAAACTGTTGTTGTGTATAAAGCACCTGTGAGAACTCTTCTCACTCCAATCAAAGAACTTGAAGTTCTGTGTGAGAACTTTGTGGATTTTGAATCCATCAAAGAAAATGGTTTTGATCTCCTTTCAACCATCAAAACTCAGAACTGGGAAAAGTATTTTGACAGGATGATGGGTCCTGTTTATCCAACTTTGGTAAAAGAATTCTGGATACACACTCAAGTTTGCCCTAAGTTCATTCATTCATCTGTTCTTGGGAAGGAAATTATCATCACTGAAAAATTAATCAGACAACTACTTGAGTATAAGGGAATCACAAGTGTGGCTACTGATCGTGTGGATTTGGCTGACATTTTTCAAGAAGTTTGTGTTTCTGGAGAACCATCCAATAAGGTCAGAGATCTGAAGCCTGTTTACAGAATCTGGGCTATGATCTTCATGAGTTCAATCTTTCATAGGAAATCTTCTAACTCACCAGATTATGTAAATTCAGAACAAATGTACTTCATGTTCTGTATGAGTAAAGGAAAGAAGGTGGATTTACCTTATCTTTTGTTCAGTCATCTTCTGAACCATATCAAAGAAACAAGAGAAGAAGTAAGGGTTAAAGCTGGAAAAATCAGAACTTGGATCCCTATGGGAAGACTGATATCAGACATTCTAACAGAGAATGGTCTTGTGAAACATCTGTTTGATGTTGGAGTGACAGATGATATGTCTTATATTATAGGATCTGTCATAAATGGGAACACTCTGAAGAGAATGAAGATCATTTCAGAGCTTGCTGGAAAACCCAAGAAATTTCCCTCTGAAGGCGTCAGCAGAAGGAGAATTCCTTTAGCAGATTTTCCTATGTTCGGTGCTGATGAACCTAGGCACATCATTCTGACATACATTGTTGAATGTTTAAGAGATGGTATTCCTCTTCCTACTAACATAGTACAGAAGGAAGGAGAAGTATTGCCAAATCTTCTGAGAGAAAGGCATAGGAAGAGAAAGGCTGAGGAAGGATCTGTTGCACAACCCAAGAGGAAAGCCTATGATGCTGGTGACAAGCCTGAGAAGGACATGAAGCAAAAGGAAAATCCTCCATAAGCTACTGTGGAAGAAATCAGAGAAACAATTCACCAGGTATTAACATCTGATCCCAAACCATCTGTACCTTCACCCTCACCTTCACCTCCACCATCTCCTCCTAAACCATCTGAACCTCATTCATCTGAACCCATTTTATCTCATACACATTCTCAACCATCTTCTGTTTAACTACCATCTGAACCCCCTCAACAGAAATCATCTGAACATCAACCCCCTCAACAAAAACAATCTGAACCACAACAACAACCATCATCTGAATCACAAAAACAACAATCCTCTGAACAACAAACACAATCAGAACAACAAAAACAATCTGAACCACTCTCTTCTACTCAACCACCAGAAGAACCAACCATCAAAAATCCTGAACCATCTGTCCAACAACCACCTGAAGACATTCTGGATGTATCACCATTTGCAACCATGTATGTCCTCTCTTCAACTTCATGTCATTCAACTGAATCATCTGATTCTGATGAATCTGAAGTCCCCTAACCAACTAGCTTACAAATTCCTGATCCCTATAAACCAATACCATTTGATCTACCTGCATCTGACAACCCTCTTCGCTTCAAATTCAACTTCACAGATTTTATACCATCCTCATCTGATGTTGTTACATCAACACCATCTGATGCTGACACCTCCATTCCTCAACTCACCATACCACAAACGTCCATACCACAACCATCTGAACCACAGACATCCATACCCCAACCATCTGAACAACCACCATCTGAACATCCATCATCTGATCACCCACCTTTTGAACAAACTCAAACACCTCCTGAACCATCACAACCTGTCACCATAGATGACTTTCTGAACCCCAAACCCATATCAAATGTTTATACTCTATTTAAGAATTTCAAGAAGGAACTACGTATGGGAATTGCTTCTGTGGAGAAAGAGTGCATGGCTAGAATGGATCCTGCTGAATCTGAAGCTTCTTGGAACAGATTTATATCTAAGTTCAACTCTGCTGCATCTGACCTCAGAACACTCCGTTCTGATGATGAAAAGGCTAAGTTTGCTGAAATGGTCAGACAGACTCTGCTGAACATTATCACAACTCCAGTGCTTCTTCTAGAAGATGCTCCTGCTGAAGATTCTGCAATGATAGAAGATACTCCTGCATCTGACATGGAGATTGATCATCCAATGGAAACTACATCTGCTTCTGAACCTTCTGCATCTGAAATGAAGACTGAGATTCCAGATGTTGTCCAAGAAGTCAAGGAAATCAGAACATGGATGATAAAACAGGAACAGACCACTGAAGAGATCAAGACTTGGATGGCCATGCAAGAAGAGTCCACTGCTAAGATTACGGATCTTCTGACCTTAATTTCTTCTCGCCAGCCCTAGTTTTCTTTTTCATGTCTTTGCATTCTTGTTTTGCACTTATTTTCTGTTTGTTTTATTTTCTATCATCTGATGTATGAACTTCTTATGCCATTGTGCTATTTTGATATGATTGGCTGTTTTGTCTTTCATTTCTGTGTTGTGTTTTTTTTCTCTTCTTCTGTTATCTTTTCTGTCTTTAGAATTCTATTTGATTATGACAAAAAGGGGGAGAAAGAGAATTTGACTGTTCAATCCATAAGCAAATACTAAAATGAAATTCAGACATTGTTTTAATCTAACATTGAATCTTAAGACTTTCAGATCTTATTATTTCATCTAACAAAATGATCTGAAGTTACCCTGAGAATTATCCAACCAGGCTCTGATCCTTGAAAGCAAATTTTGACTCTGATTCTGGAAGATACACCAGACTCTTCATTTTGAAAGAAATTATCAGACTCTAATTCTGGAAAGCATCCAAGCTCTGATTCTTTCTCTCAACAAGGATTTCTACCAGGTTCTGAAATATACTCAAACAAAAAGGGAAGTGTTCTCTTCTATTAGAGTATTCATTTCAAGGGGAGATTCTTAATCTCAGGGGGAGTTATTTATTTTATTTCTCTTTATTGAACAAAATTCCCTATGTTTTGTCATCATCAAAAAGGGGGAGATTGTTAGAACACATATTGGTGTTTCTTATATCTCTATGTTTTGATGATAACTGTCATGGAATTTTGTAGTAAGAAAACATACACTCTAAAATTTGTTCAAAGTATTATTGTTTCAGGTATAAAATTAAATACTCTTAAAGAAGCAAAATACATAAGTAAAAAGAAACTATGCAAAGCTCTGAAGCATCAGATGCAAGACTATCAGAAGATTCTGAAGCGCTGCCAGAAGGATCTGAAGCAGAAGCTATAGAATGATCTGAAGTGTTAATGAAAGGAGTGTACAAAAGTTGAGGCTTTGACAATCAGACTCTTATCATTAATATTCACGCTCTTAGCACATACTGCTGCATACTTTGATGAAGACTCTAATCAAGATTGAGACTCTGATACATTAAAGATCTGATCATCTATCAAGACTCTGAACTTATCATTCATCTTAAGCTCTAATCATCTTACAACATTCCATACCTTTTAAGCTTACTACAAGTTCTGAAGTGCAGATTATGAAGACTTCATCTTGAAGGAAACTTGTTGAAGAAGCTGTAAACTTGATTAGACGTGGTGCTACTTCCAAAGTAACCAACGGCTAATTTGTCCAAAGAAGTGACGTGGTGCAAATCCCAAGGCTTCTACAACCATACCTTTCTACAGAAAGCATATCTCTGCCATACTTTTGGTGATGAAAAGTCATACAATCAAATATTATATTCAGCTGCACATCACTCAAGGCATTTTGAAAAAGCTATAAAAGGAGAACTACTTCAACATTTTGAGGTTGCTAATTCACTACTCACCATTTGCTCATTGCTAGATCACTCAGAAAGAAATACACGCTTGATTCATCAAAGAGAAAATCTCACAAGATCTTATTCATTTGATCTCTCATAAAACCATATAGTTTTTGTTGTACTTAATCTTAAGTGTAAACATCACAGTTGTGATACAGCTTATTAGAAGCATTCAAACACTTGTTAGTTTACATTAAATTGTAATAAGTTCCTTAAGAAGACCAAGGTGTGGTAAGTAGTTCTTGAGAAGACTAAGACAATTGTTCTTAGTGCTTTCTATTGTAATCAGTTGATCAATAGTGGATTAAGTCCTTGCAGAGAAAGGCAAATCATCTTTGATAAGGTGGACTGGAGTAGTTGAGTTCAACGAACCAGGATAAAAATCTTAAGTTGTTTTTATTGCCATATTTCTAAAAACTCTTATTCAAACCCCCCTTCTAAGTGTTTTTCTCACCTTCATATTGTTCTTAGTTAAAGATTTTAAGCAAAACTAAGTATTGTACTTGGAAGTGTTAGTACTTCTATTTTGGTGTTGGTGAATTGTCATTGGTTTGTGACTGGTAGGAAGTTAGAGGGGTTTTTCATATCTAGAATTTCCTAGGTAGAAGTTAGCATGGGTAGTGATTAGGTGATAAGTTGTAAACGGGAGAGTTTAACTTTGAACTAATACTATTATAGTGAATTTCCTTCCTGGCTTGGTATCCCCCAAATGTAGGTGAGTTGTACCAAACTGGATTAACAATTACTGGTGTTATTTTGTATTTCTGCCATTAAAGTTTATGCATATTTACTTGTGGGATCAAACTATCTTAATCCCAAATTGTGACATCTGTCTCGACATCTGGTATCTGCATGCCAAAATTTCAGAATTTTCTAGATGCGTGCAACAACATTTTTTGCTATCTTTTAGAGATGTGGTAAATATATTTGTTTGGAAAATTGAATAAGATCAAATCTAATTGGATATTTAAATTTTAATCAAAACAAATCAAAAAAATTTGTTGGAGGTTTTTGAAAAAAATGAAAACAAAATCTTCTACAAATCGGGAAGTGATCTCAATCAAATGCCCATTGGAGAAAAGCCCAAAAGTTGTATTTTTATTTAAAGTGACTCAAAATTAATGTTTGAAGGGTGTGCAAGTATTGAAGATCTTGGTGTTTGGGTTTCTATTTTTGAGTCTTTTGTTTGTGTTGTTGTTTGTCCACCACTCCAACATCTGCTTTCATATCCAAATGCACTAAGTTTGGTTTGATATTTGAGTTGTAACTCATCAATCAATATTAATTTTATCATATTGATCACTATGGTTAATGATTAAGATAAAATGACAGGGGTCTCATATTTAGGGAAAGTCCTAATCGGAATACACTGGTAGAATTAAAAAGAGGGGCATTAAATAAGGGTTGTTCATTTAAGACACTTTGTATCAATTATAATGAGATTAGACTTCCTTTCATGGGTTGGAAGCCCCAAGACATATGCGACGTTACACTGAACTGGATTACCAATTCACTTGTGTTATTTAATTTCTTTATGATTTATTATCTGTTATCTATTATCTATCAATTCCTGTTTAAGACGTTGAACACAGTTTCTTAGACATCTGGTCCAACATTTGTCCTCTTATGAACATAATTTAAATTAATGATGAAGACAAGACTTTATTCTGAATAATCTCATTACTTTTATCCTTTCATTATTTTATCCTAAACACTTCAAAGATGTCCTTATTTATATGCATTTGAACATATTTTTGAATTATCCATACATTATTTAAACTTTCATATCATTACTTCTTAATCATTTGAAGTTCTAATGTTGTATGTTTCATGTCGTGTTGCACAATTTTGTTGCATTTGGCATGATTTGTATCTTAAATATCTGTGATGGGTTATTCTTATATAATGTATACCATTTATTATCCATGTTTAAATTTGTTTTATATGGATTATTTTATTTAATTTATGGTTATTTGGTGTTTAGGCTCTTTTTAATTTTTTTTAAGGGGATGAGGGATTTTAATGTGAGACTAGATTTAATTTATGAATTTTATCCTATTGTTCGTATTGTGCAATGTTATAGGGGGAGCATAAGTAAAATGAGGAACACATTGATCACACTTTATTTCTTTTCAAAGTCAATTCAATTCCAATTGAAAATTTTGCCAGCTTGTCAAGTATAAAAAAAGGAGACTGAAGTTGCTCTTCCTACTAGGATTTTCCCTAGTTCATGTTTTGTTTCTTGTCAATTTAGTATTTTGGTTTATTTGTTATACTTGAGTCTCCTCACATAGTTGTGAATTCTAGGTTTGAGTGGTAAATAATTTTTATAAATGCATAAATTGAACTATTTGCTTAAAACTAACGCAATATGGTTCTAGTCAATTGTTCATACTTTTGGATCAAGAAAAACGTGAAATCATGATTCAAATGGTGTCAAGTCTCAATTCAAATAAACACTTCATTTTTGTTAAAGTTAAATTTTTTTGAAGTGTGATTAGAATCAGGGAGTTGGTTGGCTCGAATCAAAATTGAATCTAAAATTCAAAAATTAATTTTGTATGTTTGATTTGAATCATGAAAAAGGGTGAGTCAAATCTAATATTTAATACAAAAAATAGGATTTTACCTATGTATTTATGATTCGAATCATAGAAAATCTTGACTCAAATCATGGAGGTCTTGATTCGAATCACAAAATGGATTGACTCGAATAAAAAATTGGATGAAAATTTTGGATTTTGGTTATGTATTTCTCGTCCGAATCATATAGTTGACTGACTCCAATTAGTGACTTAAATCATGAAATAGTCTAATTTGAATCATATCAGAAGTTTTCTTGGTTTTTAATTCTTGATTCAAATTATTTACCCACTCAATTTGAATCATACTATTTTCTCTTGACTTGAATCAACTCGGTATTTTATTTCATTTGTGCATTATCTCCAACACATATATACATCATTTTCAAAATCCCTCTAAAAAACATTTGTGATTTGAAAACATAGCATGCATATGATTTTTTTGAATCATATTACACACAACACACTTTTCTTAAAAAAAAAATTAGAAATCAAACAGTTGGATAGAATCACATTAGATATCTTTTAACTAGACATACATAATCGAATCGAATCGAAATAATTTTTTTTTAATCAAATAATTTTTTATCTCAAACTCAATCCAAACAACACCACAAAGATCTTTAATAAAAGATATAATCCTTATACCTAATACATTAAAATTTTGGATTAAGATTTATCGTCTCCTTTTCTTTTCTAATCATAGAATCTTGAATTCAGGTATTTTATTCTCATCTATCTTATACTCCCCAATATGTATTACATACTTGAATGATTTTTTAAAATTAAGTTTAGAAAATTATTATAACCTTCTTCATAAAGCATGAGTTTAAAATTTGGTTTATAAGTCTATATTGTTGTTACTTTCATTTTAATTTTTTTTAAATGTCATATTATTGTAAATTATTAACAATTAATAATCTTGGGTATGTTACAAAATCACAATAAAATATTGAAGTGAAGATTAATTTTTTAATTCAGAAATAGACAACACTTGTGAAGTGTGCAGTAGGTTTGAATTTGAAAATAGGCAATATTTATGAAGTGTAAGAGTAAGTTTGAATTTAAAAATAGGCAACACTTTATGAAGTGTTGCAGAATGGGAAACAATACAATCTTTGAAAACTGTTGTTGTAGGTGAAACAGTGCAACAAAATGTTGTTGTAGGTGATTGTTTCCCTTGAAAATCGGAAAACAACCACTGATCTTTCAAATCTAACTTTGGTGACTCACAGGATCGATCAGATTGATCCTAGGACATATGCTAAAAGGTTTTTTTTTTTAAGAGTCCATTTAAGTTCTACACTCAAACGATATTGGGGTGAAAGTATTCTTAAGGAAACATCTATTCGACTACGGGACAATCTTAAAGGTAAAATAAAGCTTTCAATAAAAGAGAAGAAAGTTTGTTGGGAGAGGTGAAGTTAGATTGAGGACAAGGAGAAAAGAATTGCATAGGAAGGAAAGAAGTAAAGTAAGGAGAAAAGGGGTAAAGACAATAAAAGACTTTGCGAAATTTAAAGTAAAACAAGTAAATTGCATTAAGTTAAAAGATGGTGTGTTTTAACAATACCAGAGATCGACTGAGTTTTACAAAACTAGTTGCAATATGATATGCTTATGGTGATATGATGGGGTGATGCACACATAACATGATGGCAAGTATTCACAAATACAATGCATACACAAAGTCCTCCTAGGATCAAGATCAAAGCAAGGAGTCAAAGGTCTACCCATCCCCCAGGATTTGTACTATGGGTTAATTTGTACCTGCTGAACGGGTTCTTAACAAAGTTCCCAGAGTCATCAACCCATCCTTCGGATATTATCAACTTCCCAAATCACTTGGTAATCGATAATATTCTCAAGAGAATCTCGTCTGAGTGTAGTATCGCGTATCAACTATTTCGGAAATACTTCCTTATAACCATCGCACTACGTCCTAATAAGGCCAAAGTGGGATAAAATGTATTTTAAAAGTCCACAGTGTCATTGGCTCCTTCGTCGAAAGTAGCATTGTTTTCACGAATACTCGATCAACAGTACTAAACTTTCAAAAAGGCCTACACTGAGCGGTGGTTTCTCAAGTTAGCTTGGTCGGGAATCAACTCCCTATAAGCCTTCTTGAATATACCACCATCCTATCATAATTACACTCAAGTCCGGGTATAGGACCGTCTCACCACTCAAAGCACCCAATACCCAACATCAAACAAACATATTGACAAATATACATGTTAAGCAAATATTTACAAATATAGCATGCAATTTAACAAAATAGGCTAAACCCTCAAAAGTAAGTTGGTCTCCCCAGTGAAGTCGCCATTTTTGTTGCGGTGAGAATCTTGATACCAAGCTATTGAATTAACTTGAATCTTTAATTCTTAAATTCACAACCGGACTTTAATTTATCCAAAGGAAAGGTCTAAAGAAAGAAAAACCCTTTTCGCGATGTAACAACAACGCTAAGAGATTCAGGGATCGGGGGTTGGTTATGCCTAGGGTAGGTATTTCACATCCTAAACATCTGTAGTACCCTACAGGAACCTTTTTTATTTGCATGCTAAGTTGGGTAAATATTTGCTAAGGATTGGGTTGGGTAAAGGGTATAGGTTAAAACCTAAAGATAGTTTCTAAGTTTGCTCGCAAAGACATCGCGTCCTCTGCCTACGTATCCTAACTAGAATAGAATCAGAGCAATCGTAGTTCACCTTACTAGGTTTGAAGAACACTTGATTATGATCAAGGTTCAAAGGGGAACAAACATATCCATGCTTGTGTAGAGTTTCACAAAACTCTCTAGATCTATGTTAAACACTCAAGAAAGGGGAGTAAGTAATCATTTCCATGATTCTTACATAGAGTTAACCAAACTCTATCCTAAAGTTCTACATTGTGAGACCAATTGGTTCTATCCAGACCAAAAGGTGGGAGAAAGGGGGAGGTTGCTCGTCAAGATATCGCATCTTGTGCCTACGTATTCTCATTGTCCAATGAGAAATCAGAGCGGTCGTAGTTCGGGCTCGAACTACAGAATAAGGGTCAATTAGTTCTTTCCAGACCAAAAGAGGGGAAGGTTCTATCCGGACCTATGAGTTTATCCTATTGGTTTTATCCAGACCAAAAGGGGAGGAAGGTTCTATCCAGACCTATGATTTAATGAGCTATCTATGACCCAAGGGTCAATAGAGAGACTTTTCCTTTGGAAGGAGAGAGTGAGACAACTTGGATGAGAACTAAAAAGTTCCATCACTTGGGGAGAAATACTTAACAAAGCAAATGAACAATTAAGCAAGATGAATAAGATTACAATCAAGTAAGCATGCATATCACAATAGGAAAGGATCAAATAATACAAATGGTTACGACCGATAATCATATATCTTAACAAAGATGAAAGTAACAACCCCAAAGCCATATTATCAAATATGAAACACATCAACCATACAAATAAGTTACAACTTTAAAAATGATCATGTTATAAGTTCAAGGTATGATAAATGTAACAACATCTAGGCATTGATGACAATCAAATACACAAGGACTTATCACAACATTTAAACTAAAAAATTTTAGGAAGAGAACAACATTTCATGGTAACAACCAACAAGAAGATGAAATCTCAACATGTTAACAAACATAAAGAAATCAAATATCAATAAATCTCACAAGATAAAATAAGCATGGCATAAGGGAAATTTAATCGAGACGTAAGGTAACGACCTAAGAACGAATCTACTAACAAGCAAGCAAAAAACATTGTAAAAATAAGCAACCATGAGATTACAATCCATTTAATACAACTAGACATCATGATAAAAAAATTGCAAAAAGAACGGGTTGAAAATAATGAACGATGAATAAGTTATGAATTTATGAAGTTTGATTGATTTTATGACAATAAAATAAACAAACACACATATAAAAAAAAGAAAGTGGCATGGGTGGGGATTGAACCCATGCCCTTGTGTTTACCAACACAGAACAACAACCACTTGGGCACCACACGCGCGCTGGTAATGAAAATGGAAGCAAAGAAGAAAATAAACCAATTACAATTGGAAAATAAAATACCAAAAAGGGTTGATCCCAAGGATCGAACCCGGGACTGGCAAGTGAAAGGTAAATATGCGTGCAAGTTGATTACCACTGGGGTGGCTGTACATCCAAGTACAAATCCACCCCCATAAATATATGAAGCTACTCATGATGAATTTTCTGGGCCAAACACAAACCAAACAAACCACATACATGAAGGATTCAAACTCTGTCAATACTCAACCTTTTTTGGTGAAATTTTAGCCTAACTAGACTGTTTTTTAACAAGGAATAAGATAGTGCCAATGAAATTTTGAAATAATTCCTTGAAATTGAAACACGACAGAAAATGCATAATGATAACATGAGTTGCATTTTGAAAACCACACATCAAATCTGAGTTCATATCCATCAAAGGGCATTGTACACAAGTTAAACATGTCATAACAGAGGTGTTGCACACTTAAGGCTCAAGCAAAGACCAATAAAAATGGAACTAGCACATGAATTGCAAATAATGACATGAAAGTGCAGCAAACTATCAAGACAGAATGGAAGATGAACGAGTTCAGTTCAATACATATGGCCTATGAGTCCTAATCATGTTAATGATGATGCTCTTAAGTGCTATAAATTCAAACATCCATGTTCAGGCAGAAGAAAGTAAATAGCATGGCATATTGATGAAGTTGTGAGAAATGATGAATTTGCTTCCAAAACCAAAATGGTGAAAGGACTTTCAAGTCAAAACCAAACTGTTTAGAAACTGAACATATAACAGTTACAATCATACACAAAAGGCTAGCTCAAAATATGATATGATGGAGGACTTAACAATTGGCCAGCAAAAGCAGCCCAGCAGCAGGCCACAATCAAAGAGCCTTGCTGCCTAGATTCAAACAGCACACCAAACATGAGTGGAAAAACTCTTTTATCAGAACATAATCAATATAAGCATGAAGTTTAAAACATCTAGAATGCAATGATAAACAAGAAGATCATAATGCCAAGATTACACACCAGAGCACAACTGTTATGCCAAGTAAAGTTGGAAATGAATGATGCAAATTGAAAGCCAAATCAAGGAGGGAGCATAATCTGTTTGAATCAGCCCCACACACAAACCCTAAACATGATATTAGGTGTGTCTATACCTCAAAATTATCCACAAACATCACATAAATGAAATTCATAAGTCAGCTGCTCACTTAGGCATAAAAATGTACAAATTGACACACATCAAGATTGAAATAGATTGAAGTAAAAAATAAACCACACACAAGTCTCAAACAGGATTATGAATGAGTCTAAAACTCAAATTGATCATGAAATGCACATAACAAGAAAATGGACATCAAGTTGCAATTGCCTCAAACAATGGGAGGCAGGCTGTCAAGCAAAACAAAACATATCATTCACAAAGATATTTAAATCATGTGCACATACCAAACACATTGTCTAGAAGCCATATGTTCATGAGCTGATGTAAAACAAATCAAACAGCCAAAGGTGAAGTGTGTGCAGTGGTTTTTCAAAATAGTTGCAGCAAAATGGTACAAACTGGCTTGGCTGTGAATACATGGTCTCATGTTAATTCAAAGCATATACACATCATACATATGATATTGGAGGAGTTCAACTCAGGAAAATAAACACAATGCAAGAAGAAAAAGATCTAGACACATTCATGGCAGATTTTGGTGTAAAAGTGCATTTTGCAAGTGGGATGAGAAAGCAAGTGAACATAGACCAAAACAACAAGATACACACATCATAATTATGATAAGGAATGAGTTTCAACTCAAAATTTAAGCATATGACAGTTGGAGCAAAATTTGGCATGTTGTAGTAAGAAGTGCAAAAAACTGTCTAGGTAAGTTGATGAGTCAGTAGGTGCATTTTCAAATGGTGAGGTCTTCAAGCCAAAACAATGGTACACACACATTTCAAACATGATAATAGATGAGATTGAGCTCAAAACCTATGCATATGCAAACAGAACAACAACTTGATATGTTGATGGTAAGAAAAAGCTGTTTTGAAGCAGAAATTGGTGCAACAGGGCATTTTCATGTAATAATGCTTTAATGCTAATCCAAAGACACACACACACACACACACACACACCATAATCATGCTAAAGGACACTTTCATGCTCACAAACCAGTTCAAATCATCATCACACAAAAGGAAGCATATTGAAACTCAAGAAATGCAAAAACAAACACATTAGGGCAGTAGGTAAATTCATGGCAGTTGGGGTTACTTGGTACCACATACAAGTTTCAAACATGATTATGAATGATTCTATGAACATAGATAGAGTAAAGATCAGCTGGATCAGAAAATGGTAGTTGGTAGTATCAATGAGGCTTTGAAAAATGCCATACTGGTTCAGAACTTTTTGACAGCAAAACTCATGAAATCTCATATCAAGCCTCAATGAACAAAACTCAAGCTTTCAATATTTCAACCAGTTCAAACACTATGAGTAAGGTCATGTAAACATAAATCAATGATTTAGAACAATTGAGATACAAAATAGCAAGCACAAACAGTCCAATACACAACTCATGGTAGTGATAAAGCAAGATGACACAAAATAACATAAGTGTGAAAACAAGAGCCACATTAGATTCAAACATGATCTAGGGCAGGGGGACCTTATGAAATAACTTACAAGTCATTCAAATATCACTAATGAACTAAGACTAACAGACCTAGGGCAAGCTCATCAACATTTCAAAGTTGGATCCTTAAAAACACCACATAGACAAAATCTTCAAAGACAAGTCAAACATGATATTAAAGTGCAATATTTGTAACACATCATCAACATATCATTCATAAATGAAATACCCTAATAAAAGTAAATATCATGACCATAAAACAAGAGTCCTTGACAAAGAACTAAAATGGGGGCAGCAAGACTACATTTCCACAAAATCACTTCAAAATGATAAAACATGACAATGTATGATCAATAAAGAGTTTGAACATCATATACCTCTTGTAGACAAGTCTTGAGCAAGCTAAGAAGCTAAGAAACCCAAATACCTTCTTCCTTGGCAAAGATTTGAAGCTTGCTTCCTCTTGAAGCAATAAACCACTTTTCAAGACAGTTGGAGTTGTGAAGTTTCCAGCTGGTTTTTTAGAGTTTGGACAGTTGAGATATGATATGTGTGAAGTGTTGGGAGTGTTAGAATGGTTGGAAGTGCCTCAAGTAAGGATTTGACTTCCAAAGTGCAAGAAAGTCAATATATTAAGGTGTGAAGGTTGACTTTTAGGAAAATGATGGTTTTATGTGGTTTGAGTGTATGGACACCTTCTACAAAATGTTTATTGATTGTGTAGATGGTTTTAAGTGACTTGGAAATGGTAGAACGGAGTTTGAGCAGAGTTTTGCTCAAGACAGCTTTTTAGTGAAAATGGAAGTTTTTGAAAAATGAGATTCTTAAGCGAATGGTGGAGAGTTGAGAGCTATTGTTTCTCTTGGTTTTGGAGAGTGCTCTGGTGTATCTAACATCAATGAGGATGCCTCTATTAATAGTGAAAATGAACATGAGGGCAGCTTTGGATTTTCCACATTTTGGAGGGAGTTTTATGAGGTTTTCAAATGAATCTTGCCAAGATCTCTTCCTATCAGCTCCATAGCTCAAAGAAGATCAGAAAATTAAATGGAATGATGGACATGAAGTGACTGAGGTGAGCTTAGAGTGTAGAGTGAGCAGCTGCAACAGTCCTTGAGTGAAAAGTTTCTCTTTCCTCTTACACATTTGATTATTTTATTACACAATGCTTGCAACTTGCCTCTCTCTCTTCACATCTCTCATTTCTATGCATTTTCCTTCATCCACATATCTAATTATCAGTTTAGATCATGATCCAAGGGTCAAGGATAGCCCAAGTTATGGAAATCTGAATTTTGGAAGTCTTGACATAGTGGTTTCAAGTGTTGGCAGCCCTAACTTCCATGACCCATAACTTTCTGCTCACACATGCTATTGAGGAGTTATACCACAATTTAGAATGTCCTCAAGTAGCTCTATAACTTTCATGTTTTGGAGATTTCCAAATTCTAGATGGAACTAGGTTGAAAAACCCTTCCAAGTTGCTGAAAAAATCACTTAAAAAGGCTAAATAACTTAGAATTTTTCTAAGTTATTTCCCTTCTTAAAATGAATCTTGTCATAACTCCAAATCTATGCATTTTTTATCATGGACCACTTTGAGGCTTTTGTAGGACTTGTCAAGAGCTTTCCAATGAGCTTTGAACCACTTCATTTGGATGTGTGGTTGAGGAGTTATGGTCTTGCCCCTTTCGAAACCCTAATTCCCGAGTTTTGCAATTACTTCCTAACCCTTGATCCAATGGTCATGAAATTTTATGGGTAGGTGTAATATAACATAAGGAACATTTTTGATTCACATCTTGAAGTCAAATTCCTTATTGTTGAAGAGTTGACTTTTCGGTCAAACGTTCGATCAATCGGTGACTACCGAGTCGACTGTCGATGATCGGACATTCTGAGGACTTGAAACTCTTTGGATGGACTTTAAAAATCCATAGGAACTTAATGGAACTTGATCCCACCATTGAAACACTTTTTAAATCAAAAGTCAAACTACAGTTGACTTTTCCTAGTCGAAAACCCTAATCGGGTATCCTGAACTGCACTGTTCTCAATTCCCGGGTGACCACCTCAAATTGGATTCATACTTGACCCAATGTAGTATCCTTGATCTTGTTTGAAGTTGATCAATTCAAAACATTGATTGATCAAACCACCGAAGCCTCGATTTTGACGGTACGGAACCCTAATTCATCTGCATCTTGACAAAGATAAACTGGAAATGGGTTAAGGTTAGTTAATCAAATGAATATGATCCTAAAATGATGATGAGGATCTAAGTGGTCAAAATTTGGGATGCAACAGATATGTCTAAGACACCGTATTTATAGTAATAAAAAAGTAACCTCTAATAACCTCCATCATCTCCTTCTTTCGCCACTTGTCACAAATGCATGGATCTACTGCTCCTAGGGTGACACGTGTCTCCCTCAATATTCAACAAGAAAAACCGTTCCCTCCAATATTTGAATTTCAAATCCTTCGAAAACCATCCCTCACAGCAAGCGGTCGAACTCCTGGCTTATGGGTGAGTCCTTCGACTTCTTCTTCTGGTTGCTTTCCCTCTTTCGACCATTCTCTTGTTCTTAACTTATTTTTTTACCCTTTTGTCTTGAATACCTTCCTTCTACATGAGGTGTCGAATTTAGGAGCTAACAAATTGCCCCCCAAAAATGTCTTTTCGACTTCGACTGTAGAAAAGCACATTTTTTGACAGTGTCTGACCTTCGACGCCGCTTTGTCCTCATGCATGTCGTATGATACTCTTTCCACCAATGCAAGTCTGGGAAGGTGAAAGGGAATGAAAGAGAAAGAAGAAAGATAACTAGGAACACGCAAGCTACTGTTACGCCACCTTGATGCACATTTATGACGTCACTTTCATCATGGCTATTTTCTCGGGAATCAACAAAATTGTGGGCCATCATCACCCTTCCACCTCGAGGACGTGAATTGCAACTACTGCTTCTGCCATCCCACATCCAAGCGCACACGTGGCCCACTAACTCTAGCCCCTTAATGATGAAAACTTTCAGTCTTCCATACACTATATAAGTAATTTCCCTTTGATGTTTTCATTTTTCCAACTTCTCTAACTCTTCACATCATCCTTGCTTTCTTCCTCTAGTTTTCTGCTTCCCAACCAACAAACTCTTACTTCCTTCAAAAATGACTGATCATCAAAAGAAGAAAATGCCATTTAAAGGACAAACTTCTGCATCCATGCTTCCTCCCTTTGCTACCTTGAGCGGCCCCCAGGTGGTAAAGAACCAACAGTTCATCTGCGAACCCTTGACGGAGGAGAAATGCCATATTTACGAATCTCAGGTAATCATTCATGTTACTGTTGCAGGGAGACCTTTAGCCAGGTCTGGGCCCTTACCCCCTCCAGGTCTTGATTAATCCGCCATTAAAGATTTCTTTCCCTCTTATAGAACCACTAAACCCTTAGGGAAAAAAGACTCTAGCAAAGTTTCCACTGATGGTCCTGATAGCCTGAGCCTCTTCGACGTAGACCTTAGGTATCTTCATGATGGGGCCAGATTATTTAGGGTTACTCCCTACTTCAAAGATTCCGAACTTTATCTCAACTGGCTGACAAAGATAGAGAAAGTAAAAGCCCAGAAATAGAAGGACACTGGGATTTACGATCTAACCATGATGTCGAAGGTAGGCCCTTCGTACTGCCCCCTTATGCTAGCTTCTTCCTTATTCTTCTGGGATAGAACTCACAACACTTTCCACCTCCCTTGCGGGATGATGACACCCACTCTACTTGATGTAGGCTGCCATTGTAGGCCTAAAACCCTACGGCCTAGTTTATGATCCTGAGATTGACAGCCACGACACCATTGGTTTTGCCAATACTAAACATACTTATACAGCTTTTGTCCAACATTATCATAATAAAACTAGCACCTCAGTTGACAACGAGAAACATATAACCTTTTTGGCCATGTAGTTATCCCGTTTTGTATTTTGCACAAAATCCTTGCAGGTGGCGCGAAAGTATCTGGTTCTGGCCAACCAACTACATCTGAAGAGAGGCATTTGCCTCAGTGAAATGATTCTAACCAGTCTTTATGAGGCCCTAGGAGAAGGTGCGAATAAATTGAAAGATCCTGAAAGCCATGGCAACTTGCTGTTGTCAGGCCCCTTTTGGCTTCTTCAACTGTAGCTTAATGCCACTTTCGAACACAATCTTCCCAACAGAGGCGAAGTTGATGAAATTTCGCCTTCGATCACTGAGAGAAGAGTCGAATGGCCTCGCTTGGCTCAACTTACTCCTAGCGAGGAAGGCCATTCTCTTCGATCCAATTTATCCAGCTTTGTTCATATGTTCGCAAAACGGTATGAGTTTATCGCGAAGATGGCTCCCTTCGCAGAACGAAGATGTGGCCCAGAGTGGTTTACCAGACCCTTCCCTGCTCCCTTAAAGAAACACGAAGAGGAGTTAAAGCTGATTTGGGAGAGATTCCTCATTCCCTGACTACTAGTTCACAAACTAAACCTTGTTAGAGGTCACTCCAGCTTGCTAACCTACCAACCGAACTTGGTGTCCAGGCAATTCGGATTAATACAAACTTTGCCCGAATGCATGTATGACAAGAAATCCCATATCATTCTTCCTTTAACAGCGCTATCTCCTTTGGACTGTTCGACACAACTGGCACACCACGCCCACAAGTCCTACCTTACACTGTTCACTTTGAACCTTCTTACTTTTGTTCCCCAAGACTTCTATGACTGGTGGTCGAAACATTACGCTTCAGAATTTTTTGACGCCTCCAGTTTTGCTCGCTTGATTGACCAAGCTTTCATTGATGTGCAGGAGAAGATCAAGAAAGGTAAGTCTACCCATATCAAAGATATTCAAGCCTTTCGGAAGTATTTCGAAATTGCCTATCGACCAGATGATGTTAGTCGAACCATCCGTGAGGCTGGTGTCACTTTGAAAGAAAAATTTTCCAAAAAATTGAATAGTTTAAAGATTCCCTCTTTTATTTCTCGCGAGAAACGGTATGAGGTGGCCTTTAAACTTTTCCCCCAAAAGTCCCTTGACTACCAACCGCTGGTTTTGGCGTGGCTCTTGCCCCTCCATTTCCAGATTGGTTTATTTGTGGAGACGCTATATAAATTCTTTGACAGCAGTCCAAGCCCAAAGCGCAGCGGGTGGTTCCGACTAAACATACACTCGATACGTTTAAAGGGCACCTTCATGTCAGTATCGAAGATGTTCGCATCGAATCCGACATTCTTGAAGGTTCCGAAACATGCTGCCCCAACAGCCAAAACTGAAGTCAAGGACGAAGACCAAAAGGTAATATTCCGTAGCTTTCTACTATCTCGACCTTCTTATCTCACTCTTAACACTTTACGTTGCTTTCCAGGTTAGTCGAAAACCTCCCACTCCTCAAAGAAGATTAAAAAGGGCTTCTCCCCAGATTATCATTGATTATGATGACGAAGATGGGTCTCCTCGTGAGAGTCTTCAAGTTAAAAGGAAACAAAAGCTCATCCATGATGTGGATGCTTCTGATGCTTCATCCGCTCCTATTGTAACCAACACACCTCAGCCCATCATTCCTCCTCAAGACCCTACTCCAACTCCCATAGGGGATGCTTCGATCCAAGCTGCTGTCCCCATGGAAAGTGACAATTCCAGTCCTGCTGACGAAACTGTTAAGGTATATTGCGCATCTACCTCTCTTTGGGCCTTTGCACTGATTCTTTAGTCTTTATTCTTTCTAATGTCTACCTTTTCTAGGATGATGCTGGAGCTTCACAATCTAATCCCACCAAGGTTCCTCTGTCGCTCTATCCCTTGAATAGCCAAGGTGAGCCTACCTATCATCCCACTT